>CM062295.1:657907784-658240284 GCA_031216915.1 Pictodentalium vernedei
GTAAATGTAATAAGTAACTCTTCACACGTGACATTTCAATCTACTCTATTCGATTTATTTATTCGTATACACTACGTTTGTGCTACAAATAGGTACACGATTAGAGTGAACAATCATGGACATTTAGAAATTTAATATTTAGCGTACAGCACCTCCCCAACCCTATTCCCTTCATTTTTATGGCACTAAAAGTTAGGATCTAGACCCTAATGGATATGTCTTCTTTAACCCAGTGAAATATTTGCCACTAGCATGATGTGACAAAATGAGAATCTGTTCATTAATTTGTAAAATTTGACTGGTGCTTGGTGAATGACATCCATGTCTTCCCAAAGAACATAATTTTAGGAATAATCAAAATCGACACAAAAGGCAATATGCTTTGTCAGCGCAATAAATCACTTACGCGAATTTAAGGGGACGTCCAACCTAACTTTGGTCAAATTTCATGTAATTTTCTTTCAAGTCTAAAAAAGGCCCAAAATGAATAACCCCAATAAATTTGAGTTTTAGTCCTGGACCTTTCATGCTTCTTACTTCCAACTATAACACTTAATTTATCGATTAATGGGTGAATAGAAAAGTCCTGCCATAATCAACATTTTGAGTTCCATAAGCCTTCAAAATAGCTCCAATAAAAGTGTCAAACATCAGATTGGTGGCTTTATACAGAATATTCATTAGGTTGTTGCTTGATAAGTAATAGGAACAAAATCTTCACAAGAAAATTCTGTAGCAATACAATTGAGGGTATTAGCAGGCACTCTGCAACAAATTGTAACAAATCAACTAGTTATAAACAAAATTTTCTAACTCAAAAGAGTGAAAAAGTACCACAACTCTGAAAAAATGTGGGAAGAAACACATGCTACAGCAGCTACACAGGCATTGTTTCTCCATGATGCTCGATCACAAAACCAAATATCCTTCAAATTGGAGTAGCAATTATTGAGATACAAGGGGGGATGTTGGTACATGCAATGATGAATGGGTAAGACTAAGATTAAGAGGACAGGAGGTCACCACTGCACGGCCCTAGATGCACCTTTGATTTTCCAACTTCCACTAAGTTCCAGGTCTGGGGCATAATAATCGCAACACACCCAACTTATCGGTTCATAATTTCAGTTAAATAAAAGAAATTATCAATTTGAATTAAATAATAGATGATGTAAAAATATTTGGCTTCCTCCGCCTTCTCGTACTATTTAATTACCACAAACAATATCAGTTTGATGCCGACAAACGAAACTGAACGCATGTGGTTTGATTAAAAAGTAACTCGGCATGAATAATGAAGAAATTGCGAATATTTCGTGTATTTCATTTATTTAAAAGAAGCCAATTGCAGCTAATATTGACCGTGCATTCGATAATTCGTTTCGGTTTTGACCACACGGCCACGCTGACACTCCGTGACAGCGGTTATGTTTATTGTGATATGCAAATTGAGGGATGGTTTCCGGTGAAGGATATTTGTCACATTTGTCAGTGTAAAACGATCATAAAAGACACTGATCGACGCTTGTATTACTATGGTTGGTTGGAAGAAAAAAACTAAATTCTCAGCATCATCCAAGCGCACCTTATTTAAAAGCACGAATGCATCATTTTCAACCCATCTTCAATCGGTCCTTTGCAGACATCAAACATACCCGCCTTCAAATTCCATGGTTACTAGGACGTAAATAACTTCGCAGCGACAGGGGGAAATTAACACGCTCAATATAGTTCCAGGTCACTTGGAATATACTTCGTGAAAAAGTGATTTCTGAAGCATTCTGCTTACTTTGTTATGAATATTGCCTTATTTTATGTGTATCGTCCCGATTTTATACACTCGGTTATTTTTTTTACAAGTGGTTCATGTTGTCTTTCTAGTGCGCAATAATTCAGATTTTTTGTCAACAAAAAAGTTCAGACGGCCTGTAAACACGAGAGGGAATTTCGAACCATATTTTGCAGTTATGACATTAACAGCTCAAGTACTTGCTGTCACCTGTTTGCAAATACGCTCATACATTGTCTCGAACAAATAAAGGGCGTGATCACGTCCTTGCATTCTTACGATTGCCCAAATTGAGTATTTCTGCAAGAACCACATCGTAATCACATGACCGGAAAACATCGTTGAAACATGGCCACATCCGGAACATCAAAAATTTGTGTTGATGTTATTACATTCAAACGTCAAAACCCACCAGAGTGTGTGTCAAAAAAATGCTTTCTCCGAGTCTGTAGTATGTTATCATTATATTGAGGACAAGGCTTTCGAATTACCGATTATTTTGTGGTTTTACCGGTTCGTTACTTATGCCATTTGCAAATTAATCTTCTTCAAAATCATAAAATTCACTTTTTTTCCTGAAAAAAAATATATGTACCTTTTCTATGCACTTTACTCATTATTTTGATATATAATTTGCCTTTCCTTACTTCTCTTATCTGTTTCTGAGGCATTGGGAAAAATATCAAAAAATTGACCAAAGTTAGGTTGGACGACCCCTTAATCGCGAGACCAGTTAATGACGATAAGCGAGAGAAACAGCAAATGCAACGCTGGTTAATCTAATTAACCAGTGACAAAATAAGCCGATGTATGTGCACTGAAGCGTGTTTAAACAGGGGCGACAACTCGAAAATATGGATTGTCTTAAAGGATTAGAAATAGTTCAACATGATACTTCAAAACTTACTTTTCGACCAGAAACTATTGATGAACGGGTTTATATAAAAAAAGAACAATGGGAAACCCCCCCCCCCCCCCCCCCCAAAGCCCTGTCCAGAACAAATGAAAATTTCAAAACGTACCTCACAAACATTTACGTGGAGCTCGTGCGAAAAAACCTGCACGAAGTTTTCGTGGACGGTGACATTCATGATCCACACTAAACTTGGTAACATATTGATGTGTCCAATCACCCAATACCATTTTCCGAAAATATCAACATCAGTTTGGATATCCCCTGCTTTTTTTTTGAATAGTACGCGTGGTCTCTCACGACGTGTTGATGTGTCGTTGTGGAGGTATGTGTCACCACATCATAGAAGACAGACGATACCTACCTTTCAAATGTCAAGAAGCGGAGGTTTGGATGTTGATGGAGTACAAATGTAGTCTATGTCAGGGTACGTTGTTGGAAGGTGCGAAGGAATTCATACCACTATTTTATTTGAGTTATAATAAATAATAAAGAAATATAAAAAAACTATTCTTCTTATTTTTTGATTTCCTACTTTTTTGAATAACATAATTTTCTGGTTTGTTCTCTATATATATAAAATAACAAAACAAATTAATTAAAAAAACAAAATATGTACAAAATAATAGATGAAATGAAAAAAAACGAAAAGAAGAAGAGCATCATAAGTGGAACACATTCTTAAACCTGTATTTTACATGGCCCTGAAAATGTCTATGGGATTCTCATACTAAATGGGGAGCACGCACGCGATTAACACAAACGTGTACAAATTAACACTGAAAAAACTGTATTTAAAGAAAGGTGAAAATAACTTTAAAAAATAAAAACAAAATAATTAATTAAATTTGTACATAAGGAAAAAAAGCAAAAAAAAAAACGGATTTCGTAAGATCTGCAGTGGATGCAATTGTCTCGAGAGACCGATTGATGGCAAAGATAGATCGCGAATTCAAAACGCGAGAGAGACCGTAATTCATTCCATGGGGGGGGGGGGGGGTGGGGGGGGTGGCTCAGTAGGTAGAGGTGCAGGCTGCAAGCCGAGAGGTCCTCGGTTCGAATCCCACCTGCGGCAATCGCGTTGTATCCGTGGGCAAGACACTTCACCCCATTGCCCACGTGGGAGCACGGTGACGCTGTGTACTAAGGTGTACTGCACGTCGATGGCGCACCTGTCTTCAACCAATGCTAACCCTGCTTGTGTGGAGTTAGTATGTTGGGGAGCTGACAGTTGCTCGCCGTTGCTCGGTGGTTCTCTCCGGGTACTCCGGCTTCCTCCACCTGTAAAACTGTCGAGGTCATGATTAGCCATTGTGCAGAAATATGTGACCTTAAACACCAATAAATAAATAAATTCATTCCATGAGATCCGAAGCGACCAAGAATCATTTTAAATCCTTCGACATTCCTGGTTGAGAGTAGTACGATCCCGAAGCGTTCATGTACGCTGTGAAATCGAACGCGGCACATTTGTTTAGAGAGAACGCGGGTCGCGGCATCAAGATCAAGCTGATCATGACATATTCCATGGAAAAAAAAACAGCGTGCACGGAAGAAAATGAGATGAAGTCTGTGAGAGTATTTTAAAACCAAAGTCGCGGCGATAGCGACGAGATTTTCGCGAAGTTGAAAGATGAGATATTGAAATCTATCGCTACTTTTCAAATGAATGGCAATGGTGGACTGGGTCAAGAAAAGGGTGGACTGGGTCAGGAAAAACTATCGGAAAATGCACCTGAGGTGTGGGAGGGGGAGGGGGAGGCGGAGGGGGGCAGCTCCGGTGACAATTTTGATTTTGCGAACTGAATGAACGCGGCTTCCTTTCATATGAGCGATCAATGACAGTCCACATAGTGAACATTTCGATGGCGTTTTTGTATCACCTTCCTCTATCATTCGTCAAAATGGTTCTACCACGGGGAGAAAGGGGTGGGGTGGGGGGGAGGTGTACCCATCGGGAAGACCATAGTTTGTCCAACTCTGAGAACATTTTGATTTTTGAAATTGAAGGAAGGCTGTTTCCTTTCATCTGTGCGGTGAATGGCAGTCTGGACTGCAGCTGTATCGAAATTAGGACTGTCACGATTAATCGATTAGTCGACTGTTGACCGGTCACATCGAAATCGATTAGTATTTTTCGTTGTCGAATAATCGGTAAAGTTTATCCCGCTTTGGACGTTTAATAACTAGAAGAAAATTTTATGAAAAAACTATTGTTTCTTAAGGTTAAGAGTTAAGAACATCGATGTTAAAACCCAAGAAGCCGTTGGAAGCATTTGTCTGTCAGGTGCATTCATCAAATCTTTGATGTTCTAAACTTTTGAACCGTCAGTGTAATAATCAAGACCGGTCTGCAGTTGCGAAGTTCGCAACTGCCGACCGGTCTTGATTATTACACTGGCGGTTCAAAAGTTCAGGACATCAAAGCTTTGAATGTGCCTAAAAGAGGATCTTCTTCGTTGTTTACCGGAGGTAGGTCAACTGACTTGAACCCCATTTTTTATCGACGTCAGAGAGAGGGAGAGGGGGTCCTCTAGGTACGATTAATCGATTATGATCGATTATTTGCTACGATTAATCGATTCCTAAATTAAAAAATCGTGACAGCCCTAATCGAAATGTCCTCCGTGTGGACTGCCAGTGGCAGTCCACATAGAGAACAATTCGATATACCAGCAGTCTATGGAATCAGATCCATTTCGTCTTGTGGTGATGTCACAAAATTTCACGTACCAACAGATGTTACCTGCATCACTATTGGGGGCCTCGGGTGGGGGGAGTATAAATAGAGTGAGTATACATCGATAGCTCTGTAATTCTTAAAACTTCTGTGTACGCGATGTAGTTGGGTAGCCGGTTTTCAAGACTACATGCACATATATATATATATATTTTAAAATTGTTACCAAATAGGGGGCCCACCGGAAATTTCCTCGGTGGACCATACGGTCAGTCCGCCTCTGATGAATGGTAGTAATTGGACGTTCCATGGGATGTTGAATTTAAAAATTCACGTGGATGAACACAATCCCTTACGAACATCTCACATGAAATTGTCATATTGTTTAGTGAAGAAGAATGTTATAATGAACACAGTAAACCGTGCAATTAATCAATGCTTTAAATTGGCAGTGAATTCCGCGTGACACCCCGTGGAAGAACACGCGCACAGAGTTTCAAAATACCAAGAGAATTCGAAATGTTTAGATTAGCCGGGAATCAAGTTCCGACGGAGTTGCGAGGCATCATGCGTTTCGAGAGGCGGAGTCCGATCGTGGCCGTGAATGTGTTTGGATATGATCATGGGAGTAAAGTGTTTTCGCAGAGGATACGTCCACGCAGAAATGATGGCACAAAAGAAGTGAATTTGATAATGATTTCCGATCCATTATTGCTGAATTAAACACTGAGTCCTTTGTTTTCGAGTCAGATTACCAAACCCAATGGAGAGAAATTTTTCAGTTTCAACTGTCTGAATTCGTTCCACAACAAAGATTCGCTGGAGAAACACACGGAATATTGTCACGTTCACCAATCCGTGAAAATCGTCTTGACAAGAAAAGGATAGCACAATAAATTCCAAGCACCACTACAGGCGGCTGAGAGTTTATTCCGTCGCCAACGCAGATATCGAATCATTGACGGAAAACGATGAGTTTGTGTTAGCCGAACCCTGGCAGTGACAGTTACACAGAGAAATATCAAAAACACACACCTTCAGGATATTGTTTTTATATCAAGTGTTCTTCCGACAACAGTCTCAGCGTGGGTCCCAACACGTACTCCAAATGATCAGACTGGAAAGATGTGGCTCAAATGTTCGTGCACGACTTGGAATCGGAAATCAGAAAGTTGTACGAGCTGTTTAAAAGGCACGTGCCCATGAAGCCATTGACGGGATAACAAAAGAAAGAATATAGAAATGCGGTGAATTGTCACATTCGATAACAAGCCATCATCTGGGTACGAAAGAGTCAAGGCCCACGACCATTACAGCGGTCTCTTTAGACGTCCCACTCACAATAAACGTAATTTGATGTTTCTAGACGCGACATTTAACCAGGACCTTTTTCGTAATTTGTCGGGATACAATTATCATGTGTTCGTAAACATCTAGGCGTTAGCGCAGGGGAAATTTCGCGCATTGCCAAAAATGAAACAAAATACATTTCGTTCATGAAAATGATGGTGGTGGGTAAAAAACAACCGATGGAAGAAGAAGGGCTTATCGCTCGAGACATACCTTTCGTAGGCAGTTACAAATTATTGCCATCCATCTTCAAGGGTCTGGTCGAACATTTCGAAACGATTGAGTTCTGTATCGTGACTCGACATTTGCATGGAAGCGACTTGCGAAAAGGTGCCTATTCGTACGATTATGTGGAGGGTTTGGGCAGATTTGAAGAGTCGTCGCTACCTCCCAGAGAACACTTTTTTTGGGACTGTATGACGCGCATTTTTCTGACAGGATTACGATCGTGCTCAAAAAGTGTGGACGTAATTTAACCCTTTACCCAACGCAGACGATATCAAAATTTATTATTTTAAATATCATTTTTTTCAAATTTTTCAAAACATTTCAACAAAACCATATCATGTGACCCCTCGTTGGAACGAGCTCGACATGCTCGTTCCAACGAGGGGTCACATAATATGGTTTTGTTGAAAGTTTTTGAAAAATAATATTTTTTAAACTGCTGAATTTGCATATTACGCGGGCGGATGCGGGCGATTCGTTAGGTAAAGGGTTAACATGGCATCGCTGAGCGATTAGCACGATCAATATTTGAAAACGGACGCCCTTCTCATGGCAGTTGTGTTTGCAAATTTCAGAGATGTGCGTTCTAGGCACTATGATCTAGAGTCTAGCAAATACATCACATATTTAGACGCAGATAACCTGTACAGTTAGGCCCCGTGACGACCCTTGACCACGGGCACTTTCAAATGGGAGACTAAACTGGAAGAGAACGATAAATGGGGACATTATCTGTATGTCTTGTAAGTGGATTTATAATACTATTCTGAACTTCACGACGCACACAACGAATACCTGTTAGCTCCTAAGAATATAGAGATCGACAGTGTGAAAAATATCATCCCGAATCTGCGAGACAAATGCAACTACGTGGTCTATTGCGAAAATCTGAAACTCTATCTGGATTACGGTATGACATTGAAAAAGATACATCGCATCATCCGGTTCGACGAGGAGGATTGGATGAAAAAATATATATTATATCTCACGTGACTTCCTTGCATTCTGATTGGCTGAAAGATGATATCCTATTTCGCGTAGTTTGCATCCACAGAACTGACCAGGCACAACACCCAGGCACTACACGTTTTCTATTTTTAGCACACTACTATATCAGTTTTCTTTTCATACTGGGCGAATAAAACTGATCAGGCTAAATATAAAAATTGATTCACAGAGGCACAACATCCACAAAACGACACGAAAAGAAATCATTGTAGAAAAATGTATCGCTTTTCCATTGTTGAAGTCACATTTTTCGAGGCGTTCATTTTATTCCTTGAGAACATGATCCATATCTGGTTTCGAAGAGAATGATCCATACCTGGGTCCAACGTTCATGAGAACGCGCCCGGATATGAAAAGTCGTTTGTTTCGCTGTCATATTATTTCGCTATTTAATTGTATGTTTTGGGCAGTAAACGAATAAATAATGGAATTCAATTGAATCTTCGGAGTTTGTATCCCGTACTGACCCATTCGGTAATGTATATGTGTGACAAATGTGTGGAAATTATCAAACTGCGTTGTCAAATTTCGAAAATTTCAGTTTTCATTCGCGAGTTGCGCGATTCTAGAATACACAGTTCCGTTTGGGGGCAATGTTTTGTTTACCCTTGCCGACCGATTCAAAATCTATCTTCTGCTCATATCAAATATCCAAGTTAGCCGTGTTTTGGAAGAAGAAAATGTTTTTTAAAAACTACATGGTATTTTTTTTCTATATAACGCTGGTTGGTAGGGTTGCTACCTTGGTAATAGATTAACAAATCGGACAGATGTTTTTCTTGATGGGTGTTCGATATAATATAAGGATTAGTGCATGTCTTGTCGTTGACTACGCCCATATAGTGCCCAGTGAGGTGGTGTAGTTCCCTCCGTTTCGCGGCGGGAACTACACCACCTCACTGGGCACTATATGGGCGTAGTCAACTCCAAGCCATGCACTATGCCTTAAATAGATCATAACACGCATTTGAGAACTTCTACCAAGATGGAATTCAAAAAAGATTTCTTCAAATTCATTAATAATTCTGTCTTCGGGAAAACCATGGGGAACTTGAGGAAATGAACTGACATTCTTTCCATGACATCGGAAGGGCGGGCTATGGAATATGTTGTGAGATCCAAATACTGACACCAAACTATTTTCGACGAGAGTGGTGGCCGAGTGATTAAGTGCGCTGGTCTCTCATGCCAAAGGTCGCGGGATCGATTCCCGGTCGGGGAAAGTTCTCGAGGAATCCGAACACTCTCTGTCAGCATCAGTTGTGGGGTTGATGTTGTCACAGCGTACCGTCCTATCGGGTGGGGACGTAAACGAACTGTCCTCTGTGCGGGGAGAAACGCACTCCGTGCAGGCTAAATATCCCTTCGTAGTATTCGAGAAGAGCGATGCCACGAAGTTGCCGCTACGAAGGTCAACCCACACACCTGTGCCATTAGGCCAAGGAGAGATGTTAATATAAGTTGACTTGTTCGCCAATCCTTGTAAAACAAACAAGATTAAATAAAAAAATGTTATTTTTGAAAGCCAACAAACCTGAAAAGATCAAAGCATTAGCCAGTGTGAAACTACATTCCATATACAATATGATATCCAAAGCTTTGGGGGACAGACGGATTTCCGATAATGAGAATCTTCACATTCTCAGCGAAAAAATTAAATTCAACGATCTGAAAGGCAAGAATCAAGACTCTTACCGAGGAGATAAAAAATGAGCTGATAGAAAAAGTTAACCAAGAAGGTAGTGAATCGTTCTGGAAACTGTTGGGAATGGATGTGAAAAAAGTAATGCAAAAAAATAAGAAAAAAAATAGTGCACACGAAAAATAACAACAGACGCATCGAGGCACCTGTAAGGTGTGCTGTTAGACCAAAACGCAATTCGGTAAAAAAAGGGTGTGGGTGTGGTCTACAGTTAATAATCTTCCTTTCGAAATGCATCTGCCGGGACATAATTCACGGGGCCAGGTACGAAATTAAACAAGAGATTGAACCCATCGATAGAGTGCATCGAGCGACTTACAGTCACGATCTCTGTTACTCGATATATCCCGATCGGGAAGCGCGAAATGACGTATGCGATAAGAAGATGTTGAAAGATTTTAAAAATATAGCAAACTACATCGGGAGAGAAATTCGAACATTCTGTGTGGGCAAGATCATCGGTACGAAACGTCGATTCGAAATGGAGAAAAATCACTAATGCACTAGCGGACACTTTGCACACACCCGTGGTTCATACGTTTCGCAAGAAAAGAGTATACGCCATGGGATAGGGTAACACACGGGCTGCCAATCTAGAGGACATGCATTTGCTTTTCCAGGCACAACCGAGGTTTGAATTACATACTGATAGTCATGGACGTATTTTCCAAATACGGATGGGCGAGACCACTGAAAAATAAATCGGGCTCAGGAGTGACCAGAGGATTTTTACCATTATCCCAAGTGTAAAATGATTCTGACGTCTCTGAGGATGGCAACTAGGTTTTTACCCCATTCGTAGCTTTAATTATTTATCCACAAACCAAGGCTCGAGTGCTAAATAATTACTACAACTCGTAGGACACAGGAAATATTTTATATACACTATATGTGTATGCTTTATTTATAACATAGTTGAGGGACTGAATGTGGACGATGGTATGCAACAGAAATACAAAATGAAAGTAAAAGCCACTCCTGCAATTCATTCTAGCCGCAGGTAATACATGCAATCCTATCTTTACAGTGCAGCGTTCGGGGATTTTTTACTTTTCTTTTGATCCTGTTTCTCTTCATACTTTGATATCTTCTCTTTTATTGCTTCTATTGCAACGTCTACTTCTTGAAAATGTGTTCGCAGAGCTGTGAAACACATTCTTTGGTAAATTTTCCCTTCAATTTTTGCGGTTTCAATATATAATCTGTCTTGCATTTTCAACATGTCAGTGATCTGATAATTTACTTCATCAATATTCTTGTTTGGTGGCTCATACCGAAAAAGCACAATCATCAATTCGGGTTTATTGTAAACTTTAACAAGATGTATTCTGTTCAACCTCTCTACTGCGTACTGTGCCAGTTGAAGTTTTTCGTCGATAACCCTTCTGAAAAAATCCTTGCCAAGGATCTTCAAGGAGAGCCAAAGAGACACACCACGAAGAGGCCTACTCAGCTCGAATGTGTAATCCTTTGGTGAGTACTTGGAATGGGATTCTTGAATATAGTGCGGCTCTTCAACTGACACACTCTTTCGTAGCTTCCTGCCATCACGTAACAAGATAACTCCCAGTCCTGGAGGTTGGAAAAATATCTTGTGGCAGTCCATCGTTACGGAGTCCGACAACTCTATTCCTGATAAAGAAAGAACGTTTTCATTATTGTTGGCCTTATCAAACAGATATACATACAAGAAAATTCAACGGTCGGCTTGCAAACAACTAAATAGACAATCGGAAGCTAAGGTAGTAAGGTGACAATTTAATACTGAAACTATATAACTCAGTAGGATAAAACGATTAGAAACTCATCTCAAACGCAGAATCGCCTGATTCATGTCTTCAGCATTGAATTTGTCACGTTCTGTCAATTAAAATACTATCCAATGCACACGGTAGCAAATTTTTTTTTAATTATTTTTTTTAAATTTAAAAAAAAAAATCAGCAAAATCATATAATGTGACCCCATCATTGGAAGGAGCTCGGCGAGAAATTCTGTTTAAATATTTGGAAATCTTTTCTTTTTTTCAGTTGCTATGTTTGAAAATTATAGGCGGCGGATGCGGTCGATTTGTTTGGTAAAATGTTACTAAATGTTAACTGTGAACCAAAGCACATGGGGTTCCATTAAAGTGATGGTTTTGTTACCAGAAATGCCTCAAAATTTGATTTGTATTTTATGGATACGTTTTAAGGAACAGAAAAAATCTATATATTCAAGTTAAGAGTCCTGTGCCATTAATAATTGTTAACGAATGACATTATGAGGCCTGTGCCATTAATGATTGTTAACGAATGACATTATGTTGGAAATAATGGGAAATGAAAAATTAAAACTCACAGAAATGTGTTTTTTTAATCCCATCAAACCTTCTTAGCACGGGGCTAATAAATGTCCGAATGTTTAACAGAACTATGGTAAAAGTTCCACAAAAACATACTTTAGTAATGGAGTCGCCAAACAAAAAGAACCTGAACAGATTCTTCAGCTGGATAGATGACAACAATTAGCCTTTTTGTGTATACCTAACAGTCATGGCTTCCATGTTGTACTTGTACTGAGGGCGCTGTTTATAACAGCATCTACCTCAAGTCACGTTTTGATCAGTCATCCTGCTACCACAGTCTAGTCTGGTACTTCTTAATAAATAAACAACTACCTCTGAACAAAACACAATGTTTGGGGTTTTAATTATTCATTTCTCGTTAGTTCTTCTATAATGTCATTATTGTGCAATTATAGACGCCACATGATTCATTACTTGAATATAACATAAAATTAGTTTCTAAATAAGACTTTAGTGTCTATATATTTCCAAACAAAAAATTCAAACAAATCAAATTTTTAGCAATTTGTGATAACGTTACCCTAATATTACGCTTATCGCATTAATTTATCTGGTAAGTTCTGCATCAATCGACTTTCACAACGTGAATTGGTCAATTTAATAACTTGTCATTGACACGATAAAATGATATTATTAGTTACACAGTTTGTTGGTGGCCTAATATGGTATATATGGTGTCAGTTAATTCCATATTGGACTCGAGCGAAGCTGAAGCTCGAGTCCAATATGGAATTAACTGACACCATATATACCATATTAGGCCACCAACAAACTGTGTAACGAATATATCTTACCGACTGCTGCATCGATGCACAGAATTAATAACAACAGCGATCAAAATTAAATGAGAGAATTCTCACAATGTGTTCACGTGTCTTTGTCTTGTTACAATTTATGGGAGAGTGCAGGCACTCTCCCATAAATTGTAACAAGGCAAATTCATACATACCAAACAGTTTCATTTCGAAGGTAACATGACACACATCCACAGCATATGAAGCCTTTTAAGTTGCCTAACCTGCACTTCAGACCAAATATGGGCTTCCAACACTCAATCTTTCAACTTGAAGCGTTTATCGCCTGCCGTCATTCTGAATAATCAATGAACAAAGGGGAGATTACCCATGGCTGTCAGCGTATATTGATGTTGACAGGCAGTATACGGTTTTATATGCAGTCTGCAGGTGAAGTCTTTGAACCAATGAAATTCCCAGATACTTGTAGGAGGTAAGATATAGTCCAATAAGCATGTTAACTTCTGTCAGAATACTGAAGTGAAAGCAGCATATCTTTTTCATAACGAAACTTGGATGTTAGCAAATTCCGTCGGTTAAAAAGGACTGAAGCCTTTCCAATTTTATATGCATTATGGGCAAAAACGTGGTGGTTGAACTTTGACATCAGAGTTGAGTGTTGCAGTTAAACACTTGTAATTTACTGACAATACGATACTTTTGTTACAATGCTCTGAGTCGTGACCACAACCGGAAAACATGAGACCATTGAATTTTTTTTGGACACACAATTATTAGCAGGGTAAATTAATACAAATTGAAAACTCTTACACTGCAAAAACTAACTATGATTCGTTTAACCCTTTACCTAACATGAAAAGCAGACGACACTTGCAAAAAAAATTCTTGAATAACTAATTTTTTTCATTTTTTGTCTCAAAAACATAGGTTATGACCCCTCGTTGGAACGAGCTCGACGAGCTCGTTCCAAAGAGGGGTCATAACCTATGTTTTTGAGACAAAAAATGAAAATATTTTGAAAATTAATTGGCGATTTTTGAGAATAGCGCTGGCCGGTTTTAGCCGTTACGTTGGGTAAAGGGTTAAAAAGATTAATTATTTCAAGTTTCAGATTGGTGTATTCATCGGGATTTTTTTCGCTCTGTATCCATGTTGAAAACTTTTAATTTATCTTGACCCACAAAAAATATAACACTCACTCAACAAAAAAGTGCCCAATGTAGAATGACGTGTACACTTTTCAAAATAAGAACGGGCGCCTTCAGGTTCGGTACAACTTTACCTTTGACGTCCTGTTTTCAGCCCCACTGTTTGCAGTCGAATTGGACTGAATGTTGCGCAGTTAAATGTCACGTAGCACATAATAAAAAGAAAATCTACGCTGTTTTAGTGAATATCGGGAATTATCTGATTCGTATGGACCTGAAAGTATTATTTTTCACTCTCGTATGAGCTCGTGAAAAATAAAAATTTTCAGGTCCACACTCACGAGATAATTCCTGATATTCACTAAAACAGCGTAGATATCCTCTATAAATTGGGGTATTGAAGGCATATATTTATGTTACCTCAAATGTTTTTGTATAAATAGTTTTTAATAATATTAAAAGAGTCAGAGTGTAGAAAACTTCAAAACATCAAACTCTGCCTCTTTAGTGTAGCATCTTTTGGAAGTAATCGATAGCTTCCCGTGCCCCACCAATTCAGAATGTTCAACCGGTACTGGCACGAGGACACCACGTGACAAACAATCTTCTTTCTTTTCGACTAAAAGTTTTGATTCCAAATCAGAGTTAACAGTTGGCATGCTCCTGTATGCAACTAATAGTTGGCATGATCCTGTACGCAGCTAATAGTTAGCATGCCCCTGTGTGCTGCCCGCGCCCAGCACCATGAGGTGGTTCGAGTTCCAAGCTTTGTTCTTGGATATCTAAACCTCATTTCGTCACAGGTTGTTCTCATAAAATATTATTATTTTGATAGTTCTAGTACGAATGCGGAAATGTTTGTGCATACTGTGAAACTTTGGGTATATTTATATGAGTTTTATTGAATTTCAGACTTGGGATTTTCATAGTAAATCGTTTGTTGTTTTTTGTAAGTAGTAGGTAGACTCTAATCTTCCATATTCTCCCGGAGCAGGCACTACAAGTACCGACGACGTCATTTTAATTTTTTAAAGTTGTTTTTAAATTGTTTTCAATTTTAAAAAACAAATTTCAAAATTTAAATGTTTTTTTTTTAGTTTTTTTATTTGTTTTTTAATTGATGTTTTTATGATGGGTACTCGCATGATGAAGATGGCGGATCCCTTCATGCGCATGCGTGAGACATCATTTCCCAGGCAATATGATGCATGATGGGTACACACGTAATCAAGATGGCAGATCCCTACATGCACGGGAGCCATATTGTAAAGTCATCCCCCCGGTAACATGATGCATGATGAGTAATCACGTGATGAATACAATACTACTATACATGTGCGGGAGCCATATTGTGAAGACATTCCCCTGGTAATATGATGCATGATGGGTACTCACGTTATGAAAGCAATATTATTATCCATCAATGTTAGCCATGTTATTACGCCATTATTATTTAAGTAAACATTACCTCACCTCTCCCTCTCAGCCAAAAAAAATAAATGAATACCTTAAAACAAATTGTTCTGTTTGGTTCTCCGCCACTAATTAGATACTCGAATTCCAAACATGGCTTCTCCAACCAACAAAGAATGGAGACGTCTCCAACCACCGTCCATTTCCCCTCACCCCACCTAAATAACGGTCTTTTGTGATTTTAACCCTTTACCCAACGAATCGCCCGCATCCGCCCGCGTAATATGCAAATTCAGCAGCCGAAAAAATATTATTTTCCAAAAAGTTTCAACAAAACCATATCATGTGACCCCTCTTTGGAACGAACTCGTCGAGTTCGTTCCAAAGAGGGGTCACATGATATGGTTTTGTTGAAATCTTTTGAAAAATTTAATTATTGTTTTCGCGGTTCTTTATATGTTGGCGAATACGTGGAAAGGTAATATGCATCTATGTATCCAAACATCTATCTGATAACTTTATCAACAGATAGTTGGTAGGTCAACCCCCTTACGACCGATGATCAAAGTAATGAGTAAATTTTGTCTAAAAGCTTGTTGACAGTTCTCAGAATTTTTTTTTGTGTTGAAAGGAGTCTTGTGATCAACAATTAATATCCTTGTGAGATATATAAGGAAAAATATTAATACTATTGTGGCCACAACATTTAAACCAAAGTGGTTACTAAACAGATAAAGTGATGATCTTGTTTACAAGTTTGCACAAATAAAGTCCGCGACAATTCGTGTAGCCATTATTTACAAAAGTTACCCTCATTGTACAAACATGAATTAAATAAATAAAAAAATTAAAAAAGAAATAAAAAACTGAAAAGAAACTATTTTTTTTAATTAAAAAGAAATTTAATTTCTTTAAAAAATTAGAAAATTTAAAAAAAAAAAATTATATTAAAATGACGTCATCGGTGACTGAGGTGCCTGCACCGGGAGAATTGGGAAGGTCAGAGCCTACCTCCTACTCTTATAATATCACTTTAAAAAAAGAAGGGATGGTTGGTCGACATGATTCCAGAAAGAGATAATGAAGCGATAGAAAAGTGTTGGACAAACGTCACTCTGTTTTTTTCTAAAAAAATGCCAATTGCTATGAATGGTGATGAAGTGTTGTCTTTTCTTCAGTAAAACATAATGATTAAACATATAATTGCATCACTTAATTCTACATACTGTACCACATGGAAATCACCGAGTACGTCTTTTTTTTATTCAAATTTCCCGTGTGCCAAAGAATCAAGAAATGATGCTGACTCCTCTCGTGGGCAGCGTGGATTATTTCACTCGGCCAACACCTCGTGAAATAATCCTCTGCGCACCCTTTTGGAGGATACAAATTGAACTATTGTCTCTATCTTACAACTGATCGAATTATTAGGTTTTCTTGAAGGATTTTACTGCCACGTCATATATGAAGGATCCCTATGTACGCCTGTATGCAAGGAAGTTTAATCAGACTTATGACACAATTGAAATTGTACAGATGATCATAATAAGTAGGTGACAATACACACTAAAAACTAAAGTGTTAAAACTGACACTTTCAAGGTGTTAAACCCATTCTAACGCTTAGGGTTTGATTTTAACACCCAAAGTGCAATGCTTTAAGCACTTAGACAGAATCGTCCATAATTTGATTTGCGCTTGGTGGGAACAAAATTAAAAGGACACAACGTAGATGACGTGGATCAGGCTCGAAAGTTCGAGCCTGATCCGCGTCATCTGCGTTGTGTCCTTTTAAGTGTCGCGACATTACACTTGTCAAGTGGTATTATTGTAACAGCTGTCAAGTTTTGGGATATCTACACTTGAACAAAGTGCTAGTTCAGCACTTAGTAAGTGTTAAATACACCACTTCAAGTGTAGTTTTTAACACTTTAGTTTTTAGCGTGTAGTTGCTTTCAGCAGTTTAAGTGTTAAAACCGTGATCATTAACGTTTGTGTTCAGTATATTATACTAAGGTCATATTTGTCAAAGACGTTTTGAAAATCACAAGGTCATAAATTCATTATGCCACCATTTTCTTATCTAACTGAAAAATACGGCCAGAAAAATTATATAGTTCCTGTATACGAGAACTAGGATTACGCGTGAGCACATCCACGAGTACGGTCAGACTAAAAAACGATATATTCCATAATTGATGAATTTCAATACAACGGCTGTAAACTTTATTTCACGAGTAAGAAACATGGGCGTTGTACTCATTTTTGGAAAATCAATAATAGGGGTCCCCAGCCTTATTTGAGGGGTCACATGCCCCTATCCATGGCTTATGGAAGGTATTGGGCATCACTCAAGCCCATTTGAGGGGCCACATGTCCTTCTGCTAGGGCTTAGGGAAGGCCCTCACGCGAGTGGGTATAATTTTGGTGTCACCAATAGATGGATAACGTGCCATTATAAGGTTTGTCCCATGAACGGCATGACCCAAGATCTTCCGTAAACCCTTATAGCGGGATAATGTCTCGGGCTTGTATCTTGCTTGGTCCCTGCGCGGCATGACCTCGGGTCTTCCAGGAACTCAATAACATATCATTATGACTTCTCCCCTGCACAGTGTGGCCCTGGGGACCTTGTAACAAGGAAATAACTCAGGCTTCTCTGCCTGTGCTGTGTATCCCCTGGGTTTTTCGGGGCCCAATAGCTCGCTGGTACCCCTGCGAGGACTATGTATGTAGGGCAAGCAAATGTCACTGAACATCCTCATTTATGGAATAAATGGAGGGTCTATGTGTCCTGACCGTTTATAGCCCCGCAACAGTGTGCTGAACCATATACTTTAAACTCTCAGTGGCACTAATTTCGGTCTCCAATGCCATAGGGTCCCGGGAAAATTATGGCACTGATAGCGCGATACTATTGTATGATGTAGGTAGAATCGCATTCATTTTCCCTTATGCAGCTGAGGGGTGCGGATGAGGGGAAAGGAATCAAAATCCAAATTTTAGGAAAGTAGTCATGTGATACATTAAATGAAAGGCAGTGTTCGAAAATGAGTAGGTCGCCCCTCCCGGAAGGTTTGGGTTGAGGGGCAAGGGCGTCAAACCCCGCGTTTAAGGAAGGTTGTCATACAATACATCCAATAAAAGGGTCTTGATGCGCAGTGTTCGAAATGAGCTGATTGCCCTCCGAGAGGGGTTGGTGATGAGGGGCAAAGGCATCAATATTTAACTTTTAGGAAAGTAGGCATGTGATACATCAAATGAAAGGTCTCGATGTGTAGAGTTAAAAAATAATTGAGATTCAAAAATAATGTGAGATATGTAGAGGTTTTGGTAATTTTACACCATTCGTTGGGGCTGACCTTGTGAGCACTGGCACAAGAAACAACAACTGATCTGGCCAAACATGTCGGCATTCACAATTTCGTAAGTGGATTTTTTTTTCTATGCAGGATATTACTTGGTCTATAGAGATTCCTCACCTCTCGGGGAGGGTCGGTCGCTTATTTGTCGGTATCTGTGCATTGAGATCTTTCATTTGCTACATGACTGCCTTTCAAAAACCTGTTTTGACTCCCTTGTTTACACACCCCACCCCTCGGGAAGAGTTGGTCACGCTTTTCAAACCCAACATGTCAAGTCATTTCATTTGATGTATCACATGCCTACCTTCCGCAAACTTAGATGTTGACGCCCTTGCCCCTCAGGCCCACCCCTCGGGGAGGGGCAATCAAATTCTTTTTTTTTAACTCTACATATCGAGGCCTATCATTTGATGTATCACATACCTACTTCCTAAAACTGAGAGTTTACACCCTTGCTGCCCATACCAACCCCCCTCAGGGAGGGGTGATCATTACATTTTCGAACTCTGCGCTTCAAGGCCTTTCATTTGATGTATCACATGCCTACCTTCCTAAAGGTTGGATTTTGACGTCCTTGCCTCTCAGCCCCACCACCCTCTAGGAGACGATCAGCTCATTTTCGAACTCTACATATCAAGACCGTTTATTTGATGTATTACATTCCTACCTTCCCAAAACATGGAGTTTGATGTCCTTGCCCCTAAGCCCCACCCCTCGGCGAGAGGCGACAACTCATTTTCGAACTCTTTGCTTCAAGACCTTTCATTTGATGTGTCACATGCCTACCTTCCTAATATTTGGATTTTGACGCCGTTTCCCCTCAGCCCCCACTCCCTCGGAAAAAGCATATGATTCTACCAACAACATACAATAGCATCGCGCTGTGAGTGACATAATTTTCCCGGCGCTCTATGGCAATGGAGACCGAAATGAGTGCCACTGAGAGTTTAAAGTCTATGGTTCAACACACTATTGGGGACTATAAGCTGTCAAGGCACATACACCCTCCCTTTATTACATAAATGAGAACGTTCAGTGACATTTGTGTGCCCTACATACATAGTCCACGCAGGGGTACCAGCGAGCTATTGGGCCCCTGAAAAACTCGGGGGATACACATCACCTGCAGAGAAGTCCGAGGCATTTCCTTGTTATTAGGGTCCCCAGTGACACACTGCGCAGGCGAGAAGTCATAATGAGATGTTCCGGGGATATGCTGCGCATGGGCCAAGCCAGTTTCTGCGCTATTAGAGTCCCTTGGAAAAGCCGGGGACACACGTCACAAGATACAATCCCGACACATTATCCCGCTTTAAGGGTCGCCGGGAGATCCTGGGACACGTTGTGCATGGGACAAACCCTACATGACACGTTATCGCTCTATTAGTGACGTGAACGCCTCCCCAAAACGCTGATGAAGGGCATGTGCCCCCTCAAATGGGCTTGGGTGACGCCCCAAACCTCCCCTAAGCCCTGGCGGAAGTACATGCGGCCCTTCAAATGGACTGGGTTGACGCACACAACCTCCCCTAAGCCCTGGGAATGGTATGTGACCCCTCAAATGGGGCTGGAATTCCTATTATTGATTTTTTAAAATGACTACAAACGGCAATGTATACGACTATCACGACTGCTGTTTGTATTCAGCAATACCCAATATAATACAGATTGAGAAATGTGATAGGTGCACACTGGGTCGCCTGAGGCGCGCGGGCAGTGCCGGGGGGGGGGGCAGACAATGCCCTTCTCAGGTTCGTCACTCAATTTTTTTCAATGACTTATTCTCGAAATAAAGCTAAAATACATCCCAAATCCCATCTGGGAACTTTTTAAATTCAATGGAGGAGTTGGGAGAGTTTGTGAGGAAGTGTCACCCTCCCGATGCAAGCATGTTTTGGAATGTCATGGCGAGGCTACTATTGCGAGTAGATGCCATTTTCCCGGTGTCAGCCCCCCCCCCCCCCCCCCCCCACCCCCATACACCCCCGCCCTGAAGTTTTTCCGGCTCCGCTGGGTACACCAAGCGTGGAATCGGTCCTTCACGTAAGATCGTCATGTAAGTATGCATCTGATTGGTCGTTACGCATCTGGGTGATGTTATGACATGAATGGAACGCTTCGAAATAAAACAGTGTCAAACAATAACGTAAACAGGCCGACGAAGGTCGTAGTTTTCTTTAAAAATATCAACTTCATTGACTCGGTTCAAGTTTAATCACGGTATAGATGTGCAGAACACAATTCGACAATCCTTGTTCGGCGTACGTGAAATGCAGGAAAACACTAACTTGGATCATTGTTTCCAGTCACCATTACTCTACCCTCGTGGTGTTCTGTCTTATTAATTCACGCTACAAATGTTTACACGGGTGTTTTACAGTGGCGTATGGGATGGGCCCGCAGGGCCCGCATTGCCGGGGAGGGGGCGGTTAGAAGGGGGGGGGGGGCGCCTTGAAGGACGTCCAACCGCTGGAAGAAAGAGGGAAAGGGAGAGAGAGAGAGCGAGACTGTGTACCAAATACACATAAATTCAAGCTCTCACTTCCACACGACGTACTCTTTGTAGTCTATGTATTATTCTTTTAACCCTTTACCTAACGTAACGGCCAAAACCGGCCAGCGCTATTCTCAAAAATCGCCAGTTAATTTTCATTACTCTTTTTCATTTATTGTCTCAAAAACATAGGTTATGAACCCTCGTTGGAACGAGCTCGTCGAGCTCGTTCCAACGAGGTGTCATAACCTATGTTTTTGAGACAAAAAATGAAAAGAAATAGTTATTCAAGAAATTTGTTTGCAAGTGTCGTCTGCTTTTCACGTTAGGTAAAGGGTTAACATTTAATTATAAAGTTTAATTATTTTTTTCGCGGTTCTTTATATGTTTGTGAATAAGTGGAAAGGCAATATGCTCGTTCCAACGAGGGGTCATAACCTATGTTTTTGAGACAAAAAATAAAAAAAATTAGTTATTCAAGAATTACTTTTGCAAGTGTCGTCTGCTTTTCAGGTTAGGTGAAGGGTTAAGTGAACGCTACATCATTGTAACTGATAGTGGTGAGAAAGGAACAATATACATACATGATGCCTCTCAAGTCACACGTGTTGGGCGTGCATGTGTGTATCGTTGGATGGTGGGGTGAAACTTAAAACATATAATGAAAAAATCTACAGAGTCGTACTTTTAGAATCGATCCTATAGGCTATACCTTCATTTAATTTATGGCGTATGTACTGCGTGAAATCCCGTGTGCTGTGCACGGTAACAACACTAAATTTCCTCCCGTTTTAAAAGCAACCACCATTATGAAAGGGGCCCCCGTCTCTATCTCGCGGGGGGGGGGGGGGGGGGGGGCACAAGTTTTTCCGCTACGCCACAGGTGTTTTAACAACTTTTACGTAACAGGATTTGAAGACGATACTGGAAGAAATAAGTTTATTAACATCATTGGAACGAGCACAGCGAGCCCTTGGCCATCCAAATTAATGGTGCTTTTCTAAATAACAACTGTTGGTTATTGCCGCTACGTTAATAATCAACAAACCTTGCATCAGGCGTTTAACTTTATCAAGAATCATGCAAACACCGCCCAGCGCAGCATCTACGTGGAACCATAGGTTATACTCTTTAGCTACACGTGATATAGACATGAGTGGATCGACCGAGCCTGCGTCAGTTGTCCCTGCCGTACCTATAACCATGAAGGGTGTAAGTCCAGCCTAAAATTCAAATATATTATAGTATTATGTATTGAGGTGAACTATTGGTTATTTTATCTTCATGTTTGTATATCGTGGAGTTTTGTTATGGTACGCTGGTACGTGTATTTGTAACCAAATTATTATTTGGAGAGCCCAGATGGTTTTAATTGCACTGTCGCGTACAGAAGGTTTGATGCTCTAGTGTTGTTAGTACCTTTAGACTATTTAAGAAAACCCATTTCTCAAGTTCTGCATTATTGGCGTTTAGATACTGGGGCGCCTAAAACTCTCCAAAATCACTCTTATTTATTTCGCGTACATTCAAGATTTTTGACTCGATTATTCTCTTATGTTCTCTGATCACAAAAGCGTAACTTAGCAACGGATTGTACTGCTGTTTTGAGATAGAAGGGTTCTTCCGTGGTTCCCCTTCACCTGGCCCGACTTTTACTTTCAGTTACACTTCTGCGTACGACCATGTGACTTGGTGCGATGTTAGCTCAATGTTCAGAAGTTTAGAAAATACTTCTTCAGAAATGAAAACTACTGGTGTTGTGGCACTGACGTTGGGGATATACTTGATTACACACATGATTCCATTTGTCAGTCCATCTACTCGTCCACCCATTATTCCAACCGTTCGTCTGAGTATTTGTCTCAGACAGACGGGTGGAATAACGGGTTGAAGAATAGACGAATAGATGGACCCCCCACCCCGCCCATACACACATAAACAAACACAACCCGCTTTTATTTATATCTCGGATCACGACCAAATAGCTCGGTGCTGTTTTAACCCGTTACCCGACGTAACAGCCAAAACTGGCCAGCGCAATTCACAAAAATCGCCAATTAATTTTCATTATCTTTTCATTTTTTGTCTCAAAAACATAGGTTATGACCCCTCTGTGGAACGAGCTCGTCGAGCTCATTCCAATGAGGGGTCATAACCTATGTTTTTGAGACAAAAAATGAGAAAAAACATTAGTTATTCAAGAATTTTGTTTGCATGTGTCGTCTGCTTTTCATCTTAGGTTTTAGGAAAAGGGTTAAATTCATGTTTAGACGTTTATAAAATGCATCTTAAGAAGCAAATATTCGGATACTTATTTGACTACGAAAATGTTTTTTGAATCAAAAGTTCCGAGTGATTATTGCCAATTTCCAAATTGGATTTGAACCACTCTAAAATCTTTCAAAAATGTTTTCACTTATTGGAATGTTTAGGCTCCACTCCACCTATCACCAACCACAACACGCTGTTTACGCCACTGTCTGATAGGGGTTCTGCTGCGAGGTATTCTGATATTTTCACCTATCATCTGTAAACGGGAGAATATTGATAATAATGGAACACAATGAACAGAACGTAAGAGGTGAATGGTTTCCTTTTAAATGACATCTATTCTATTTACTTGGAGATAAATGTTTTATGCCACTCTCAGCATCTTTACGAGTACTTAAATACGATGCAGAGAAACATGTAGAACCTAATTGCATAGATATCCTGACCCCCCCCCCCCCCCCCAAGTGTGTGGGAGGGGTGTTTCCTTCGTATAGATGGAAAAGTTTGAATAATCAGTGACAGGCCTATTGAAAGTATATCTGAAATGTTTCAAAATACAAAAAGAAATTGAACGTCCATGGAACGTGATTTTGGAGTTTAGAGGACAGACAGGAATTATAGGGGGAGACTCTAGCCTCTTTCTAACTCCGCCCCCACCCCATTCCACACACCTCATTGACTAAGAGAGAGAGAGAGAGAGAGAAAGAGAGTGAGAGGGAGAGGGGGGAAGATGGGAGAGATAGAGGCGGAAGGGTGAGAGGAGAGTTTTCAGAGGGGAGGGAAGGGAGAAAGGTTAATATATGTGACGGTAAACCGGTGGCCCAGACCTAGCACTGAATAACAGTTTATGGTTGTTATTCAAGGCCATGACTGTTCCACAGATCTACCGGTACAAGATGACAAAGTAAAATTTCTGCGCATAAAATGGGGTTTTAGGAAAAATAATATCAAGATTCCTTGCAAATACAAAGAATGGGCGAAAAGCAAGTTGGCAGATACCTGAACAGATAAAGGGAGGTAACTCTAGCAATTTTGCAAGTGGGAGGACAAATATGAAAGGTAATGGATTTCCCCCCATGGATCTGCTCAAGAATACACTAGGCTTGAATCCAGCAAAAGAAGAGAAAGGACGAAGGATTGCTAAAATCACATAATAATGATGTAACTTAAAATATAGGTGGGGCAGAGAAGAGTAATTTTGTATAAATACAACCAAAAGGCATCAGGATGACAATCGACTCCAGAATAGATTACATGTGCACTTTGCATGCTATTCTGGCATTGAGTGTAAGACTGACCATAATTGGGCCTTCTTTTGCTTTCAACAATACCTAACAGGTCACCGGGAATTGTCAGGACACCGACACCAGTAGACAATGTCTACAATTAATTTAATAAAAAAAAATGAAAGTAAGTAAGTTTGATACTTTATTTAAGTTCTAATAAATGCTTAATTTTATTTACACTATGAACAAACCTAGGCCATTCATTCGCACAATCACACGGACAAATACGGTACAACAACATGGACGTTACCTTACATTAACAGGATGAGACATGAAAGTGAACATGTAGATGAAGTGCAGATGAAATGCACACAAAGTGATATTGATAGATGATGATTAATAGCTATTATCCCAAGGATGAGCCAATTATAGAAGTCTCATCATCAAGATAATCTCTACCAATCCCTGTAGTCCCTGACTACGAAACTGGTGTAATCCCGGATTACACCAGTTTAATGCCCAAGGCAGGCAAATGCATTATCTGCACATAGTGTTCATATTCTAAACTATGGCAGATATGCGTGAAAATACTATAACAATACTTTACCAGACACAACTGAAGCAAAAACACTTCAGCTTATCTGTGTGTATACTCCCATTTGAGTATACAACCCAAACAATTATGTTAAGTAAATATTTTAACACAGACACAACCTTTAACTACCACCACTCTATGCAGTGCTAGAAAGAGCCCCTTTTCCAACTCCCTCCAGAACTGCACATGATGACTAACTATAGCATGAATCCATTGAATAACTACCGGACAAACAAGTGGGCAGGGTTAATCTGATGATGGGTCACACAAAGGCAAATGTAATTTACACGGATGGCAAAACACTGTATTTATATTACAGCGTGTTTTAAAATACTTGCAAGTGGAGCTTGAGGTGTTGCATGCAGTCGGAAGGAGCCATACAGTGAGATCCTTCCAACGACATACGACACACCAAACTAGGGTGAAATGAATACCCATTTGGGCATGTATCTTCCAAAAGGTATTTACTAATGGGAGCTTGTGCAGTTGTATGGCGCCGGAAAGAGCCACAGCATGAGATCTTGCCAACACCATACAACAGATCAAACTGTGGTGGACTACCATATGGGTATATGTTTTACAAACATATGGACAGAGTGGAGCTTGAGGCGTTGTGTGCGGTTGGGAAGAGCCACAGTATGAGATCTTTCCAATGCCACTCAACACATCAAGCTGGGCTGGAATATAACAAAATCTGATTTTTACGATGGGGAAAACTTCCAAATTTCGAATAGTAATCCCAGGTTCACTTTCATGAAGGACAAAGTACGGTACTCAGGAATGACAAACAGAAATAGAGAAAAACCTAATTACTGACTAGGTTTTCCGAGCCCTAATTCAATCACTGTTGTTTTTATATGAAATGAAATTTTATGCACATTCATACAAGGGGTATATTAATTAAAAGCCACATTTGGCTCTGAGACATATGAAACCATTGTTACTTAAGTAACTATCTATATCAAACCTATGGTGATATCACCTAAACATTAAAACCAAATGCTTTGATATACAAGACATTCTGGCTCCTTCAGGCTCTGATGTCGTATGACTTTTATACATTCTGGCCTCTTCAGGCTCTGGTGTACCAATAGGAAACATCCTGGTCTCTTCAGACTCTGATGTTGAAAGATATCCGACACATTCTGGCCCCTTCAGGCTCTGATGTTACTCAGATATATATAATTTATTCAAACCTTTCACATTTGTGAAATGAGACTAAAAAGGTCTATTTATAGGCACCCGGGGCTTTGGAAGAATATTGAGCAAAGTGAAATGGGTGCTTTCCAAGAAATATGGTCAGGCTAAAACAAAGGGGCTATATGGACAATTTTACATAACTTCTAAAAGTGAGCCTATGTCCTTCTAAAGACAATTACTAAATTACACTTAACAATAGAGATAGTATACCCACATTGAATAATCATGGTGGACCCAGCCGGAAAGAGCCATATGTGCAAGCTCCTTCCTACAGTCTTCACCATGGTTAATACTTGAAGGTATTAACCTAAGAAAAGGAAACGGTATTAAACATTATGGGCAAGGGTCATAATCAACTACAGACATCCCAACAAGGGGTTAATGGAAAATTACGCACAACTAAATATATGGCAAGTAATTGACTATTTTTCTACAAAATATGAATTCTTAACCAAAAAGGCGTATAACCTACAAAATCTGTGACACTGTAACTCTCTGGAATGAGCCGTGTTGGGATCATCCCAGACAGTTCAGAGTGACAAATCAAGTGATGTTATGTGCTTTATAGAATTTGTGGCTTTTAATATAACTATTACACTTTACAAATGATATTACTAAAATATATGCCTGAAAAGAGGAAGGTGGTGGTGAAAATAGAAAAAGATGGGGGGGGGGGGGGGGGGGGGATGATATAATGCCAAAGAGAAATAAAACAGAAACTGGGTCTACTCCATTACTGAGAAGAAAACAATATTTCCATAAATAAAATTAAAATAAATCTATGGCCACTTCAGGCCTAAACTAAATATAATTCTGCCAAATTCTGTCAAAATAAAATAGACGTGAGCCTTTTGCCACTTCTGGCTTTGACTCCAAATACCTAGCCTATCAGGGTTAAAATAAAATAAAATATTATTTCTGCCACTTCTGGCTTCATAATCAAACAGAAGAAACGGAAAAATAATAAAAATTAAAGTGATGGCCTAACACTTACAGTGTTATTAGGAACGTTCTCCAATAATGGCTTTCCACTTCAGGAATTCAGCTCCGTTTTCCCCTGGTCTTCAGCTTTTATAGTGTCAATTTTCCGCCGGGTCACATGACTTCTGCCAGAATTCCGCAAAGGTTGGACTTTGAACCCTGCAGAATTCTGCCAAAGACCAAATGCCCGACAGACCATTAGCACGTAAAATAATGTCTGTGTGAGACAAACGCCGATGCTGGCATAATCCAGTAACGGTATTTACCCCAAATCAAGCATATTACCACTAATTAAAACTTTAATGAATCGCTAAATGAGAAAATTACATCACAGAATACTCAGGTGAACTTGGAAATTCCAAGTCAACTTTTATAGGTCAAGATTTCCCAGTAGGCATTACGACAGTGACGTCCTTGGCTTCTTGTAGTACAAAATTTACGCTCACATGTTAAAATAAAGATGAGTGAATTTGAACCAATAAAGCTACGAAACCAACATTATATTATGTCCTGGATAATTTTACTGGCAGAAGGAGTTGTGACAAAACATTTATACTGCTTAACATCCAACAGATAAGAATTTATAACCTACGGTATGCATTGATTACCACAATGACGTTTCCCAACTTACATCAGGTTAAAGAATATACCGGTACTCCTAAACACTGGAATCCACTGAAATGTTTACATGGGATTAAACAAACTTAAAAAAAAATACTAGGGATGGGAACATATATAAAAAAAAATAGGTGAATTTAAAAAAAAATATGGGCACCAAAAGGGGCATTTGTCACAATATTCTCATTCCTAAATCTCAAAGAGATATCTTGGGATAAGGCAACAGAACACTGTTACACCGTACACGAGACTCTGAGATTATATTTTCAGACTATAGAAAGTCTTTCAATAGCATTGATGTTTCAAAATTTCCCGGGAAATGCTCTCAGACCTCTACACATGGGGTGGAAACACCCCTCCCACACTCATTGAGTTTCAGAATGCCTCTGCAACTAGCCCTTGCAATACTTTTAAGCCCAGCACCGGGTACCCCTGAAGTCCAGGGCTACCTGAGACAAGAGGTAAGAGTTTTAAACAGAATAGCAGTTTGTATTAATAGCGTGCCGTCCCCTATCGATACTGGTTCAACTCCTACTTGAGTGTCTAGCCTAGACAGTCTAGGTATACAAAATTCTATACTTCTCATAAAAAAACAAACGTAAACCGCGTGTCCTGTTCGCGATTTTGCATGAAAGGCTTGTTTTGAAACATATTAAACAGAGCATGTGGTGTAGGCTGTTTCGATAAATTTCATGAACTCTTCTACGCTGTGGAGACTAATATGACTTCTTCCGGTTGGTATGTGGAATTCTTTATTTCTGAGTGCTCGTTTGAGTACATTGTTATTCAATTAAATAACGTTGTCAAAACTGCGATCATATTAATGGAAAAAGTCTACCGTGTAATTGTGTGTCATAATTACAGTGAAGTCGCCGTGGACTGGTCGTAATCCAGGTGTGGGCAGTGATGTCCACACATGCGTTTACCAGGTAATAAAAATCATCACCGGCAAAACTAATAAATGAAGCATCTCGCTGTACCCGGTTCTTCATTAATTACATTTTTTATGATTATTTCTATAATTAGTGTTTGGAATCTAATATTATTGCGTCCGTGGAAGTACTGCCCACTCCGTTGAAGGTGACCAGTCCACGGTGGGCGTGCTGTACAACGATCAAGTTTTCAGCGCTATCAATCCGAGTCGTAATGTTTACAATATGGAAATACCAACCGGTAGTAGTTAGTCCAAGAACGACAACTCACTTTCCTACAGCCCCTATAACATTGAACAGTTCGTCACATCGGTGAGGGGCAGTAAAATGAGGGCAGGAAAACGCAATATCGTTGATGTGCGTGGGTCTTTGGTGGTTTTAGTATGTCAAAAATGTATTTTCTCAGATCGTGTACTTTTTTACTTCATTTGCATAAGTAACATTTCAGTCCCAAATAAGCTCCGAGTGATATAATCTTTTCCCATTTCCATGTATAAAGCATTGCGAATAGTGTTCATCCTTATATTCGTGTAAAATGTTGGGGAATGGCACTGGGACTAGTGCTGAGGCAGCGGTGGATGTTGGTTGGAAAGCAGAAAGACTATGCCGAACAAGTTCATGAAAATGCGCACGCCAGTGGAAATTCCTTTAGTTTTTGCCTTTTATCTCATAGAACCCAGTCTTTCATTACATTCACAGAATGGTAACTAAATGATTCCGGGGAACGGAATATTCCGTTTCCATCCATCATTCAGTTCAGACGGGAAACGGAACTTTACGATTCCGGAGATAGCCAACGAGATCCATCATTTCTATGATATTTAGCAAATTACTATGGCACATTTCCAGCGTCAGATAGTAGGACAATTCTCATTGGTGAATGGTTGTGGGAGATGTTTCCATATGGCGTGGGTATGTTTATTCTGACTAGGGCGGTGTTTAGTCATGCCTCATTATAATTTGGACGAAGTCTTTCAAAAAATCATTGAAGATTCGGATATTGATTATGATTTTGACTGCGAATCGTTTACTGACTTGTCGTTGGAATATTCAAGCGACACTGAATCTTATAATGTGAGCAGTGATTCCGAGTCTGAAAACAATCAGCCCAGGACATCAAAAGGAACACACCCAACAGGCGCGAAACGGAAAAGGGGGTGTGGTAACCCGGAATGGACTTCTCAATGTAAACAAAAAAACACCGGCAAACCTTTGGTAGTTTTCAGTAGTAATCATACAAGACTGCAAGGGTGGCAGAAAACTATAGTATTGGGTAAATATAATAGAGTTGTATTAACGAGAAGTGGTGTCCTTGGAGCTATGAAGGTGATGGATTGTATAGAAGCTGTACAGGATCCATAACTTCAGATGGATACCATGCAAAAGGTATTCTCCAACAGCTATACTGTACAGATATCCTCAAAACGTAACCTCAAAAGGTATCCTCAAAAGGTATCCTCAAATAGTACAATACCATGTCATAGGTATCCTCGAATGCCGAGATGAACCGTGGAGCAGTATATGGAGTCACTCGTTTTAGCAATTGCTATGTAGATTATTTGCTCGCCGAGATTCGAGTTGTTCGAGCAATCTGATGTAGCTAGAAAGCCTTTCGTATTTTTCAGTAGTAATCGTACAAGGTTGTAAGCGTGGTAGAAGACTAAGTATTGGATAAACATATATATACAGGAAGCTAATCGTAGGACAGATCACGGTGATTATGGGTAAGTCAGCAGTAGTGGTCTTAGAGATATAGAGGTTTAGAATCCAAGCTTTACCCCCAACCCCGATAATTCCGCTTGGTCTAGCATTACACACTAGCGGTACGAACTGTGCGCCAGCACGACAACTCAGTAGATGTCGGTACTAACGGCTAACAATAGACCTATGGGGTACAAAACGTTCCTCGTATACTACATACATAACACTACGTGATTTAGCACAACGTACTACCGATACCAACTTAGGACAGTATAACGCCTAGGTGGATCAATAGTACTAACGACTATCACTGAACCCACGGGAGTACATATCTTACATCCTATACTACCACACTAGACAACCAGGCATTATCCCACCCCACAATATTGCTTAACCTGACATGAGGTACTACCTATACCAGCCATATGATAATATAAAGCCTTAGTTGGATAGTGGTAATAAGAGCTAACTGTAAACCAACACGGGTACAGACAGTACATCATATACTACCACATTAGACAACACTTCAGTACCCCCACCCTATGTCAAAGTACCGTTTGACCTAGCATACCGTACGACCTATACAATTTGTGGGCCAACATAGCGCCCTAGATGGACAGATGGTACCAAGGGCTAACATTGACCCAACAGGGGTACAAACTGCACATCGTATACTGCCGCGTTAGACAACCAAGCATTATCCCATCACAATACTGCCCAGACTAGCATTACGTACTACTTATACCAGTTAATAATATGAAGCATTCGTTCTAAAACACCAAGGACTACCTAAAAATACACTCACTAGACGGCCATGCATTACTCCCACCACAATACTGCCTGGATTAGCGTTACGTACTACCTATACCATTCACAGGATAGTACAAATCATTCGGTCGATTAGTGGTACCAATGGCTAACAAGGGACCTACATGAGAATATACCGCTACCACCACGTCATTCACGTACGAGAAGTCCGACAAACCTTTACCCGGACAACGTAATGTCGGAATGTACGGTGACAACAGTGGCACGGATAATCTACCGGAGATTGACACAGTGTCAGGCCCCCTGATGGCTGGCGGCTGGCGTCAGTTTGAAACGAAATGTCGTCGTGTAAATGCGCTGCTAACAACTGCAATAATACTTCAAAAATACCGTGGGTAGGGGTGTCATTTTACCGCTTCCCGAAACATAAATGCAGGTTAGTTGACAGAATAATTACTGACTCAATTTAATACCATCGCGCGCCGTGTTTGCTAGATTATCAAGTTCTATGCACAGAAATGCCGGCTGGAGCAGGCTAGAGAGCAAAGTGAAAATCTTGAATGAAATGGTTCGTTTGACTTTCAAGTTCAAATTATTTGCAGTACACCTCGACAATAACTCGACCTCTGTGGTGTATATGTGTGCATGTGTTTGTTGTTTTGTTTGAGGTCTACTATGAATGTGTGCCATTCCAGGCTCCATTGTTTTTCGGCCTCGCACGATTCGGCCGAATAATTTTCGTGTGCTATTCGGCCTCCTATTGGAGGTATATTTTTAGTATTTAAATAGGAGGGGGTGAAAATGTCTGCTCCTACCCCAAGGCAGGATCAAATATATGAAGTATATAATTAAATATCACAAATTATCCCATTTATTTATCTATTTATTCATTTGGGTTTTACAACACTTTCAACATCCAGAGTCATATTGTGTCAAGCAGTTTTACATCTGAAAGAAACTGTTGTACCAGTAGCAGAGAACCACTGAAAATCAATGAGTAACTACCAGACTCATTGTTCTAGATGGTTTGCAAAAACAGCATTTTCAGTTGCGTCCCCTGTACTTTGGTTCCCTCTTGAAAAATTAGCACAGCTATCCAGCCCTAATAAGTTATTTATCAGTGGTTAAGGTTACTTTTAGTAAGTAAGGCTATTTTACAACCATAATAAATGTATACAATATGTGCAAAGTTGTCAGTGAAGTTCAATAACTATAATTTATAAAATAATGCAGAGTGCTATATACAGTAGTAGCATGTGATCTTTTCTTCTCAATATTACAGGTGCAAAAAATGGGTTCAAAATTGTAAATTAACAAATTTGATTGGAAGTCCACCTGAAAAATTACATAAAAATTACAGAATCAGCTCAGAACATTTTGACAACATAATGTTCTGTTCACGAATCCTGATGGTGAGAAAAAAGACTGGTTTGGAATCCAGTCCCAATTCTGTTTTATGTTCCCAATCCATCTACTAAACTCCTAACTGAAAAAGAGAATTACCGAACAGACGGACCGAAGGTCCCCAGCTCAAAACACAACGTATTGATGGTAACAATAGACTCCAAGAAGGAAACATATGAGAGCTCTAATACAATATCAAAGAGTAAAAATCAGTAGGGTTAAAAAGTGACTGAAAGGTTTAAAAAGGGAAATTTGGAAAAATAACATTGATCAAATTTTGAATCAAGACTCTCTGTTTCTACCAGAAAATCTACAAACACTCTTCGTTTCTCAGGTAAAAATGTCAAAACAACACAAGAAGGGTTACCGGTGGAGAGATGAAGACAAACTAATAGCTCTGCTGATATATTATTATGATGATATAATGGAAGACCTACTCTGCCACAATGCCATCAAATATATCATTGATCTCTTTGTCATTATCTGTATACATGGAAATGTTAAATTCCAAAACTTTGACCTACAAAGAATTAAAACAAGTCAAAAAAAATATCCAACAAGATAGGACAATTATCAAAGTCATGCATCTTTAAAAACTGTTTTTTACAGTACGTCCCCTGAGTTCCAGGTTGCCCTATGTGCCAGTAGGCACATAGGGCAACCTTGAACTCAAGGGACGAGTGGATTAAAATGTTTATTTTAGCATTTGCAATTTATATTTAGTAAGATAATTATTTCTGTTAAAATTTATTTATTATTTTCCAATAAACTGTAATATAAGTTACAAGAATAAAACACTCCGGTAATGGCACATGAAACTGAGGTAGGAACATAAAGCTCTGAGGAGTCTCTTCCAACATTTCTGATTAAAATTCATGTAATTTTCATTGGTTTGAAATTAAGGCTGAATGACATCTTCATGTATCAATTTCAGTATAAACAAACTGGACTCAAATGGGGTTTAGGATTATAGTTCACTCTATACAATGCCCAGTGTCATGAGCTGACAACAGGTCATGACGTTAAAACGCATTAGTTCAAAAGAGTGGACTATACAAAAATATTTGAATCAGAAAATAAAACAACAATCAAATAGGATAAGAATTAATTGCTGCAGTATAATAAATAGGTTTAATTTTTTGCATACAGACATACACTGAAATCTACATTTATCCCATAAATGGCCGTGTATTTGAACAATAAAGGAAGTGGATAATTTTTTGCTTTATTCACCTAGTAGGGTGATAAATGTTCCCCACAGGTTTAACACTGAAAGAATTTATTCCCCTAGTAGCGACGGGCTTGTCGACCTCTGGCCTCTACCACATTTGTCTAGCATAATTAATAGTTTGATTGTTTATTTCTTTAAATCTATTTTGAAAGCAGACGGCAATGCCAGAAGAAAACACCACACACTTGTTTATTTTTGCCAGTTTTGCTGGTCGATCGAATTAGACCAATGTGCTCCTCTCTTTTCGCTGTGTTTTGTAGCGAATTATAGCACAATTTTGCCGCGATTGCCCCGAAGAAGATTTATGGGATAAACAAAATAAACGTATAGTGTTTTCAAGTAAAAGATTTACTGTACTCGTAGAATAAAGAATGAAACCGACTCGCCAGAGGCTCGTCGGTTTCATTCTTAATCCTACTCGTAGAATATTTTTTTTACTTGAAAACACTATATGTTTATTCTGTATATATTATAAAATAAATAAATGGTTATGTGTGTGTGGGAAGATGGAGTTTGGGTATTTAAAAAAAAATGTTTTTTATTATTATTCATTTGTTATATTCAAGTTCTGATTCAACAGTTACAGTTTCCAAACTAAATTCTTGTTTCATTGTTTGTACATTTCCTGGGTGACTACGTGATTTGTAGATATTACTATTTTTTGACAAACTTTTATCTAATTTTGACTGGGTTATTTATTGTTTGAACTTCAAAATCATTTTTCAGGATCGGAGAGTGATTTATAATAGAAATGTGAGTCTACTGTGAAGTTTGAGAAAGTTAAAACCCCTATACTTTATGTTCACCTTTTACCGAATAGGAGCAGAAGATGACAGTATAATTATTTTTCTGAAAAATCTATTCAAAGTCTTTTTGGAGGTTACCATAGCTTATGACCTCTCTCTAGTCTCTCATTGCAAAAAAACATGTAAAGCTTGTTCCATTTAGGGAGCATAAAGTTTGTTTTGCATTGGGGGGGGGGGGGGGGGTTAAAAAAAAAAGTAATAAAATTTGAATGGAGATTTCTTTAAATAATAACACAGGAAGATTTGACTTATTCATGAGATAAAGGCTTGCAACAGAAATTCTAGGAACATAAGTCTACAATCTATGATAAGAAATGATGAAAGAATGAAGTTAAAAGATGTATGGTTTAGGACAAATGAAGACCGTGGAACAGTTTCTCTGAAGGGGCTCTCCTTTTCCATAAACTGAACAATACAATTCTTGGAGGAATTGGAGACTTGAGACAGAAGGCTTAGTTGGATGAGGGGAAAACCAAATGATGAACTGTCATTACTGTAAATGGAGGACTGAGAGGGGAAGTGTAAAAATTTGAGACCGAATTAGTGTCTGCATTGTTGAGGATCATGTGGGAGAATCAGGGATGAATGAGCTAGGTGCTGTAGGTTTTGCTCATCTGAGAATCATTATGGATCAGCAACTGGGCAAAACATATTCATCTGTGTGGTATTAGGTTTCTTTTCTTCAAAATCGTCAGCATAGGACATTCAGAGCAGTGGAAGGTGGTGTGTGATCTTTTGAGTTCTTTTCATATGAACTTGATTTATCCACCATTTTGATGACATGTTACAGTGCAAGATACTGAAAATATTGCAAAATCTCAAACAGATAATCTCAGGAAAGTTTATGCAAACAAATTTTTTATTATTTTTGATTGTACTAACCCAAGTTAGTGACAGGTTTTATTCAGCTCTTGGGAATCAATATTTTATTTTCTCTATATCAGGTTTGTCGTATGAGACTGAAACTAATTTCTACGTAGTAGAACCTATTTGATTCATATCCTTTTTCTTAAACAACTGCAGAGCTTTTCAGATGAACAAGGATTTTTTTTCCATAAACCGCCCCAGCATAACAACATGGGATGAGCAGCTAATAGTTTGTCAAATAAATATATATAATAAACTTCTGGAGTCAATAAAAATTACAGAAAAGTGAATGACAAACTGGAGATCATATAATCAAATTCGCTGAGATTAGGAATTGATTGCATATTTGTTTTGATGAATTACACCCATATCGCCTGCTAACCGAATCGTTCGCTGTAATTTACCCAAGTCGTCGACTGCAATTTTATGAAAATCATCTGCTGGAAGAAAATTTTGAATTGATGTGTTTTTTTCCCATCTCTTTAACCAGTTTGAAAATACATGTACCTGTATTGTATCACTCTAAACCATAAATTATAAAGTTGTAACTTTACATGTTTCGAAGATGACTTACATAAGCGTCAGGCTTGGTGTCGAATCCTGTTATTACAGTAAGTGCAATACCTTCTATTCTTCGTGTATATCTTCTAAATTACATTTGTTCCATGTAACTACCAGCCATTTTTCAATTTTTCAATAAATATTGTTTAAACAAAAACAATCTTATAGTTTTGCAATTATTCATTGAAAGGTGCCACTGGCACTTAACAATGAATAATTGCAAAATTATTAGCAAATATATAAGAATTAAAATTTATAAGAAATAATTATATTAAGAAACGCATCAAAGCGTATGTATATTATGTTCCATTAAAATCCTATAATTTTGCAATTATTCATTGCACGGCACCACCGGCGCTTAACAATGAATAATCATTGACAAATAGATTACAGAATTAATTATATTAAGAAATGCATGAAAACCTATAGAATATTAATTAAGTTTGATAACATTTGATGCATTACATATAAACCAATAAATTGCACTAGACATGTCGCACGGGATTCTTTTTCAAGCAAACATTTCAAATAAAGGCAGTGACCTTTTGTTTCCAGGCAGTTACATTTGGGCATAACAGACTTCGTACAGCGTTAACAAGCACCCAATGCTTGAATTTATGTAGTACGCAATAATTCCCGCAGTGTAATATATTACACAGCGCTATCGACTACGCTTGAATGGATTTGCAGTTTGTTTATGCTTTATTTTTGAGGGTTTTTTTTGTGGGGGAGGATGGGGGCGGGGGTTGTTGTTTGTGTTTGTTTTATTTTGTACCCTGTTCTTCATCGCAATGAAATCGATTCGGCCCTTAGAGCTGGTGTAAACCTGATAAATCCGGACTGTGAATACTCAAGTCCAGACTGACTTATACTACTCAAAGTTTGCTAAGCACCACATATTTGACACATCATTGTGAAATATTCGTGTGACACATTTGCGATATTTTTGATAGATATGATTGAGATGCTCTAAAATGTTTACATTAGCTCCCTTGACAGGCGGACTTTTCGTGACAGTCATGGAAAGCATGTTCCCCTTGATTTCGTTGATGTTTTTGTGTACTGTCTGCATGTACATGGGATGTGTAGGGTATTCAGTTTTCGTTTCAACACAAACCCTTGTGATTTAATGATTGGATATAGCGAATGCAAATGTAAGAAGACATTTGTCTTGAGCAGAAATGTGGTGGGCTGTAAGAATGGTGGAACAAGGGGCTACACATTGTCAGGTTGGTGAAGCCCTTGGTGTGCACCATACGGTTATCTCCAGAGCCTGGACAAGACTTCAGCAGTATGGCACACCAGTCCGACGACATGGTGGTGGCAGAGACAGGGCAACATCTGCAGCTAAAGACCGTTTTTTGATTATTCAGGCCCGTAGGAACCGCTTTGACACAGCAACCCAGCTTCGCAGTGGCCTTCAGAATGCATCCTGGGTAAATATGTCGACGCAGACTAACCGGGCAAGGTTGCACGAAGGTGGTCTCCGATCGAGAAGGCCATGTATTCGCATTCAGCTGTCCCAGAACCACCGCCGATATGAATGGGCCATGGATCACGTTTGGGTGGACCAGAGAAGATTGACGACCTACCATTTTTACAGATGAGTCAAGGTACTGCCCATGCAGCCAACATTGCTGAGCATGACCGCTATGGTGGAGGGTCAAAAATGGTCAGTGGCGGCATCAGCTGGGATGGATGTACATAGCTCTTTGTCCTTGGCCGTGGTACATTGACTGCACGGCGGTATATTGATGGGATCCTGGAGGCCTACGTTGGATTATATGCAGGTGCAGTGGGTGATAGATTCATTCTGATGGACGATAATGCCCGTCCGCATGTTGCCCGTGCTGTCCAGGAGTACCGACAGAGGGCGGGGATTGAGCGTATGAACTGGCCAACGAGATCCCCTGATCTCAATCCAATCGAACATGTCTGAAATGAGTTGCAGCTTGCAATTTCAGTCCGTCCAGCTCAACCATGAAGTGCCCAGGAGCTTGGTGCCATGCTGGTCCGAGAATGGAACAACATCCCACAAAGGACCATCTGAAACCGGATTCGCAGCATGATAAGGCGTTGTCAAGCTGTAATTAACAATGATGGGTCTCATACTCGATATTGAACCCATATCAGTTCGCTTTGTCAACTTTTTGGCAAATTTGAAAAATTTCCTCTTTGACCAATAATATCCATTTTCCATGGTTATCGTATTCAGAAGCTAAAAAATAATGTCAATCACAAACAAAATCTTAATGTTTGTGCTTAAATCATTAAAGATATAATTAAATATAAAATATATACACTTTTCATTACAATATTTCAACTAAAACGTAAAACAGGTAGATGGATATACTTGGTGCTTAGCAAACTTTGAGTAGTATATATTCCAACTTCATGATCAATGCATGCCTTCGTCGAAGGCATGCATCGATGATGTTGTTGGAATATTATTCAGCTGGGATAAAGTTTGAAGACCCAAGACTTCTTGGAAATGTATTAGTGAATAACTAAAATATGCATGTCGTATTTGCGACGTATTTTATTTATTGGGATTTAACGACACTTTCGACAGCTGGGTTAGCATTGGTCGAAGACAAGTGCATCACCGACGTGCAGTACGCCTTAGTACATCGCGCCACCGCGCCGCCACGTAGGCAATAGGGATGAAGTGCCTTGTCCCAAGGACACACGTAGTTACCCCTGGCGGGGATCGAACCGTGAACCTTTAGGTTTGAAGTTCAATGCCGTAACCGCTGAGATACCGCGTTCCCCGTAATTTGATATTTAATTAACACAGACCGTGCAGGTACTCCACTTTGGTCTTGCTGGGCCATCAATAGTCCGATACTACAGACCACAATTAGTATGGCCAACTGTTTGTGTGACATCAGTCCAAATATCACACATAATCTTTTAACCCTTCCTCTAAAACGAAAGGCAAAACGAAAACTACAAATCAAATTTTTGAATGACTAATTCTTTTTCAATTTTTGTGTCAAAAACATAGGTTATGACCCCTCATTGGAACGAGCTCAACGAGCTAGTTCCTTCGAGGGATCAAAAGCTACGTTTTTTGGCAAAAAATGGAGCCACAATAAAAACTGAATTGTCCTTTTTTGTGAATAGCGCTGACCGGTTTTGGACATTACGTTGGTAAAGGGTTAAGAAAGTACATGATCACTGGCAAAAGAGAAGCTACATTTTAGACTCCAATCCAGACGAAAATGTCCCCTCTGGAAGAATATTAGGGGTTAGGGGTGTCACTTACACACCCGAAATCCCCCTTAGCGATGCCATTGATGCTGCGTGTATTATACCCCGATGGTACCCTCTACTATGTGCGTTGAGAGAACTATACCACGGGAGAGTTGAAGGGTAAATGGACATAAAAGGGACTTGTACCTCAATATCTTCTTTAATTGCTTCCTCTAGCATGTTGGTGATCATACAAAATCTATCATCAATTGGAATCTTCCGAAGCTGACATCTGGCAAGTCCAACAACCTTTAGAGCTACTGCTTGCGCTCTGTGTGTGAGATCTGTCAAGTAAACTACGCACCTGAAAATATGATAATAGTGAGTTGTACCACTAGCAGTGCAAATGTTTTGGTTCACTTATCGCATAATTGTGGCGCACACCAAAAAAGGAAACATCATTGACACCAATGGAATAAATGTTTTTCTTAGAATTCTAGTTTGATCATGTTAATATATTTATTAGAACATCACAAAAAATAGTAAATCAGAAAGGAGCTGTAAAAATGCAACTGTTTATAATTTACATGTCAATGAAAGATTCTATATTCGTCTAATACGGAAATATTGACGGGCGGAAAATCTCGACAAAATAGCGTGATACCAGGAACCAATACGAAAAAAATTTTACAATCCTATTTTCTAGAATTATATTTTCTGCCTATTAATATAACTGACTGAAATGAATCATTAACATTTTAAAAAATATGGCAATTTGCCAACTGGCAAATTGCCACATCTTTGAAAATGTTAATGGTTCTCTTCAACCCATTAAAATCATAAGTAGTAAACGTGTATGATATAAGGAATTAAGTTTCGTGTAAATCAGATAAAAAGGTGGCACAGTCGACGAGAGGCGCGTTAATTGCAGAGTTATTATTAATCAAATGTAACAAAGCCCGTACCTTGTAACAGGATCGATCGTGTGTCACTGCCTATTTAGGCATTCTAGCAATCAAAACTCAAGGATTTCAAACTGGCAGTTAACATTTGGCAATGCAATCCAGGAAAACCAAAATTGTGTCAACCTATACAATTTTGTTGTGCTTGAAAAGCAATGTACTTTCCTCCTTTGAGACGGCAGGTGGCGGCTTTTCCACAAAAGGAAGGGTTATCAAATTTATAAATAAAGAAGTCAGTATTCCAGGCAAGAACTCCTGACACGAAGCGAAGGGACTACAGTGGTTCAATGGTTAGATTAACCAAGTTGGACTTCAAACCGAACGGGTTACCGCTCGATCCTCACCAGCAGTAATTGCGTGTGTCAATTACGTGGCACTTAATCCCAATTGCCCTCGTGAAAGTACGGTAGTGATGTGTGCTATGATGTACTGCACGTCGATGGTTCTCTTCTCTTAAGCCAATGCTAACACTACTTGTTAGTAAGTTTGGGCGTCTGGAAGTTGCAATAAACAAACAAACGAAGTGAATATGCCTTTATATGTTAGCCCTGAAAAGTAGTACCAAGACTCTCACATAATTGGCAAATTGCTGCCAATAGGCCAAGGGTACGTGTATGGCATATAATCCACTGATGGCAATGGATATGTCCTACGAGAATCTCTCAAAGTGCCGTTCAGGCTCTCGTTGCGCAGAACTGCTACGTTAAACCTGTTTAAGTTGTGTACGTGTACTGTTTATGTGTGTGAAGATGTGTGAGTGTGTGAGGGGAGGGGTGGGGGTATGTCTTTCCCACTTTCTGAGAAGTTTGAGCTCAGAAAGTGTTAAAAATAACTGGTATTGATTGATGTTATCTATTGATAGGCTCCAGTTTAGTTCTATCAATAATGATACGCAATCTTTTATTTTTCTTTTAAGCGATGACGGGTCGAAGATTGAAAGGTTCTTTTAATTTAGAGTTGGTTAAAATGAATTCATCTTTTACTATTTTTGCTGTTTCGACATTCATTCTGTTGTGTGTTGAAGTGAAAAGAGTGATGACCTCCTGTCGTATTGTCCATCTGATATGTTCATACTAAATAGCCAGAGGGTTTCGTACAAAGAACTTCTCGTTTTTTTTTCTAAATTCGTCTGTTTCTTTCAAGGTAGATTTAATTAGTGTATATTAAAGTGGATGAATTGAGCAATCGTCCAACGAATGATCAGGAAAGTTAAAATGGTATTCTACTGGGGCGGCAGCATTATATTTTATATCCCGTTTATGTCGAGTAGCACGCATTTGGGAAGGATTTTGATTTTGACCCACATTATGCTTCCCCCACCGTTTGCAAGTGATAAAGCAAATGGCGTTGGATTTATCACAATTGAAGGAGTTGTTTAGGATCTGATAATGATTTTTCGTTTGTACTGAGGAAAAGTCATCTTTCCGATCAGACATAAAATTATGCAATCTACAGCGAGGCTGTTTGCAGTTCAATAATGCGCCAGGACAATGCTGCAACGGCATGTTGGGTTCAATCGTACGTGGTCCAAATCAGTCAGGAGTTTCTAGTTTTTCGGGGAAAAAGCTTTAGAGGATATAGATCGAAAAGTAACAATAACATGCACAATTTCAGTCTGCTCAATTTCTGTAGTCATTAGATCAGAAAGATGTTTGGACAATCTGTTATATTTGACGTCTGTTACCTGTATGAATCTGATTCGCATACATCTTTTTGATTGGATACTGTTCGCGTATGTCCGTACTTAAATTCCTATTAAAGCAAATAGTTTCGATTATAAACTAAATCATTCTAACTACTGATCTTTATAAAACAGGATTGCTGAAACTTCAGGAGTAAATCCAACTCAAGCTGCACCCCCCCCCCCCCCAAACACACACACCCAAAGGTAATGATTATGTCCCAGGAGAAGAAATGTCTCTTGTTTTATTTTTTCCAGATAAGGCTAAAAAAGTGTTTTGATTCTCAGGCCATCTCTCATTGAATTTGAATCCCCTCATATATGTATCCCCTCATGTCTATTGCCTTTTAGTGTTTACCAATATCAGTACAAACTCAGGGAGACCCGAAACTTTTTACATTTTCGATTGATGCATATTTATTTAGTTGCGTCTCCAATATGGTTGCCTGGTTACAATTTATGGGAGAGTGTCTTTCGGCACTCTCCCATAAATTGTAACATACTTTTACTTCAAAGATAATAAGAAGAGCATAGAAAGAATATGAATCCTTTGAATTGCGGTATCTACCGTTTGTGTTTAGAGGAATGTTTTATTTTTCAAATTAAAAATGAATTTATTTGTATAAATAGGCTCTTTCGGTGTGTAAAAAGAAATCCTCTCCATGTCTGCTCGCTTTTTGCAAAAGAAAAATAAAAATTAAAAATAAAACTCTCCCGCCCTCACTGATTTGAATAAAAAATTGCCTGAGAATCAATTAATTTATTTTGTCTGGCCTAAGCTATTTGATTCTCATTTCAAACTGATTTACCTGTCAAACGATGTTGTGGAACCTAAACATTCATCTCTGGCGACCATAAATGCATGTACAGTTGATGAAGATGCGCCACTTGTTAAGTATCCACAACCTTCTTCTCCATACCCAACGACAGAACAGAACCACTTCACAATGCTGAATTCCACTTCGCATGCACCTGGATAGAAAAAAGTTAATTGGAACTAAACTTACGTCATCATCGAGACAAAACAGAAAAGTATGGGCACATTTGAAAAATAACTGCAAAATCTAAAATGATTGCACCCAGAAGAATTCAAACCATATGGTAGAAAAAGGAAAAATACGTGGGATGATAAAAATCCTCGAGTTAATAACAATCATTGCGTAAGTTATATTTTTTATTTAGCTATATTTTACACAGTTTCAGCTGCAGGATTTTAAATGCTGAGGTTCAGTTTTGTTTTCTATTTTACAAAACCTAAAGCATAATTTCTGAGTTATTGTGATTAGCACAATTATTGGATTATATTTTTTTTAAAAAAGAAAAGGTTATATGAGCGTTTCCGGTAACATTTATGAACAACCCGCCAGTATCCGATTATAATATTTAATATTTATCCAAAGCACCCTGGCGCTATAATACTGCAATGGAGGAGACTACACCTTCCTCAGCCATTCTCCACCTATAATTATTCCTCACGACCGAAACGCATATAATGAAAACCTTAGAATACGATACAAAAGCGGATTACAAAAAAGAAACAAAAAAAAAAAGAAACAAAAAAAAAATTATATATTATAATGATTTATCCTTATCCGCATCGACTCGCTCAATTTACAAATTGAGTACTTGAAATCGTTTTAAACAAAACCATATCACATGTCCCCTTATTTGAACTAGCGCGTCGACGCTGTGATTTGTTCAAATTTTTTGAAATATTAAAAATAAAAATAACAAGTTACGTTATCGAGTGCAGATGAAACATTTTTTTTTATATCAGATGACTCCTCATTGGAACGATCTAGGTGGTTTTGTTGACATCATTTGACAAACTTAATAATTAAAATAAAATTGTCCAATGTCAAATTAGATACGTGACAACTGCTGATTATATTAAGGTGTTGTCCATGTGCATATACGGCTGCCTTTTTTCTGGTGTGCGTTCACAATGATCTGTTTCTTATTCTCTAATGATTTGCAATGATAGATTGAAAACCATTTTATTGTTACATTTGATGGATAATACCAGTTGCGACACGTCTGTCTAAATGCCATGTCCTGTGCTATAAAAACCAATATAATAAATATATAAATAGAGGATATGGAATGAGTGTTTTTCTCATATAATATTTATGAAACGAGTCTAAGAATTTTCCGTTTTGGCTAGCCGTTGGCGAACCCAAACGGAAAATTCGGTCGAGTTTCATAAATATTATATGAGAAAAATACTCATTTCATATTCTATTTATCGGGGGTGGGGGTGGGGGTGCGGCGGTGGCTCGGTTGGTAGAGGTGCAGGTTGCAAGCCGAAATGTCCTCGGTTCGAATCCCACCTGCGGCAACCGCGTTGTGTCCATGGGCAAGACACTTCACCCCCAGTGCCCACGTGGGGGGCACGGTGACGCTGTGTACTAAGGCGTACTGCACGTCGATAGTGCACCTGTCTTCAACCAATGCTAACCTTGCTTGTGTGGAGTTATTATGTTGGGGAGCTGACAGTTGCTCGCCGTTGCTCGGTGGTTCTCTCCGGGTACTCCGGCTTCCTCCACCCGTAAAACTGTCACGGTCATGATTAGCCATTGTGCAGAAATATGTGACCTTAAACACCAATAAATAAATATATATATAATATTCTATTTATCATATGACACACACACACACGCACAAATTAGCCACTTAGTATGACTTTTTAACCCATCACTCAACTTGAGTTGCAGACGACACTTGGAAAAACCATCCTCGTATCACTAAAAAAATTCACTTTTTGCTTCCAAAACATACGTTATGACCCCTCATTGGAACGAGCTCGTCGAGCTCGTTCCAATGAGGGGTCATAACCTATGTTTTGGAAGCAAAAATGAAAATATAAAAAAAAATGAATGGCGTTTTTCTTGCAGGTTAAAGATTAATACACTATAACCCACCCTAAATAGGACAGATAACGTAAATTCTCCCTACTGAAATTATGCAAATGTCACCCAGTTGTGTTTTGTTTAGCCAATCGAATTGTCTAGTTTTGAAATTGATCAATGAAGGTGACGGAAGGCTTCATTTATCACTGATTAATATGAAAACAAAATATAAAATGTTTTAAAGTGAACAAAACGGACGAGTCATATGATAAATAAATATACTGGAAATTGTTGACGAAGCTTTTGTTACCAACACACAGTACACACTATCAATTTTTTGGCGTTTCGGAGTATAGCCAAAAATGTTTGTCTGTGCGACAATGAAGACTATTTTAACCCGCCTTTTGTTTTGATTGGTCGGTGACTTCGGACAACGAACAATGTATCTGTATTTGCTGCATGCTTTCACCGTATTTTTACGGTGTATTGGGTTTTCTTTCTAGCCTAAGTTTAGTGCAAGCAGGCTGAACGTTCAAGTTTTCTTTAAAAAAATTATGCGAAAATGGATTCCCCAATTACGAAATTAGTTGAAGATAAAGTGAAAGAAGTTGTTAAGAAGTCATACAATGAAGTATTAAGCTATTAAGATCTGTTGATAAAATGTAGGTTTGAACAATTTGGGAAGCAAGTGAGTGACAATCAACGTGAGCTCTCTGAACTTCATTTGGTACAACTTAAACCTGCTGGTATCGATTCCTACAAATTTAAGAAACAGGAAAACAATTTAAACACAATGCCAAAGTTAAGTAGACGATAGAAGAAGCAAACTTCATTTGGACAAAAACAACCCTGAGCGGGGTGGACAGTTGTTTAAGTAAATGCCATGAAACTGTTCCGCTATCTTACACCAATGTGCAGCACTGAACCCACGCACATTCAACCTCACACAGGTCGAATGCGTTCAGTTGATCTGGTCAGTCCTCAGTTTGTTTGTGAAACTCTTTGTTCCCAAGGGACAAAACACATGTTCATCAGCGGGTGATTCTGGCATGAGTTCAGTCGAGAGATTAAATCACAATATTTTATTGTGGGCGCGAGCTGGTGCTTCAGGCTACATTTTGATGATTATGTAGGAGGGTTATCGGCTTCCGTTCTTGAGTTGGCCTGATTCTGTAATTTTGTCAAATAATCTTTCCACTTTGGCTCCTCCCAATTTTGCTTCTGATGAAATTAAGACATTATTTCGGTTTGTCGTTTCGACTAGAAGTCGTTAACCCTTTAACTGTCGCATTTAATCGAGCCGGTCATTTAAGACATGTGCTTGATTTTCATGTTAATATTGGGCTCACAAAGTTTCATTTTAGACTGGAGGTAGGGCTGCACGATATATCGATAAACCGATATATACCAGTATTCAAACCAATATCGATTGAATACCGATGTAATTACAAAAGATATTGGTTTATCGTCATTATTTATTTACCCTCAATTTAATTTTCAGGATGTCTTGAGTTTTTTAACTGTAGCTCCGAATGAATTTTTTAATCCCTTTATCCAAGGAATCGTCTGCTTGAGCCCTCATAATAGACAAATTCAGCAATTGAAAAAATAATTTTCAAAAGTTTCAACAAAACTATATCATGTGACCCCTCATTGGAACGAGCTCGTTGAGCTCGTTCCAATGAGGGGTCACAGGGTATAGTTTTGTTGAAATCTTTGGTTAAAATCTGATAAACTAATTTTGAAAATAATAAAATTTGATATCATCTGCGTGAACTACGTCATCAAGGTGTGCTAATTCGTTCCGACTGTGATGCCTCGAGTCTCGATTGTGGTATTTGTGTTCGTATATCTGCACAGTTTTCATTATACCTGTACACCGGGGTATTTTTTTGAATATCGATACCGGTATTCAGTTTTGAATATCGTGCAGCCCTAACTGGAGGATGGGTCAGTGGCTTGACTTTTGTTTGAGAAAGATTTTCTTTTCAATGTTGATTTGAAATCGGCATATCGTCACATTGAAATTCATAGTGATTTTCGAAAATATTTGGGATTTGCGTGAGAAATGTACGGCAAATTTCAGATTTTTTTTTTTCAATGTTTTACAGTTTTGTGTTTCCGTTGCAGCCTATATGTTTACGAAGGTCACACGAGTTCTGACGAAATCTTAGAGGTCACAAGGGTATAAACTACTTATGTATTCAGATGATGGCTTGGGTGGCTCTAGAGGTTATAAATATGCATAAACTCTGAGTAAAAAAGTTGAACAGGATTTACATAATTTCGGGTTTGTTTTCACACAGGATAAGTGCACGTGGGAAGCTTAGATGGCTAGAGCTTGACTGCGATCTTGACAATGGCGTGGCTATGATTTCTAATGAATGAATTGTGAGACTTTTGAATACATTGAATTCAGTAGCGGCAGATATTTCAAACAGAGGTGCATTTGTGAAAGCTAGAAAATTAGCTTTCTCGATTGGTCAGAATTTGTCGATGCGTGTCGCTATTGGTGCTTTGGTGCGACTACGCTCAATATATTTATATGCATGTCTACAATACAAGGCAAGCCGGAGATCAGTAGTTCCAATTGACGATTGAGCAGCTGGTGAGTAAACATTCTGGAAGGAAAATCGTGCCCTGGGTTGAAATATGTTCTATGTGCCTACTGGCACATAGAACACATTGGAACTCAAGGGACGAAATGTCGAACAGATTAATGCACATGACCTGGTAGGGTCCAGTGAATACACTGGATTTGTGTATACGGACGGCTCCAATACAGGATACGGTGATTATACTGTTGGCCTCGAGAGTTCGGATGTTATTGGCTCTTGCTCAAATGTTGAATCTGATATGCGTTCCACTTGGAAGAGCTGGAGGCTCTCAACATATTTGGTAAGTCGATTATTTTAACATGGTTGGAAAGTCCATAAAATGGTGCACAGACAACAAAGCTGCCACAACGACCGTAAGTAAGAGTAGTAACAAAACGTATTTACAGCGGTTGGCATTAGAAATACATGACATGAGTTAAACAAGTACAGTTTCGTTAATACCAACTTGGATTCCAAGGGGGTCGAATAGTGGAGCAGATTTCCTGAGTAGATGTTGTGATTCAGAGGACTGGTGGGTGGAGGACAAGTTTTTCGGCTATTGGATGATGCATGTGGTCCACATACGGTGGATAGGTTTGCCAATGATTATAATGCTCAAACTCCTCACTTTTATTCCAGATGGTCGTGTTCGGGTATAGAGGGGGTCGACAGTTTTCGCCACAATTGGTACAGTGAAAATAATTGGCTGGTTCTTCCTGATCGACTTATTTTGCAAGTTATTCAAACATTCAAGGAACGATCGGGTATCTGGTACATTAATGTTTCCTTTTTGGAGTTCATCGACATTATGGCCTGTTTTAAGTACATAGCTGATGAAAATGACAATTACGTGGTATTGGGTGGAACCAATGTGTGGTATCTGGCAGGGGAGATAATGGACTTTTTCCTCACAAACCTCTGAAATTTTCCATGGATGCAGCACGCATTACTCATTGAATAGTCTGCAGACTGGAATCGTATTCATTTTTTCTTTGTTTTTTGTTTTGCTGTTTAACGGATCTAACCACCGGAATATCCCAGAAAGTGCCGGGGGCGGCATCTAGTACGATGCTGTTACTGGAGATTTATCATCACAAATAGCAGAGTACCTTTTGAAATCCAAAGCTAATACAAGTTATCTCCGCCAACATGTATGATATATGGAGATTTAATACCTGGATGTGGGTTTTTAGGCACCGGGCGCAGGCGTGGTGTTTTAATGAGACATCTTGGTATTAAATCTCCATATACCATACATGTTGGCGAAGATAACGTTTTTGTCGCGTTTGAAACATAATACAAATACAGTGGAAATAAATTTGTGGACGCATTTCTCAGGCTCCGCAATCACTTGGACCAAATTCGTGAATATGTTTTGTTTTTATAAACGCAGAAAACAACAGATAGAGTAACACTCCTTGGGTCGTTAAGGAAACGAGTAAACAGTATGTTGTTGACATATCGTCCCCTGAGTTCCTATGTGTTCTATGAGCCTACTGGCAGCTTACTGGCACATAGAACACATTAGAACTCAGGAGACAATATTTGCTCTGATTTATTTTCCTCAAGTTGTTTCATTTAATAACTCGACTATTTGATTTATACCGGCATATACCACCGATGTCGAGCGTGCTTATATGCCCCTGATGTTGCACGACCTCATATACCTTGGATGTTGGGTGTATCCTTTACCATGACTATTTGTCCAAGGCATTCTGACCAATCAAAAGACAGAATTTATCGGGATATAGGGACAACATTATTTATGTATTTATTGGTGTTTAAGGTCATATATTTCCGCACAATGGCTAATTTATTAAGGTTTAACGACACTTTAACAGCCAAGGTCATATCGTGTCGGTGAGAGTTTTGTGGGTGGAGGAAGCCGGAGTACCCGGAGAGAACCACGAGCAACGACGAGCAGCTGCCTGCTCCCCTACATCGTGACTCCACTCTGCAGCACAGGCAGTGTTACATTGGTTGAAGACATGGGTACCATCGACGTGCAGTACGCCTTAGTACACGGCGTCATCGTGCCCCATGTGGACAATCGGAAAAAACATTGGTTGATGCATTAAAAGCAAAGCCATATGAATAGGACTAGCTAACGAGAAAACAGTGCCCACGTATTGAAGTAACTAGTATACTTAAGTACTGTGCTGTCAGCTTTTGGTGGTCATGATTAGCCATTGTGGGGGCGCGGTGACATTACGGTAACCGGTCCTCGTCAGATCACCGAAGTTAAGCAACGTCGAGCCCGGTTTGTCCACGAATGGGTGACCGTCTGAGTGATCGATTCGGACTCCCGCGTTGTGTCCTTGCAAATGTTTTACTTTTTGCGTCAAAACCTTAGCTTATGACCCCTCGTTCCAATGAGGTGTCATAAGCTATGGTTTTGGGACAAACAGCGAAACAAATAATGAAAATTGAATTGTGATATTTGTGAATAGCGCTGGCCGGTTTTGGCCGTTACGTTGGGTAAAGGGTTTAACTATTCCATGAAACGGTTTCATGATATTCACGGATAGAATGACCCCACTGAAAACAATTTTGTTAATAACTTAATTGAAGTTTCAAAACGGATAAATCACCCGCGGGTGGTGCAGATAGAGACTATTTCCGTTGATAACTTGACAGCTGTGTGTGATAAATAGATATTATCATAACAGTGTGTTGATCCGTGTCGTGGTATCACGTCGAGTTGAAGTGACCAGATTTTCGGATCACACGAGCTGCCACAGGCAGCGAGTGTGATCCGAAAATCTGGCCACCTCAACGAGACGTGATGCGACGACACGGATCAACACACTGTTATGATGATATGTTTATCATATGACATTGTTTCGATGTCAAATTCACCCAAATTTGCCATTTTAATTAATATGTGGTGAAAAGCCGGTTACAAAATAACAGGAGAAACAACAACGACTTCCCTAGTTACGAAAACTATTCGCGGAAACTCTCGGATATTTCCGTGGGAGTGTGATATGGATTTTTGATTTCCGTAAGAGTGTGATATGGACTTTTGATCCGGAAAAATCTCATCCGGTGTGATACAACAGTTTGGAAAACATCGTCAAACAGTAGTGATATTTAGGGTAAAAATGTCATAGTCATATGATAAGTATTCCTCTGCTTCAGAATTGGCTGTTATTAGGGACTTAGCAAATCATTTTACTTTGTTTTCGGGTTTCCTACGTTTCGACAAATTGAGTCCTTTAAAGTGCAATGACGTTATTTTTATGACTTTTATTTCTCGGCCAACATTAAAAAAAGTAACACTGATCAGTATCGGCTGGGTGATGCAATTGTTATAGCAAAGAGGAGCCTGTTTTTAATTTTAAAAAAAAGTATATTGAGATTGCAGGCTTAAACATGAGTAATGATGTTTATTTATTCCGACGAATGTTTCGATCAGCTTCTCTTTATAAGTTCATTTTTTCGATAAGAAACCCAGCTATGCAAGAGCTAGAAGATCCATTTTATCTAGGTTGAAGAAAGTGGTAGGGAGTAAGAATATTGGTTTATATTCGCTGCGTGCGGGTGGGGCCACAGCTGGTACCAATGCATCGGTAAACGAAAGGTTTTGGATACACCATTGTAGGTGGCGTAGTGAGGTCGCGAAGGAGGCCTACGTGGCAGATGCATTATCTTCTCGCTTGCAAGTAACACAATATTTATATTTATAACATTTTGTTGATAACTACATGCAATTTGCTTCACATTTTATTACACACCTGTTCTATGAAATTCTCATCCACAGCAACACTAAACCATGCGGAAAATGAAATATGTATGGAACGGAAATCGTTGACGGACTATTTCTATAAAGAAGCGAAATTTCACTGGAATTTTCTACAAATCGTGCACCGCAATTACAATCTGAATCGCTAGCGATAGCTAAAAATCGTGCCTTGAGTTCCAGTGTGTTTTATGAGCCAGTACCTAGGCACATAGAACACATTGGAACTCAGGGGATGAATTTGTTCCCCTCGCAAATTTGGTTGGCGATAAAATGTGTTCTTTTTGTTGATAGTTGTCAAATGAATTGCTGAGTGTCCTTCGAATATTAGTTTTTTTTATAGACCTGAAGGCGTGTAATAAACACAAAACGACACGCGTGTGTGAATTGGCTATCGATATGACACTTGTGCCATCGCGGAAGCATAAAACTCGAGGCCTGTGGCCTCTCGTTCTTTCTTTCCGAGCTGGTACTCGTGCCATATCGATTAACCCATTCACAGACGCGTCGTTCTCTGTACTCCCTTTGCTTTTGGACATTTTCTGGCTGGCTCGTGGAGATTGGCTAATGTATTTAAAAGGTGTTTTTTTTTAAATATCGGAAATTTGGTATAACGCATAATTAAAAGTACTGTTGACTCATCGGCGTAACCGTACCGGTGATCTTAGCGGATGTTTTGCTGAAACATACTGAGATCTGTCTTGTTTTTTATGAACCCTTCAAGCTTTCAGATTGGCCAGCTAAAGATTTCGTAGGGCCTATCCAACGGAACTGCTCGCAAAACGTATTTATAATCCAGTATTTCCATTACCCAGGAGTAGGTTTACCATGGCCGTGATTATGTTTATGTATAGAGTGATAATGTAACTGGAAAACGCGATTTTGGCCTTAGTGACTTTCTGATGCAGCATAATCCCTCTTTTGCTTCTTGTTGTATGGGATTTAAGAAACGTGAGTGCAATGTCTTGGAGGGAAAGGTGTTCTTATGTATGGAACAGAGAGATTGCACATCTCATGTGGGCTTTAGTTAGAGAGCAACAGATCAATATGAACGAAATGCGTTGGTATTAGATTCTCGACATCGATGTGATCCTAACTGTCTCAGGTGATTTAGACTGTCATAATATAGAATCGCTTTCTTCATTTCTGGCAGACAAAACCGATTTTTGGCCTGAACTCGTATTAGCTTTTCCATTCGTTCGATTATAAATTTATGCATTGCAGATCGTCACATTCTTCGGGTATAAAACATGTCTAATATTCACAACACTGTATTTATGCACCATTGTGATGTATGCGTTATTTTCCAGATGCACATTTTGTTCACTTTCTTGTTCCTGTTCTTTCGATTACTATTCCTACTTCTCTGGCATTTTCGCAAAGTGTTGTCCAAAGTATAGTACCGTCGCCCTGGACTGGACCATATTTTCATGATCGCAGTAATGTTATATTCCAAACACTAATTATAGAAATTATCATCAAAAATTTAATTAATGAAGCGCCGGGTACAACCCGGTGCTTCATTAATTAACATTTTATTTATGTTGGTTTTTATTACCCGATAAACACATGCGTGGACATCACTGCACACGCGTGGATTACGACCAGTCAACGTCGATTATATTGTATCTGGAGTAGACTAACACATTTTTTGTAGGCTTGGGGTCATTGAATTCTCTGATATCCACTCTCAGTTGTCATTGACTTGATCAAACAAACTCGATCGCGAGTGTCGCTGAATCTGCAAGGGTTGTCTGTGGTAATGAAAAACGTTTCATTTTTAAACGTCCCTACCTATTTTATATTGCAATTTAGCAAACGGTGACGTCCTAGAATGTGTTGAGACTTGTGTTGGGAGATTGTGAAGGGTATGGAACACGCACTTCATCATAGTATGCATCATTATCTAAAACATTTTGAAACATGTTCTTGTCGCTTGTGGGGGATGACATATGTGTACGAGTCATCGATCACATAGTACTATTAAGAGTTATTTTATACCATGATAGCCTATTCTACTATGTACGAAAAGCCTATGACATAAATTGCAGGTTTACACACCAACCGTGATGAACACGCCAGCAATGGGATTTCAATAGTAAAAATTTACACCTACAGTAGAACTACATCCCCGTTTTCCTTTGGTGACGTCGACTTGAATGCAAACTTGTCTAAAATTATCGCATGTCGCCTCGCGAAGAGTGAAATGGAAGTGGCAATTATTTATTACGTTTATAAATGGGTTTACCTCATAAGATGCCAAAAATTAACAGACATGCATTGTCTCATGTTAATAGAGCATGCATAACTCGAAATAGTATGTTATTATGTTATTAAAACGAAAAAGGCTCAGTTTCTTTTTTTTATTTCGTTTCGGTGATAAAATTGACAGCGGAAGTACCGGCCACGGATGCTCGTGTAAACAAAAACAGATTCGCTCGTATGTACGCCTGGTGCTCAGTAAAATCGAGAAGAAGTAATAGTACTCTTAATAATCTGACGATCATGGTATAAATAAAATATGCCCAAAGTAGCTTGGTGTACCAAATGTTCACCACTCGTGGTGAACATTTGGTACACCAAGCTAATATTTGTATATTCTATATATTCAAAACCAGTTGAAACGTGTCGCTATTGTGACGTCATGGAATTTGTTTCTGTTGTAAAGTTATCATATGAAAAGTGCTAAGACTTATTTTGGTACATTGTGACAGGGATGAATCATCGATTACGTAATACTGTGGATCTTGATTTGAAACGTGTTGAGGCTTGTCTCCATTGAAACGTCAAGGTGTTTTGGTTGAGACGTGTTGAGATATGTTCCGGTACTCTATGGCGGATATGCGTAATCGGTTTTGTAACAGATAGAGAATATCTACGCTATTTTAGTGAGGACCTGAAAATATTATTTTCGCTCGTGTAAGCGCTCGTGAAAAATAAAAATTTCAAGCCTACACTCATGAAATAATTCCCGATATTCACTAAAATAGCGTAGATTTTTTTTGTTATATGCTACGTGACATTTTACTGCGCAGTATTCAGCCCAATTCGACTGCAATCAGTTTCAAGACAATAGCAAAGATCCGCTCATCGTTCCTTCATGGCTACGCAAAGCGAGGTCATGCGCCGAAGCGTGACGTCATTTAGGAAGCTACTGAGGGATATTTCTCGATATCTATTGAATCGATGGATATCGAGAAATATCTTTTAGATAATTTGCGATAATTCAAAGGCAAACTTATAATAATATAAGCTATTATTTGAAACGTGATGTGACTTGTATATCTTGTGATGTCATAGATTTATTTTGTTGACACATGCTAACACTATGAATCATCGATAACGTAATGTGGTATGAGGTAACTGTGTGACCTAGATTTATCCTCAAGCACAAACGACAAGTAAAACCTATCGTTTTATAAAAGGATATTATCAATTGATTTCCCTTTACAACTACACCGGCTACTGTTAACCTCCTTTGTATTTCATTTCCAATAGTAAGTATTCCGCATCTCCGGAGTAACGATGATACACAAATTGAACCAGTTAAAAAATTGTTTTTAAAATTCTACAATCGCCATTACTTCGCTATTGTAACTGGCTTGCTGCGAGGTGTGCTCAGAAACCTATGCGACATCAAACTGAATAGTGTCGTGTGTGGTTACTGGACAGTTTAAGAACTACACTGTCTTGTTTTAAATTTACACTAACATATGTACAATTTGCTCAGAAGTTATCCTCGCAGCCTGCTAATCGATAATTTTAATAGGCATTTTCAACGTTGGCATTTGCTGGTTCAGTGGCCACGTAGTGTATGTAGCTGATGCGGCGCACAACTGCTTCGGTTAAGAAACCAATTCAATGGGTTTGTTTGAATGGGGTAGATGTATGCCGTCTAGGCTGTCATGGCTGCAGAGACTTGGCTCCTCTTGGCAACGTCTGGACATTAAGTTCATCTACACTCGGGTGTGTGTTTACAATATTTGTAAACAAAACGACAAAGAACATTCTGTATTTTAAAAAAATACACGTTTTTTCTGCAAAAAACGAGCAATAAATTGTTTTGTATTGACCTTGAACAATACGGATCACGTGCGGGGACTATTTAACTATTTCCCTTTTCACGCTTGGGTTACTTTTGGCATTAATTTGTGTGTTTAATATTTTTTTCAGTAAACTGTAAGCGTGCAATAAATACAGAACAGCATATGCGTTCGAACTGGCATTTTTAACCGCATTCGATCGATTTTGGAGTAGGAATTATATTGAATTCGAAGCTTTCAGCTTGTCGTTCAATATTATCCCTCCGCCCAAGTCGTTTTCGTGCGATAAAAAATGGCAGTTCGAACGCGAATGCCGTTCTGTCTATTTTACATATACAACTTACCAGATCTCATGCTATATGAGATAACATTGATGGGACAATAAGCAGCTAACGATGCCGACAAAACTGATATAAAATGTGGTGTATTTCTGATGGCTCCAAAACTATATCCACTCATGTGATTAAGACCTACAAAAAAAAAAAAAAAAAATTATAAGTATACGGCGACGCTAAAATGCATTGCCATCAGTAGGAACCTATTTTAAACATCATATCTATAACATAAACAGCACACCCCAAAATCGTTTGAATCAAATACTTGTTTCATGCGCGACAAAAACAATACATTCCCAAAACACAGCCATGCGGCTGCTCACACACTTTTATGCATAATCGCTCACACGAATTCGAACTTCAAGATCGAGACACTTACACATGCCATGCACGTACACAAGTCTATATACTCATGTACTCACACACTGCTAAACAACTTCCGCGTCCCCAACGGGTGCAACATTTTTGTTTAACTCTCATATAAGAAGTTATTGTCTTACTTCTTTTCTTCAAATTGATCAAAATATTTCAACAAAACCATATCATATGACCCCAGCATTGGACATGATATCAACATTTATTCTTTTAATTTCTGTTTTTTGTCAAATATATCATAAAATTTAAAAAAAAAACCGTATCACGTGACCCATGATATGGTTTGGATGGAATTTTCTGAAAAATATTTATATTGAATGGGAACGTTTTAGCGGGCAAAATAGAGTAATGGTCAATATAATCATGCACAAACAGTGAACTGTTAGTGGTCAGTAGGCTAAGTGATGACGCGAATGCAGGTCATGTGTCATTCTGCTTGAAGTAATAAAAGGCACGTGCAAACAAATAACAAAATGAAACAGAAAGTAGAAATTTCAATGTATTCTGAAGCTGATAACTGGTTTCTCGGTTCTTGTTACACTACCTTTATCCGAAACAATACCCATTTGAGGTATTTTTCGTGATCTTTCAGGGGCGGCGGATCGATTTTCAAAGTGGGGGGCTGGATTGGGCGATGGGTGGTCGTCGGTATGAACAATTTGAATTCCAGGGTCCCAAAACCCCCATTTCCACGCATCTGAGTGGATATGTTGAGATTTTTCAGGAGATGTATTTGAAAGATCTCACACTTTGAGAGCCGTTAAAAAATGCCGGTAAAGCATACAGGTGAGGTCAATTTATCAGCTCTGGTCGTAACGCCCAAAGCTGATAAATAGACCTCACCTGTATGCGTTATCAGACGTTTACAGCAATTATGTGAATTATTTTGTCTGGGGATGGATTTGGTACTTGTATGTTTGTAAGATTACGATCTATTTCAGTTAACAGATTTATTAACAGACTGTATATATCTTAGCGTTTGCTGCTACTTACTGCCAAAAAAAACATGATCCGAAATACATCGAAACTGAACCAGTACGAGAGAAACATAGCTGGCGAAAATATTGTGGAGGCTCTGGACCCGCCCCTTGTTTCACCAGGCATTGGTTGTGTTAAAATATATGCATACAAAAAACATGGCCCGGCAAATAAAGTGGAGGGGTTGAATACCCCCAGCCCCCCCCCCCCCCTCCCCCGGTTTCGCCGCCCCTGTCTTTTTATATCAGCCCCTCCATCAAGCTTCGTGCTTTGAAATTCTTGAAATATCATCTTCAACTAAAACCATATCTAAAAATGTGATACCAACCTGGGAAATTCTGAAGAGCCTAGCCGCATTTTTCCATGACGTTATTGATGCTACGTCATAAAAAATGAAATTTTTGCAGATTTTTATGAAAATTTAATTTTTTATTCAGTTCAAAAAATAGAAAAAAAAATATGTTTTTTTTTATTTATTGCAACTTGTGACCTTTTCACGTCACACTTTAAATATAGGGATTACATGTATTTGCTCATTTATTAACGAAAATGCGCATTTTCAATACCCCAAAGCACCGTACAAATAATGCGCACAACTATAAATATTCACACCCTTTTCGTTTCGTGATGGTTCTAAAAATTGTATTTGTTACAATTTCAACATTAATCCTTTATCCAAAATACCGTCAATTTAACGTCTTTTTCGTGAACGTTTGACATCGGCCCTCTTGTTGAACTTTATCGAGAAATTTTAGATATGTATTCTCCATAAAAAACATATCCAACAAGAGGCCCCACGGGTTCTGAAGCGCTCGCCTTGAACAGAACACAATATAAACATAGTCCAAGAATGAATCTACTGAATTATTAAGCAATCCATCTCAATTGCTATCTCAGTTTAGCTCAGGTTTGTACGGGAATTATTTTCAGACAGAAATGTATCACTGTGCCTTTTTTATTTTGGGCAATTTTGCTCGTCTTCGAATTAGACCTATACATTCCTCACTTCTCGCTGTGTTTTGTAGCGAGTAACAGCACGATTTCACTGCGACTGCCCTGTAAAAGATTTATGAGGTAAACAAAATAAACGTATAGTGGTTTCAAGTAAAAAAATTATTCTACTCGTAGAATTAAGAATGAAACCGACTCTCCAGAGGCTCGTCAGTTTCATCCTTAATCCTACTCGTAGAATATTTTTTTTACTTGAAAACGCTATACGTTTATTCTATATATAATTACTGTTATTGCTGATCTTAGTTTACAACATCCTAATAAAGAACTGTGGTTAATATTATTGAGCTGTTCTTTATGATACAGTCTTCCAACTCCAAGTTTAAAATATTTGGAACAACGCGATAAAACAATGAATTAATAGCGCACAATGTTGTTATAAACATAGTGACCGTTGTTCAGTGTGTTATGGTAGATTAGCGCCCGACGAAAAAAAAATTAAAGCCCGAGACGAAGTCGAGGGCGTTAATTTTTTTTCTGAGGGGGCTAATCTACCATAACACACTGAACAACGGTCACTATGTTTTTTTATTATACTGAATGACCATTGAAAGTAATGTTTCTTTCAGAGTTATAAATAAATCAATAACAAATTGGCAGACTAAGACACTGATTCAGTTCACATACGTCGAATGTTTCAAATTCAGTTGATTTCCCCTTTATGCCCCAAAACTCCCTGAACAACTTTACACTTCTGTCAACACTTCGCTTAGTTGGTGAACTGTCCTATGACCTTAAAGGTGCTTCGATATTTTTATCGGTAATATTTGCGAAAGCCATGTTTGTTCTTGTCGTATGATTTGAGACGAGAGAAAAACTTCGGAAATCTTCGGAAACAGCGTGTGTTATTTTCTCCCTTTCGGCAATTTTCGGATTTAGCGTGTGATATTACAAACTCACCGCGTCATAGCGTGTGTTATTACAAACAAAAACAACCGTCGTGATGGACTATCACACGTTGTCAAGAATGGGCGGAGTCAGCAGGCACGATCACGCAAATTAGCAAATTGTATCTGTCCAATCAGACGTCGTCTTTTGTCTAGTTTTATTCATGACGTATAATAATAAAGAACAATAAGTAGTAGATTTAGTTGAAGTAGTTTTACCCCCAGAGGCAAAACGTGTTACAGACGAAGAAGCAAAATTTAACATAACTGTGACAGCTGCCAAAATGATGGGTTATATCAATAAACATCTTTGAAAAAAATATTTCACAAGAGTCTTGCTGTTGTTGAATTAAGTATTTTACCAGGTGAACTTGCAAATGACAGATTCGTCAAAGATATAATTCAATCAGAAATTCAAGAAAATGTGGAGATAACTTTAAAACATTCGAGGTATTTTTTTCATCTGGTATATTCAGCTCGACAGTGCTATGCAAAAATAATAGGAAATAGTATTAGGAAAGTTGAGATTGAATTGTCGATAAGTTTATAACACAAGTTGGGATGTAAAATAGCTTTCCAATAATTTTCCCCAACTAATCAGGAGATGCATATGATTATAATGTGGATTTAAATGTTGATTTCAATGAACTCTTTATTTATTCTTACATTTCAGACTCTGCTTGTATTGGTGACACTTAAGCACTTATTAGTTTACATGTAATACTTTTTGAAATATGAAAAGAGTGCCAACACACTCACAAAGAATTTGATAATTTACACTTATGCACAGTATCAGCATCTTACACGTAAAATATAAATGGGACCACTGGCAAACCTATTCAGTTTCCAAGTGGCAAGGCTGTAACAAAGTTGCATTTTGGAGAGTGGAAGAAATTACATGTATAAACATGAGGCCAGTGCATCGATATATACGACGTCAAAACGGGTATATTTATTTATTTATTTATTGGTGTTTAAGGTCACATACTTATGCACAATGCCTAATCGTGACCGTAAAACGCGCATGGATTGTGTTTTATTTTTTATACAGCATTGAGATCAGCTGTACAATTACTAAAACCAATTGCAGAAAATGCGTTTCGAACTTTAATGTGAAAAATGGTGTAGACATTGTAAAAAGAACTTTTAGGAAAACGTAAATTACCCGAAGGCAAATTGATTGCCTTTGGGACAATTCTTTTTAAATCAGTGGGTGAATCTGCTTTAGATACAAAAAACAGAAACGAGTACCAAAACGTCATTCTATGATCTGTTTTCGTGGAGGTAAGTCGCAACAAATGCGAGCTCCCGTAAAACGACATACAAGAGCACTAGATATATTTTATTACGTGGATTGTGTGAAGATTTTAGTAGTAGTTTTGATCAAGAGAATGTATCACCAACATTAAATGATATAGAAATGATTGGTGAAATTGAACATTTTCCATTATCATTAAACAATTCTTCACCACTAGAAATTTTAGTTCCCAAATAATCAACTACATGGTTAGATCTTGCATTTGAAGTACAATTTAAAATTACACAGATACATGGCTTCAGGTACACAGATATTTTCCATAGTATGTTAAGCAAAGCTGATGTCACATTGAATGGCAGCCTTACAAACAACAATACAGACATGTATTCTTATCGAGAAATTTCTCAGCTATTCTAAAGATATAAAAAAACAATCGGCTGATAGTCAAGTGTCATAGAGAGAATCTCCTATCATCGCGCAGAAATGGCAAAAAATGCATATAATAGAGGATTGAATCAGCGTATCAAATTAATTGCTGGTTGTAAATCTGTACAACTGAGTGGAAAACTGCACTTAGATTCACTTTTCAAGAAAAAGATTTCCCAAACGGTGCTGGAATAAGATTTTAAAATACCGTTCTACAGCCAAATTTCGTCTGATTGGTGGCAAAAATTTGAAATTCAAAAAGCCATTTTTAAAATACCAGCATTTGATTTCAAAATTTGCATCTTATGGCATCAATCAAATAATAAAATGCTCACCCTGTAATCAAAACATTTCCAATTCGAAACCGACTTAAATCAAAAATAGAAGATCATTTGTCTCATAAACAGATACCAAAACGAACTAGATGATTTTGAAATCGGAAAGCGAATTTCCAGAAGTTATCCAACGAGGTACGGTCAACGCCGCAGCACCCAACAAGGTGTCTGCGACTCTTATTAGCGGTAAGCCGCTGAGTATACTTACTCAACTGCTCGTTTTGAATGAAATAAATAAAAAAGGGCTAAACGTTGAAGTGATGTAAAAACGTCCAGATGTCGCCAAATCGCAAAACAAAACAAACTGGGCATCTCTTAATTTTTAGGCATCTACAGCATACTAAAATTTCCGAAAAAAATCCGATGTCACCTCAGAGTTCGGATATGACGGTTGAGAATTTCCTATGACGGAAAGACACATTTTTTGGCTTTTCCCTCTGGAAAAGATATTTCTTATTCTACGGATTATAAATTGTACCAGAATTGGCCAACCGCTTTGGAAACTATTTTATAAATAAGGTGGAGTTGATAGACAAGAGCATTGAAAGTACGGTTGTACCTACTTCTGATGATCTGTCTGTAATTTCACGTTGGTCCACTTTTGAACATGCGGTGTACCGAGGTGAAGAAGCTCACCTGGTCAAGTCCCAGTAATGGGCTGAACCCCATTCTTACACCTCTGGTTAAAGCAGCAATAGATTGTATATCTCCAGTTATTGCTAACACCATCCAGGCATTACTCCAAGAAGGTCATGTACCATGAAACCTTAAATTAGTCTTGGTATCCCTACTTATCAAGAAACCTTCCCTCCTGATCCTGAGATCTAGAAAAACTATAGGCTAATGTCTAATTTACCTTTTTGTGGCAAAAGTTCTGGAAACGGTAGTAGCCAAACAACTTCGGAATTACCTTCAAAGAAATAACCCCTTAAACCATATCAATCGGCTTATCAGCCAATCCACAGTACCGAAACTGCCCTTTTGAGAGTCTGTAATGATACAGTTTGTTTGTTAGGTCAACGCAAGACAGTTCCTTGGTCTTATTTGATCTCTCGGCAGCTTTTGACACTGTAAACCATCCCCTGCTTCTATCCATGTTACGTTAACTAGGGGTAGCAGGAACAGTTCTGGCGTGGTTTGAATCTTAACTTTCACCGTGAAAGCAACAGGTTTCTATCTTAGAGACGAAATCAGATAGTAAACCCCTTGTACTTGGTGTTCCACAGGGCTCAATTCTGGGCCCTGTGTTATTTACGTTATATACTGCCTCATTGGGCCAAATGCTGAAATATGAAGGCATCCTATACTACCTCTACGCCGATGATACTCAGCTGTATGTGTCTTTTAATGCACTTTGTGAGTCTGATTCGCTGAAATCAGTGGGTAAGAAGCAAAACTGTGTTACTAAGGTACGAAACCGGATGGTTAGACAAAGGTTAAAATTCAATGATGATAAAACAGAAGTGTTGGTTATATCTCGCACCGAAATTCCTTCTGATTTTCAAATTAAATCTATGGAAATTGGCGACTCAAAACAAATAGTATCAGATAGTGGTCGCAACATTGGGATAATATTTGATTCACGTCTTTCGATGGATGCAAGTATCGATGCAAGCTGTAAGCGCTGTTTTGTGCACATGAGAAATCTTGGTCATCTTCGACGTTTTTTTTTTTACTCAAAAATTTTTGGAAAGGCTTGCTCAATCCTTTATTTCTGTACATTTTTATTTCTCAAATGCCCTGCTTGTAGGTCTTCTACAATCGCTCATCACAAAGCAGCAAAAACACAGAACACTGCCGCTCGTTTTATCAAGGAATCCAGACGCTATGGGCACATACATGTAACCCCCTTGCTCCATAAGGTGCACTGACATCCTGTTCAACAATGTATCACTTTTAAAATTTTGGTGTTGGTCTTTAAGTGCATCAGTGGATCGGTTCCAAAATATTCTCAGGACCTTCTGACTGTTCAATGATCAAATCAGAATTTCCGCTCATCCAATCAGCTCAGGCTTCTTGTTCCTCATTTCTGTTCCACCTTGGTCAATACCAGGGCCTTTTCCTTTGTAGGTCCACGACTCTGGTACTCATTGTCAGTGCATATCCAGGCTTCCATAAGCTTAGACGACTTCAAAACAAAACTCAAGCCCCATCTCTTTCGAGAGGCCTTCGAGGTTTCAGCTATCTAATTTGATCAGTTTTTGTTTACATCAGTGCTTCAAGTAGGGAGCTCCAATATGTATTTATTTTCCACGCAAAGCGTTCTAGAGCACAACCTTTTAATTTTACGCTGTATAAAACCTATGTATTATAATTATTATTTTTTTAGTTTCTTTTTCACACATTTTGTCCGTACGATTTCAGGCCGATTTTTACAGAATTTTGCACGCGCATAGACGGGCACAGACTCTAAAAATGTATGCCAGCGGAATTTTCAATTCCGCCCTTCCTTTTTCAGAATTGGCAAAAAAATACCTGTCAAAATTAGTGTTATTATTCACTTTCTCAAAACACGTCTTGTAGATTTTTTTAAACATTCATCACTGTTAGACCTGTCTGCGATACTACCGCTGGCATACAAGAGAGAGCTCAGCGTTTGTTAACCCTCCGCAGGCTGCCAAATATCGACATTTTCATAAAATGGGCTATTTTCGGAGACATCGGTTAAAAGCTTAACATTCATGTCTTCTGTGGATTTCTCCAAAAACATATTGTAGATTTTCAAGAAAAATTGGCCATTCGCAGATCTTTGTGTAATATTACAAGTTACATGGACACAATGTACCGGTAAGCGTTTGTTTACACTCAACGGACGGCTGAACGTCAACATTTTGATGAAATGGGCTGTTTTGGGCGCCAACTGAATTTATGGAACAAATTTTTTGTTAGTAATAACGCTATTCAAGATACCAAGACTTAACCTTGTTTTGAGAGAAGGAGACAGCCCTTAAGAACTTAAAATTCACATTTCCTGTGGATTTCTTCAAGTGGTTTTTACAGATGTTAAAGAAAATATAGACTCTTGCTAAGAATTGTTCTGGCGAGCGTTCATTAACCCTCCACAAGCTGCCAAGCATCAAACTTTTAGATAAATTCGAGATATAATGGACTGTTTTCAAATAGCCACAATACTCAATGGGTATGTGGCAAACAAACACAACTCCTTTTGTTGTACGCAGACTTCTCGGACGCCGATATTGATATTAACCCTCTCCACCTGTAATGTTGATTTTAACCTAAACTTTATTTTATAAAACTGGTTCATTTGACACTACTATTCCCACCTTTCTCGGGACATCAAAAAGGGCACTTTAGTGATACAGTTAAAAACAATTCTTCAGACACTATGCATATGGAAAAGCCTATGATGCTCCAGAATCATTAAGTCTAGTTAGATATGGTTTTGCTGGGAGACTGTGGTTCCACAACTTCTAAATGGCAGGGCTGAAAATGATGTAGAAAATAAAGGATATAAAAAAATTTGCATCGCTGGCATCGGGTGCGCAAATTTGAGATTAAAAACTAACATTTAAAATTTCAAATAAGTGGAAAACTGTGTATGAGGTCTGGTAGCTACAGGACGAGAAGGATGTTTATCACTATATCATCCGGGGATTGAGATTCCACAAGCAATAATTGCAAATTTGCTACAAAGCATAACAAGCAGAAATAAAGGTCCAGCCAATGGTCCCCGGGTTAAACCCGGAGGTCCATAGGCTGAAACATTGCTTGTGTTTTTGCCTATATGTACAGAATTTTAAAGTGATACTTTGGGTGATTACTCCACTCCACACGTGATTTAGTTACAATCCACTCTCCACATATATCTTTTATAAATATTGAGCTACACGAATTATGTAAAAAATCGGCTAAACTTTGAAGTGTCGTAAAAATGGCAAAGTCGAAAAAACAACCCCCCCCCCCCCCCAAAAAAAAAAAAAACCCAAAAGAATTCAGTAAAATTTCAGAAAAGTCCAACATATTTTAATATTTGACCATATGATCCCTCATGACGTCACCTCAGCGTTCTGGTATAGCAGTTGACAATTTTCAGGACATCAATTCATTTTTAGATATGCTTTTTGCGGAGATTACATTTCCAAAATTTTGAAAGGGTAGGGCTGAAAATGAGGTTGAAAATAAAAACGTAACATTGACATCGCTGGCATCGGATGCGTATATTTGAAATAAAAAAGTAACATTGAACAAATTCAAATGAGTAGAAAAAAGTGCAGTGTATGAAGTTTATTAGCTGTTATTTTATAAATATGGAGTTGAATGAATAAGAAGACGTATGACTATATGACCCTTCGACATGACCCCACATCAGCGTTCAGGTATAACGTTTGAAAATGTCTTAGGACAGCAATATATCTTTAGATACGTTTTTGAGGATATTATATTTTCTAAATTTCAGAGAGATAGAGTTAAAAATGAGCTGGAAATTAAAATCTTTAATCTAAACTCTTTGAGTTCAACTCATTCCAAATAAGTGTTGAAATTTTGAAGCATAAAACAAGGTGGATGAACTTCAGAGAACAGGAATTGTCCCAAAATGCCGATAAATTCTGTCTTCTGATTGGTCAGAATGCAAATAGCCATGGTAAAGGGCACACTCAACTTCTAAGGTATATGACAGCGTGCATACACGCGAAACATCGGGGGTAAATGGTTTAAATGGAAGCCTTTCGCTTTCGCTCGCCTCGATATAAAAATAGAACCCCAAAACCTGAAAATGGTCACACATATCATCAGATTCTGACAATTTGATCAAAGGTTACTGTTATAAATTAAATAGTCGAATAATTAAATCAAACAACTTGAGAAAAATAAAATAAAAGCAATTTTGTCAACAAAATACTGTCTACTAGTTTCCTTAACAACCCAAGGGATCTAACTCAATCTGTTGTCTTCTGCGTTTGTAAAAGCAAAACATTTATTCACGAATGTGGTCCAACTGACTGCGAAGGGAGAGAAACGCGTCCACAAGTTTATTTCTACTATGTTTCTATTGTGTTTCAAACTCGTCTTCGGCTCGGTGTTTAAAAACCGACATCTAGATATTAAATCTCCATATACCATACATGTTGGCGGAGATAACTTATAATATATGTTCGAAGTTTGAAAGCTGTGTCTTACAGAAGTATGGAGCTGTGTGTGCCACAAAATCAGCGTTTTTAATAAGAGAATGCTCAAAGTAAAAAACGTCAAGAATGGCGGAATCTGAAAAAAACATTTCTCTTACTTTTTTCGAGTTGAACAATACATTAAAATGTCATGAAAATCGCACAAGTTGAACAAGTCCAAATTATGACCCTAATGACGTCATCTGAGAAATTAAGAATTTCCCATGAGTAAACATATTTTGGATATGATTTTTTACTGTAGATGTGATATCCAAAGTTTGAAGGACAGGATTTTGATACAGTAATTTATATTAAAACAAATATTAAAATGTTTATATTATAATATATCAAACAATATTGCAAAATATCAAAAACGTGAATTTCGCATCACTTTCGTCGATGATAGAGTTTCGGAAAACAAATGGCTGTTCGGGCGAGACATTTATATTTCTGATTCATGTATCGAGGTTCCTGAGTGTAGGGTAAGGGGGTAAACCCTAAATTTCGGTTTCACGAAAAAGAATAAAAAGATGACTTAATTATTCTTGGCTTATATAAATATATGTAAATCGATATATTGGCACCACTTTATTTAATTTACAACATTTCACTTTGAACAAATTGGAAATAACAGTAGATAAACATTCCATTAAATCCCTTTGAGCCAAATTCCGAAGGTGGACTTTATCTAAATTCTTCCCTATCCCTACATGAATCAACGGGGTATTGTGTACAGAATTAAACATTTGATTTATCTTTAAAGGATTTTGCAAGAGGATTACTCTTCGTGGAATTGTGTTGACATCCGATCACATGGGTGACGGATCGTTGGCCCACTCTATAAAATCTCGTAATCTTCAAATTGAACTTTAGTTTGCTCCAGCCTTTCCAGGGTGATCAGCGTTTTTGGCTAAGCAACTTTTGATAGTGAGAAAGAGATCAACAAATTCAGCGAAGTGATATTTAACTGTTAAAGATGAGTCACTGTGAACACGGCAATCTGTAGAAGCTACTGAAATCAGAAATACGGAAGATGACGCAAGACAAAAAAAAATAAAGAGAGAATAGTTGTTAAATTATTTCAAGGTGGTGTATTTCCAATCCTTTTGGGAATTTCTTTTCTTTTATTTTGTAGTCGACTGCAAAATTTGCTATAGAAATTCCCACATGACTGCCCTTGACGCAAAAAGTTTTGAGTGTATAGGTTTGGTGGCTTTTACACTCCATCAAGGACTGGCGGTATAGCCGTAGGATGTCTATGGCAATTCCTAGAGTAAATTGTGCGGTCATACCGTGAGTTCTAAAGTATGGGGAATCATTATCAAATCCTAGCAGCTATATCACCAATCCACACTACTCACACTCCAGAATTATTCTGCGAATACTGCTCTCAAATCGTAACTCTATGGATCTCAATATGAGGATGACCACGGATAACCGGTTATTGTATGGGTATAGTCAACGGCTACCTGGATACGACAGTCGGTCAACTGTTTCAACATTAACACATTTTAACATCCCCTCTTATCTACACATAAACACTCTCACAAACACACAATCACACACATATATTTCCCTACTTCCTTCCCGCCACTACACACAAGGGCGTTGGAGGGAAAACTCCCAAACTCTATGGATATCAACTTGGGAGACTACTATTTTGTTACCCATACATGTATCAACCACTATACTGCGGAACATGTCAATGCCTTCTTGAAATGGCCTTCCAAACTCTTCGTCCAGTGACAATAGTGAATCTGTCCTCAACGGCAGCTGTTCCTGGTCGGTAGATTCTGTGCGAATAGAATGAACAATAATGAGACATTATTAAAGACCTCGGAAATGATACCTCACAATAAAAACATCCTGCTGCAGATTGCACATAATTTCAAGAGAAATTCTGACGCAAATAAAGGGATACATTTGCAGGGTGACAGAACAAGCCCAAATCATACGACCATTGCGGTACCAGTTACTTCAACGAAAATATACAATTATACTTCTCCGGAAGGTATTGGAAAAAACAAGAATGGAATAAAAACATTCAATCAATATTGAAACAATCTTCATTCTAGAACTAACTTTCCTTCTAGCGTGCCATTATTTTATAGTGTGTATATCAGCAAACTCTTAATGCATGGCGTAGGCCAAGTATACGTGGCGGAGGGGGTGGGGGCTTGAAGTTGTTATTGTTGTAAACACTACAACCATCTTCCAATCCTCAAACTTGCCTTTAATCAACATAACGTCCCGCTATTACAAATCTATGGCTAACAAACAATTACAAATGTGTACAAAACAAATTCCTTTCAATACACTCGCCGTGGAGTGGTCGTAATACACGGAGGGCAGTGATGTAAACGCATGCGTTTACCAGGTAAAAAAATCATCATCATCAAAATATTAATTAATGAAGCACTAGTTTGTACCCGGTACTTCATTGATTAATTTTTTGATGATAATTCCTATAATTAGCGTTTGGAATCTAATATATTATTCCGCCCGTAGAAATGCAGTGCGTGGAGAGTGGATTGTAACTAAATCACCAGCGGAGTGGAGTTATCACCCATGCTATTACTTTCTAATTTTGTACATATCGACAAAAAACACAAGCAATGTTTCAGCCAATGGACCTCCGGGTTTAACCCGGATGTCCATTGGCTGAAACTTTGCTGGTGCTGGTTATGCATTGCAACAAATTTGCAATTATTGCTCGGGTGGAATCTCCACTCTGTGGGTGATTTAGTGATGATACACTCTCTACGTACTGTACTGTCCACTCCGTGGAAAGTGACCAATCTACGGCGGCCGTACTGTATGCAGACTTCCTGGAGGATTCCTTAATGACAAAATATTTGTTTTATAAATATTCGAATATAAAATGTGAAAGTTAAGATCTGAGTGTTCAAAGGCACAAACAATTTTAGAACAGCTCAATCTCAAAGATGGGTTTCCGATTGTTTGATGCCAGCTGTGGGTTCTGTTATGTCACCTCGTACAAAATCAGTATCAATTTGGTCATTTTAAAAAAAACATTATCTGGTTATAGATTTAATGAAGAATACATTAATTTTCGTTTTGTTCGCATCAGAATGAGGAGAAGACAAGCCGCAAGCTTGAGACTGTACATCGCCATCCCTTTATACATGATCAGGGGCCAAGAGTATATAACACTTGTATTTTCTAGAGCTGTATTTTCTAGTTATGACTTTAAATGAGTTAAAATGGATCATTAGCATTTTCAAATATCTGGTAATTTGCTAGCTGGAAAATTGCCATATCCTTTAAAATGCTAGTGATTCATTTTAGTCAGTTATATTAATAGGTAGAAAATATAATTCTGGAAAATACAATTGTAAAAGTTTTATAGTTTTGGCTCCTGATACTTTTGTCGTCAAATTTGTCAAAACAAATATATACAATAAGTGCTTCTTTTTGTGTCGCATTCGAAACATAAATTATTTAATAAACACTTCAAACAAAACATCTGGATTTAGCAAACAATTCGCATTAAATTGGTGCCTTCGTAGTGGCGTTTATCAGATCACGCAGTGGGCACATTCATATGTGTTCTTATGTCTTGACATAGATCTGATCTTAAACACCTAGGTATAATGTCCTCAAATGATTATTCTTATCATGGAACGTTCAAATGAAAACACTGGAGAACCTGCTGAAGTTTGCAAGTGCAATTACAAGTTATCGCGCTTAAACCAACACGAAAACAACTAATCTTAAACAAAATTATGCAACAGCTTGAGGAAATCTCCGGAAGTAGATTTGTAAAAATGAATATAAGTTATCTGCGCCAACGTGCATGGTAAATGGAAATTTAATACCCGGATGTCGGTTTTTAAACACCGAGCAGCAAGCGAGGTGTTTAAATGAGACATCCAGGTATTAGATCTCCATATACCATACATGTTCACGGAGATAACTTTTTTTGTCACGTTTGAAACAATACAAACATAGTGGAAATAAATTGTGGACGCATTTCTCACGCCCCGCAATCACTTGGACAAAATTCGTAAATATGTTTTGTTTTTATAAACGCAGAAGACAAAAGATAGAGTTACATCCCTTGGGTCGTTAGGGAAATGAGTAAACAGTATTTTGTTGACACATCGTTCCCTGAGTTCCAATGGGTTCTATGTGCCTACTGGCACATAGAACCCATTGGAACTCAGGGGACGATATTTGCTCTTATTTTATTTTTCTCAAGTTGTTTCATTTAATTACTCGACTATTTGATTTATAACGCAAAATATGATCGAATTGGCGAAAATCTGATAATATTTGTGCCTATTTTTAGGTGTTTTAGTTCGATTTTTATACGGAGGCGAGTGAATGCGAAAAACTTTCATTTAAACCATATACCCCCAATGTTTCGCGTGGCGATATACCCTGGATGTTGCACGCTCTCATATACCTTGGATGCTAGGTGCATCCATTGCCATGGCTATTTATCCAAGGTATTCTAACCAATCAAGAAACAGAAATTATCGGGATACAGGGACAATAGTATTATCCTCGATTTCGTTAAAATGTATTGTTCCTCCTCTGTAAAATAATCACTACGATTGTGCCCATGAAGGATCACCATTTATCTGAACTTCCACGGTTATCATTGACTCTGTTAACCCATGTGGCGTTTGACTCTTGATATCTTAGCAAAAGGAAAACAATGGTTGTTTTTGAGATACCATGAATGACATATCTATAAACCATTTTTTGAAACAACACTTTAGATTCAACCAGAATCGTATGTATGTATAGCCATTGTGCATAAATATGTGACCTTAAACACCAATAAATGAATAAATAAAAGAATCGTATGTATGACGAAGCTGGCTTTTCCTAAAGTGAGCAATGATTGCAGGATGTAGATTGAATCCTTTCCCGGGGATATATCCCAACAAATATTATTTTCGAAAGGGCCATTTTGAAATAACTTACTCGTTTGCGGGCAAGTGGGGGCGATGTTGGCTACCCCAAATGTAAACGTTTATCGATGGAGAATTAATATTATGATTGGAAGGCAATAGTTGACCTTTCAGTTTTTAATTGGCCAACTTGAAAGTCATCTTGGATTTCTACATTTTCGCAGAGGGGATTTCAGCAGAGTTTCCTGATGTGGTTTCCTTAAACATGCCGCCCAAAATGACACCCAAACCAGATCTATATCAACTGTTTGCGGGTAGAAAGCCCCAACGTCCAAATTACTTTAGAGAGACAATTGATTGACTTACCGGCATTGGTTGTTGCGGACGATATGGTGTATTTCATTGGAAACGTGTCTGGTAACGCTCGAACTTTACCGGATAGAGTTTCCTCGTATATTTTGTGAACGAATTTCATCAGTGTGTCTGCGTCCTCGTTTCGCCTTGTTTCAGTTTCCATCTCTCGACAGATTTCTGAGAAAGTCTTCAAAAACGTTATGTCATAAGACATGATACTTATGGATTCTATCGGTGTCGTTTTGTTCTCTGTTCTCACGTCTGAGGCAAAATTGAGTGAGTATACTATTTTTCTGTTGTTTTGTTCTCTGCTCCCACTTCTGAGCTCTTACTGAGTTTACCTTTTCCTGAAAAAGATATGAAAACAAAAACTCCGCGTTCCATCTTTTTAAAAAGTTTAATAACATTGCGATATTCCTTTTAAAACAATTGGTTAGATTTTTCTACAGTACGTGGAGAATGTATTATCAGTAAATCACCAGTGGAGTGGAGATTCCACCCAAGCAATAATTGCAAATTTGTTGCAAAGCAGCACCAGCAAAGTTTCAGCCAGGTTAAACTCGGAGGTTCATTGGCTGAAACATTGCTTGTGTTTTTTGTCGATATGTACAAAATTTGAAAGTTATAGCTTGGATGATAACTCCACTCTGTGGGTGATTTATTTACAATCCACTCTCCACGTACTGTACCATTACTCTAGTTTTGTTCAATGAATCAATGTGTTGTTTTTTTCAACTCTTTCAGACTAAAGAAACGCACTCTTGGGTAACACAGGTACACTCAGCCTTGTGATGGGGATTCCATTATTATCTATTCTCGTTATTCGCATCTGATCTGAGCACGCCCATGCTCTCAAACCACCAGCCTAATTTCGTTCGTATTTCGACACTGAAATGGGTTGTTTGTTTACCCATTTCTCGCGGAGTTTTAAGAAGACGATCGTTGATACAATGTGATGTCCCATTACTCACAAAGATATGCAGACATTCTTTCGTTCCCCAGTTATAGATATTCCAATCAGTAAGTATTTAATTTACCTTGAATACATCAAAATATTGACACAATTAAAAACTGGAGTGTTTATATCTTGATGTGTTCCCTCCCCTCGGGTGAGATTTCCCATCCCACACCCTCACCTAAAAGGGATAATAATAGTTTTTGTAAAGAAATTTGGACGTTGAACAGCGGCCATGGTTGAAACCTTATATCGAACTAAAAACGAATAGGAAGATAATGGCACCAAACGATTTTAAGATAGACGTTTCATGCTCATGTGAAATGCTATTTTTGAAACAAAATAATGGAAAATCTTTGAACACCAGTTGTTGTGAGATTGGCCAACAACCAGAAAAAAGGCCCGATAGTTGGTGTGTAAATTCTCATGTCTGGGACCCTGAAAGTGCCATGTTTTGACTTTAATTTTATTTCAAATCGAACATTCCCGAAAATGTCGAATTGCATCAAATTCGAATCGAATTGTCAACAATTTCAAGTCCGTTGCATAGACGTTCCAACAAAAGTCGTGCAGTATAAATTAACTACTTTATCCAGTTCTAGTTTGCCGATATTAACACATGTGCAATACTAATATTTCTGAACACGAAATAAGCTTTCGGCGAAATTCAGAACTATATGGAAATAGGATTTCATATATCTACTACGTACGTGCAGTTCAACCTCTGGATGATCTAAAATCTAGCCATGGTCTCGAGGAGAAACACGCAGACCACATTACCAATACCTGTACTAAACTATACGTTATTGCATTTAATGTAGCTTATCTACAAGTTGTCCGATGACACGAAACAGAATAATTTCGATTTGGCAATTCTTCCGTAATTCGAATTCAGAGGTTCCTCTAACCTAGTATTTTCCAACTATCGCGATTGTGTATTATCTTAGTAGATTAAGCAGTAGATCTCAATCAAAAAAGAAAAGAACACTTGTAATGTTTGAGTTCGGAAGATAATTACGGATGCTTTAATCCTTGCTTCGTGTTTATCGAAAGAGTATATGTCCATTGAACTGCTTCGTGTTTATCGAAAGAGTATGTCCATTGAACTGAACAAAATGGCTAATTTCGCCGCGAACTCTCGTTGATAATGGACTTAAAACATGGTAACTATTCGAAACTATCATCCGAGTCTCAACCTCGAAGTGAATTCGAATCGATTATCGCAGATCGAATGGAATGATAAATGAATATTCGAAATTCGGAGGGCCTTACTCATTTCACACATATCGCATCTTTGATGAAGGCCTGGTATCCATTCAGATGAAATAGAAAATATATTGCATCTAAATCATCTCGTATGTAGTGGATATCTACGCTATTTTAGTCAATATCGGAAATTATCTCATTCGTGTGGACCTGGAAATAGTATTATTCACGCGCACAAGCGCGCGTGAAAAAATAATATTTTCAGGTCCACACGAATAAGATAATTCCCGATATTCACTAAAATAGCGGCGATTGTCTTTTTATTATATGCTACGTGAAATTTTACTGTGCAATATTCAGCCCAATGTGACTGCAAACACGTATGTTTCAAAACAATAACAAAGATCAGCTGATCGTTCCCTCAACCCGGTACTAGCGAATCACCTAAACATAAAAAATAGTCCCACTTTACCACGCAAAAAAAAAAACAGTACTGAAAAATCATTAAATTTTCGACAAATAAATTCTCGGTTGAGAAACATTTGTTGCCTTGATTTAAGGAAAAGTAATGTTGATGGTGCGTTTAGATTCAATCATCTGGAATATTTCAGTTGGTCGGAGAATACAACCTAGGGTTCGCCTTTGGGACCACCTACAATATTTAAGACGATTGAATCTAAAACATTTGCTATTGATGTATTTATTCATTTCTAGTAGGTTAACGTCACCCACTGTTGAACTAATCCTGACCGCAACATGAACATAAAGTCCATTTTAGGCAATCGTAAGAACCCATGTTGCCCATTTTAAAGAACGTCCACCCCAAGCGTTGGTGACTGGGTCCTAATGTGCCTCTAAAACAGAACTTTTTAGCACAGTAAACAAGCACTGCTTCACTAGCCGAGTTTCGCACTGGAGAATACATTGTCGATAATCTATTTAATGGCTAGATTGGTTCCACACCTTAACAGTGTCGAGTTCCTTACATAAATCGACTGGTAGCTTGAAAGCTTGTTCTATTTATAATAGTAATGGGCGTCAAGAGACACACCAGATAAAACACATAGAAATGCACTCAAACCCTGAGAAACAGTTAGGAAAGCTTGGTCTCTAACAAAACGGTTTATCTCAGAGAAACGGACTGATGATAATGATATGATTCTTCAGCTGCGAATCTTTTGCGTGTGCAGAGAAGGATGTGTACAAAATGTTTGACACAAAATCTAAACCTTCGTGTACAGACAGGGGTGTTGTCAAGGAGGTCTCAGATGGGAGTGAGGTTGAGTTAGGGTGTCCGACTCTAGATTAACAATCGCGCCCCCTTGTAATTCCGACTACCACTTCATGATTTCCAACAAGGGAAAAATTCCATTATCAGAATCCCACCCACCCCCACCCCCGCCATCACAGCTCTACCACCACAGAGGCCCACCCATAAGTCAACATTGTCCATCTACAGCTTTTAACTGGTGGAGTTAAAATTATTCTCCGTCATCAAAATCCCTTCACATGTCTTTGCCTTGTAACAATTTATGGGAGAGTTCCTGCAGCCACTCTCCCATAAATTGTAATAAGGCAAATCCGCATAGAATAAATAATGTTAAGTCAAAGATAAGATGAAACACATCTACAGAATATGAAGTCCTTAAACTGTGTTATCTGCACTCCATAATAAATGCTGAATGTGGGCTTCCAGTCGGTCAGGTTTAACCATTCTGCAGACATACGGTACGTGGAGAGTGGATTGTAACTAAATCACCCGCGGAGTGGAGTTATCACCCAAGCTATAACTTTCAAATTGTGTACATATCGATAAAAAACACAAGCAGTGTTTCAGCCAATGGACCCCCGGGTTTAACCCGGAGGTTCATTGGCTGTAACTTTGCTGGTAGTGGTTATGCTTTCCAACACGTTTTCAATTATTGCTAGGGTGGAATCTCCACTCTGCGGGTGAGTTAGTGATAATACACACACCACGTACTGTATATTACCTTAAACATTAATAAATTAATAAATAAATAAATAAATAAATAAATAAATAAATAAATAAATAAATAAATAATGGGCCAACTGCGGATCTCGACAGTCACAAATCCCAACTACAATGTTAATATTTTAAATCAATCGTCTGTCACCTATCCTTTCCTGTCAGTGTTGTGTGTGAGTGTGTGGTGAGGGGGTGGGGGCTCCAGAGCAATTTTTCTTACTGTCCAATATTCTCAATTGTTCGTAATAATACTACCAACCAACTCCCATTTACAATAGGTGTATCGACACTTCGTTTTGGCTCGGCATTCTTTAATAATCAGAACTGTCTTGTTTTTGAGAAAGGTGCATGACTTTATCTTATCAAGTGGGCGTTTCCAATAACTGCAGCTTCCCATATTACTACGAACCTTTACAAAATTTGTCCAACAGAATGATGTTATACCGATATTTTTATATTCTTACTTAAAATTTAGCCCCATTCTCCATTTTAATCAGGCTCAATATTAACAGAATTAAACATAAATTGAGGGGGTTTCAGCCGTAAGTTTAGAGCTTATACAAGGTTGTCTCACATCATTATTAAGCAAAGGAGATATGAACAGTTGGCATATCGAACCAGTTTTGGTTCTATACAGAACCAAAACTGGTTCGATATGCCAACTGTTCATATCCCCTTTGTTTCAAAATGTTTGGCGACTGCGTTGAATAAGCTCCAAGTTTAGTGCTGAATCTACTTCATTTCATGTAATATTCTGTTAAAATTGAATGCTAATCTTGGTAAATTTATTTGATTTGAAATAAATACTGTTTAAACAGAGCTGGTTCCATCTCAGGGACAAGTTTAGAACCAGTTTTGGTTTTGCAGTGCAGGGAGATGACTTGCATAAGCTGAAAGCCTTCTATCAAATCCCTCCATGACTCAGCAATTTATTAACTGTTAAATATACGGTATATTGTGGGCTGCAGTACTTGCACTGTTACGTTTTCTGTTCAGTTCTGTAGTATATCGCATATTCCTTGAATACAATATTGTTTAAACTAAATTAATAGTTATGGGATTTACTGCTTTTTAATCAATATTTGTAGGACACCACTTTCCGTCTATTTTGGCCAAACTCCAAGCATGTTTGAAAAGATTCCACCAGCACCCTGTCTAAAATGTCCAACTTTTTCCATGTTTGGGCTTTGAATTTCCAATCATCGGAAATCTGACGAATGAAGTGGCAACACCGATAATTTGTTTTGCAAAACGTGTAGCTATCTCTTAACCTTATGCCGTTCAAGAATGGCGGACAACACTTGCAAAACAGTCTTCAACGTCTAATAATTGTACATTTTTTGCATCATAAATATACTGTATGACCCCATACGCTCCGTTTGAACGATCTCAAAGAACACCTTACAGTGAGTCTCAAAAACTGACATTTTGAAGCAAAGATTGAAAAATATAATACAATTTTAATGGCGCTTCTTTGTGAATAACGCTGACCGTATATATATATCCGCTACATAGGCACGGTGGCGGTATGTACTAAGGCGTACAACACGTCGATAGTGCACTTACGTATAACGCTAGCCCTGAATGCGGAGCTACTATATTGAGAAGTCTGAAAGTTGCTCGCCGCAGATTGGTGGTTCTCCTGACTACTCTGGCTTCCTCAACCCGTAGAATTGTTCAGCACGAGGGGAACCTGGTTGTGAAAAGGGTCGCTACCCCCCCCCCCCCCCCCAAGAATAAATAAATATGCAAATAGATAAATAAATAAATAAAAAGAATAAACAAATAGCCTAATACGGTACAGCCGCCGTTGATTGGTCACTTTCCAAGGGTAGGCAATATTTCCACGGACGCAATAATATCATATTTCAAACACTTGAAGGAATAATCATCACGAATTTAATTTATGAAGCACCGTGTATAAACGGGTGCTTCATTAATTAACATTTTGCTGATGATGATGTTATTACATGGTAAACGCATTCGTGGACATCACTGCCCTCTCGTGGTTTACGACCAGTCCATGGTGACCGAACTATTCGTAAGGAAACCACTTAAACATCTCAATCGAAGGCCCAAAGCAATATTTTATTGTGCCAAGAGTTTTCAACAATGAACATGCTTATTACAAATCTGTCGCACAATTTACCTGGGGTGAATCGGATAAATTCAGTTTCAGACAAAGTGCTTCTCTCCTGACATCCAAGCTCTGCCGGGTAACACTTGCAAACCGTATCACTGTGAACCACCAACTGACTTCAGTGAGTTACTTTTGCTGTATGGACGGGTGTGACAATCGTTTCTCATTCCCAGTTCCAAATTCGACATCGTCTCAACTGATTTTATCGCTTGATGATGAATGTCGAATAAGGAAATAGGAATAACCAACGATTGTCACGTCCCCTGTGTCGGATATGTGTCACACATACTGACTCGCATTATCATTTATTTATCGAATGAAGTAAGCGTTTTTGCAACAGATTAATGACCCAGTTATGTCGACAAAGCGATCGTCTTCTTTATTATATACTATTAAAACAAGTAAGGGATATTTGATAAAACTGAGATACATGAAGAATTATATTTATATTTCCATCAAAAACACAGTTGAGGCATTGCATTGTGGCCTTTGGTGAATGATTTCAGCGACAGTTGGGTGTCTGACAAGCACACATTCCACGCACTGAGCTGCAGAAGACATGGACGGTCAGTCAGAGAATTTACCACATTCAGTCCAAGACCTCAGTACCTTGTAAATCCTCCTCGATTTGCGGGACAAGCGCGGATGAGGTGTGGTATGCTCCTCACCAGACTGTAATTCCATTCTTCCAAGCATATCCCAGACGTGCTCGATTGGTAAAAGGTCTGGACTTAGTGCTGGCCAAGGCAGTGTAGTGATGTTCTGCTCCTGGTGGAACTCTGTATCTACACGGTCCCTGTGTGCTCTTGCTTTGTCATCTTGGAAAATGAATCGACGGTTGTGACGTCGCGCAAATGGCACCACATGAGCTGCTAACATGTTGTCGCGGTAGTACTGCCCTGTGACACACCCTTGGATGACATGTAATGCTGTTCGGCTTGTCATGTTTATGCCTCCCACACCATAACCGAGCCACCACCAAAACGATAATCGTGCTGCCTAACGGTTACGTCATGGTATCGTTCGTTCCGCCGCCGCCACACTCTGTTTCGCCTGGCGTGGAAGTCAAGGGTGAACCTCGATTCACCGGAAAACATGACGTTGCTCCACCGACGATTGTCCCAGCGCTGTCGTGCTCCACACCAATTACGTCTTGCTGCGATGTGATGTTCAGTCAAACGTGGAATTATTCGAGGTCGCCGAGCGTACAAATTCCAGCTGTGTAGGCGCTTTCTGATAGTATGACCACTGACTCGCACATCTGTCGCTCGGTGCAGCTGCTGTTCAATTTCTGACGCACTTTGATGGCGGTTATGTAATGCTATGATTCGGATGAAACGATCCTGGCTAGCAGTTGTCGCCCTTGGACGACCTGACCGATGTCTGTCACTAACATTGCCTGTCTGACGGTAGCGTGACCACAACCTGCTAATCACCGATTGACTAACATTGAGAATTTGATTCACTGCAGTCTATCTGTTGCCAGCTTCTAACATGCCAAGGTACGTTAACGTTCGTCACTTGTCAGTCTCCGCATACCTCAAGAGTTACGTTTCGACCAGAAACTATTGATGAACGGGTCTGTAATAAAAAAAGAACTTCCAAGACAATTGTCTCCTCTATCAATATCAGTCTGGTTTCTTTCCTGGCCATTGCACAACATATTATCTAATAGAACTTTATCATTCTTTCTGTGATTGTCTGGATAACAGACTTCAGACCTGTTCTATATTTTGCAATATATCGAAAGCATTTGAAAGAGTTTGGCATCAGGGACTGATCTTTAAACTTAAAGAATATGAGGTGGTCGAGAAAACGATCTTGTGTATTGAAAACTACCTACAAAGTCGTCAACAGAGAGTGTTGATTAGCAATGCTTTCCCTCAGTACAAAACAGTAATAGTTGGTGTCCCACGAGGATCAGTGTTGGGTCCATTTCTCTTCTTAGTCTAAATCAATGACCTGGCTAATGTCTTCGATTCATTAGCGCGGATGTATGCTGATGATACGTGCCTGACCTCATGTAGAAACGAAATAGAAACTCTGGTAAATACTGTGAACCACGACATGGAGAAAATAAATATATGGGCCAAACAATGGCTAGTTTAATTTAACCTCCATAACACGAAGGTAATATTCTTCTCGTACACACCAAATCCCGACCTTCCATATATTAGTTTTAATAATACTAGTATTCGCCCATGTAACTCTCACAAACATTTAGGAATATCTATCCAAAGCAATTTAAAATGGGATGTTCAAATTAACGAAATTTGTAAAAAACGTTGCACCCAGATTATCACAGTTAAGGAAACTTAAATTAAAACTTTCTCGTAAAGCCTTGGAAAAGTTGTACCTATCATACATATTACCTCTTATGGACTATGGGGATGTTGTTTGGGACTGTGCGCCTAATTACCTTCTCAAACGACTCGATAGATTACATGTAGAAGCAGGACCCATTGTCACAGGACTGACAAGATCAACCTCTACAGAGAATATTCTTTTGGAGTTAGGCTGGTGTAGTCTAGCACAGCGTCGTGAAATACACAAACACTGCACAATGTATACAATAGTAAATCAAAAAGTTCCTGATTATTTATTTAAATTATTACCTCCGCGTGATGAGGACCGAGGGACCTACAACCTACGCCACGCAGATCATTTTACCATGTATCAATCCCGAACTGAACATTTTAAAAGATCCATCTTGCCATCCATGGTAGAGGCCTGGAACAATTTACCTCAATATGTGTCATCAGCTGAAACTGTAAATGAGTTTAAAACTAAAATTAAGCAATTAAAATTAAATCCTGTCGTGAAACCTCCGCTCTGTTTCTCCTTCGGAACAAGGGAACTGAACATTCTACATTGTAGGTTAAGGAATGGTTGTAGCGAACTGAACGGTGATAAGTATGCAAATTATATATGTGATACGTCCAGGTGTAGTTGTGGACACGTACTTGAAAACGTTTTTCATTACTTTTTCGAATGTCCTCACTACGTAGTCCAGCGTGGAATCCATTTTAGACGACTTTCTCATTTTAACATTACCTCCACGGACGATGTTCATTTCGGAAAACCTAATTTATCACAAAATGAAAACAATCTGATTTTTATGTTAGAACAGTCCTTTATTTCAGGTAGCAATCGTTTTAGTTAACTCTCAACCCTCCCACTTTTTGGTGTGCCTTCTCTCTGACATCAAGATAAGTCTTGGTGATGACTTACGATGGCCGCATCCGTACGATAAGGACACAACACCTAACTCTCCTCTGTTTTCTTTTGCTTTCTACCATCTTATCCTATACCTGCATGTCGCGTCTTTAACTTCTCTACAGCCACTATGAATTGGTTTCCTGTTACCTCAATTGAAGCATGTTTATTGTATTGCAGATATAAATTGTTTTTTTTTTGTTTGTTTGTTCTTATATATTTTTGTTAGCTGCCATTGAATGTTTTAGGAGAGAAACTTATATAAGTTTAATAACTTGTGTTCCAATCCTTTTGTCAGTTTTCAAACTAATGACATTAAAATATGTTTAAACTAAAACTAGGAACGATGAGACCTCTGAAAAAGCCCGTCCATTACAAATGAAAATCTCAAAACGTACCCCACAAACATTAACGAGGCGCTCTTGCGAAAAACATGCACGAAGTTTTCGTGGGCCGGTGACATTCATGATCCACACTAAACTTGGTAACACATCGATGTGTCCAATCACGCGTATCCAATACCATTTTCCGAAAATAACAACATCAGTTTGGATATCCCCTACTTTTTTCGAATAGTATATTATAGTGAAACCGGAAATATTCTAAGAGCTAGAGGGGTGGCAAATGGCCTAGATGCAGCGTGTGCTAGGTATAACAAAATTAAGTAAACTGCCTCACAGTAATCGAACTTACTTGGTTTTCAGGTACTGACAAAAAAGACTGAGGGTGACACAAGTGAGTTTGTCGAGGGAGGCACCTATAAGCCGACTATACTTTCTACACAGATGCCGATTATCTTTCGGTTAAGCCACATATTTTAATCGTTTGTCAGCAAAAATTAGATATCTCGCAATTTTCTCCTTCTTTCTCCATTTTCAATATGTGTGGCTGTGGGAGCTTGCATGATATTTAAGATCCTACGGAAGTGGAATTTCCATGAAAAGTCGAATTAGCCAGTGTATTCGAAATCGGACCGAATTTCTAATCGAATGGGACGAATATAAAACTATGTTTATTGATGATTGACTGCCTATTGGAGGGGACGAACCACATGTGTTATTGCACTGCAGGTGTACGCTCCAGCTTTTGCAGTACGTGGAGGGTGCATTGTTATTAAATCAGACGTAGAGTGGAGATTCCACCCAAGCAATAATTGCAAATTTGTTGCAAAGCATAAACAACACAAACAATGTCCCAGCCAATGGACCTCCGGGTTAAACCGGCGTAGGCTTGGGTTTTTAGTACTAGATTTGCAAGCCAAACATAACTATGGTAGTAATAGCGAATACTGCAACTAGCGATGACAGCTAATTGTGCAGTGATGAGAGGCCGTAGCACTTAGAGACGATCACAGGGCTGTATTTAGTAGAAATTAAAAATCTGACTTAAGCTCAGATTAAGACGTGCTTCAGATTTGTGTCCCCATGTACAGAATTTGAAAGTTATATTTTGGGTGGTAACTCCGCTCCACGGGTGATTTAGTTACAATCCACTCTCAACATACTGTACATCTCTCGAACATATTGACAGGAATTCCCACTTACCACTACAATGTATCCGTTACCCTTTCTATGTTGCACCCAATGACCGTTTCAGTCACGCTGTTTTTCGATTGATTTCATGCACCGGCGATGCATTTCTTCTACATTAACCGAAATTATCGGAGGTGAAATTCATTGGTCAAATGAAGTTACATTTATTTGTTTGTTTTGTGGGTTTAACGACACTTTCAACAGCCGGGTTAACATGTGTCAGATAAAGTTACATGTGGAGGCATTCGGAATACACAAAGAGAACCAGCGAGCGGCGAACAACTGTCAGACTCTCCAACTTGTTAACCTTTTACCTAACGCAAACGATATCAAAATTTATTATTTTAAATACCATTTTTTTAAATTTTCAAAGAATTTCCACAAAACCATATCATGTGACCCCTCACTGGAACGAGCTTAATGAGTTCGTTCCAATGAGGGGTCATATGATATGGTTTTGTGGAAATATTTGGAAAAATTTAATTTTTTCAACTGCTCACTTTGCATATTACGCGGGCGGATGCGGGCGATTCGTTAGGTAAAGGGTTAACAGAGTTCCCTGCAGTTTAAGGCTGCGAATTGGTCATTTTCCACGAGTGGGCAATATTTCCATAATATTAGATTCCAAGCTCCTATTATAGGAATAATCATCAACATAGTAATTAATGAAGCACCGGGTAGAACCCGGTGCTTCATTAATTTAAATTTTGCTGAGGATGATTTTGAGTACCTGGTAGCCACAAGTTTGGACATCAGTGCGCACGCGTGAATTACGACCAGTCCACGACGACTGTACTATACTATCGACACAAACAAACAAACTCTGAATAATATACGGATTCACCTCGCCGACAACATTACATGGTACATAACTTTAATATGTCATCATTTTGTTCGATTATGCAGCCATTAACTCTCTGTATACCGATGCCAAACTATCGAAATGTCTGTTACCAATTTTCACCCAAAAATGTACTGTGAATTTCGACTAGTTCAAGTTCATCGAACTCTGTCAATCAAGAGGGAATTAATCAAATTTCTAGTTGCATTGTCACAAAAATGTCCACCTCAATTGAAATTTTGATGTTCCTAGTCGAAATGTTCTGGACGATTCTAGGGGGTGGTGTAACGGTTGCGAACCGATAATTTTTCTGGCTGATTTTGGGTTGATAGTATAATGGAAGTGTCTCGTGTTGATTTGATTCTAAATGTTTGTCGGGATGGGATACCAAAGGGCAGTGTCCTTGAAAACATAACACCCGGAGTGAGAAGTCTGGCCAATCTGGCCACCTCAAAGAGACGTGATACTACAACACGGATCAACACACTGTTATGATATGTATTTACATGTGTCATGCCATTTCTTTGTGATCTGCTGTGCGATGTCAACAATTACTTGAACAATCCCGCCACACTGGATGTCACAGCAGTGTGCGTAAGCGGTCGTGCTCGGGCGATGTCAGCATCCCTTTCCATCATTAATGCAACGAGACGTCTCAGAAGAGAGTATTATGAGATTGTTGGCAGAGACCTGGCGACAGGGGTGTGTGGGGTGTGTCACCCCTCCCCATTCCTGGCCAAAGTGGAGGGCAAGACAAGTCATGAGTAGGTGGAAATTCCATCTGTCTGAATTTTAGAGCTTTTTGGTGATGCTGATGTCTCATTTACTTCCCAAAATCCCAAATCGGTTTCAAATCGGCCAAAATTCCAACTGTTTCTATTTACAACTACAGTGTATGCAATATCCAGCTTCATAAGCATGCATGATGTCAATCGGTACAAGATTTCTATAGTACGTTTACTTATCGTAATAAAAAAATCCTCGAAATGCACTTCAAGAAAATCGCACTCTGTAAAATCGTTATCCTGAGTTAATTCCATTATTCATAGTTACAAAATGATAAAACATTGAAAATTGATCATTCCTGCATAAGATCTGATTCAAAGTTGAGAGTGTGTGAATTGCTCAAAGTTCTCAGCTTGAGCATTTGATTAGCACATATTCAATTCCAAGAATAATACCAAATAATAACAACCTGATAATTCTATCATAAATGTGTTGGCATTTCAGTTACTAGAATCAATTTTATGCTTCATTTTCAATTTTTTTCTCGGTAGTGAATTTCCATCTAGGGGGAGGGACCGGGAGGGTACACTGGTTGATTATTACACTACTGGTTGTTACACGGGCTTTTTCGAAGGTCGATGTAACAGCCAGTAGTGTAATAATCAACCAGTAGTGTAATAATCAACCAGCAGTGTAATAAAAATTAACCAGTAGTGTAATAATCAACCAGTAGTGTAATAAAAATCAACCAGTAGTGTAATAAAAATCAAACAGTAAACAACCAGTAGTGTAATAAAAATCAACCAATAGTGTAATAAACTTTAACCAGTAGTGTAATAAACATCCATGAAAACCAACAATTTTTCAACAAAAATTGAAAACAAATTTAGGTGGCTCAAATCATAGTTTGGGTACATCTTATCGATTTTTAATCATTTTATCGTACATTTAAAAGCGTTTTGCAGGTCAAAACATCATTTCGTGGGTTCAGTACGGCGAGGAAAGGTATTTTTATGATTTTTATGTGATGTTCGTGTTTTCTGTTGTTTAATGTCACTTTCTGCGTTTGTGGCTTTATGTTAATTCAAAGTTGGCCAATTATTTGTAATAATGCTGTGCTTTTGAGAGACTGCTTACCACAGGCATAAGTTGTCAGGTTCTATCATACAAGAAAACTTATGGGTGATAGAGTGAGGTATTCAGGGGCTAGAATTGTGTGATCTCCTGCGTTGACTACAATTATAATATTTAATACGGCCCCGGCGAACTCTGAAGGTCTCTCTCACATCCACCCATTTCAGTCGCTATATCATTATGCGTGGCGTTTTCCGTCCAGTTGACCGTTTTGAATTCTAAAATTCGTTTTTCTGGGAGTGGTGCTCAACATATTCCTTGAGCATAGACATTCTGCCATATTTTACGAAGGTGCGGGGGTGCTGGGGGGGGGGGGGGGGGTTACCTAAAATCTGCGGTCAGTTATTGTTTTCCATCTTGAAGGGATAGGTCGATAAATGAGAAGAGGGTATCTAAGGCGAGGTGAAAAGGGAGGGTGTTTTGGAGGTCCACTGCCATTTCCGTGTGCCTTGTCAAGTGATTGTTTTCGATTACCAATGTTAGACAGCTATTTAGATCCTGTGATGATTTACATTTAATGTAAAAAGCTTGAACTCATTCAACATGCAGAATTCCTTGATGGCTTAACACTGCTCTTATACTACATTAAAAGTGTGTTATGTGTATAAATGACCTTCTTTTGGGGAGAGGATGGGGGTGGGGCGCAAATGATAGTCACGGGACGCAGGGACGCCATGTTGTGACGTTATGGTAGCCCGCGTGAGCGGCCATGTTGTGACGTCATTCCGATAGGGATATGTGATGTAAGTGCGCGTGCACAGCGCGTGTAATTAAGATGACACGCGTGTCCACCATCTATTCTATATACTGGAGACCGCCATCTTGGTTTTTATGGTAGCACGTGGCTGCTATATGGACCCAATGGCCTTTAATAGAACGAGGCTATGTTTTGGGGGTAAGTTCGATTGGACGGGAGTATAATGAATACCCAAATGAGACCTACCGCTATTTTTATCTGGCTCGGAATCGCGAAGAAAGCTCGTTTTCTATGTTCTTGGCCTTTCCCTGGCCCGGGTTCTCCCAGAATCCTCGTTTCTAACGGACACGGACTCCTGCCCAGAGTACCACGGAGTGCAATATGACCTTAAATACGCGGTGTTTGGTTGTACTAGAGTATTTTTTATTAAGAGTGGCCTTTCAGGCAAATCCTCGTTTCCACTCTGTTACAGGATTTTATTAGGTACGGATTATTCCAGAATCCTCGTCTTTATGTGGCTTGAATTCTGTATAGAAACCTCCTTTTTGACTGCTTAGACCATCTACTGCCCATTCTTAATCTATTTAGGTACCTGGCTATGTCCTTATCATTTGCGCTAGTCCTAGCTAGGTATGATACTCTCCCGATTGACAGTTGGCACCCTTTTTCATCGGAAGAGGCCATGAGGACCATGAGGAAATTCCTTATTAAGGCACAATCTGCCATTCATCATATCCTCATCTTGGTATTTGGGGACCACCAGAGCCAGTCTATGGGGACTGATAAGGACCACTGGAGACAAGTCTTTGGGAACTTGTGGAGATCAGTTTCGGGGACTATTACCTGCTACTATTATCTACTACTAACTCCTACTACTACTACTACTACCATCACCCACTACTACTACTACTACTACTACTACTACTACTACTACTACTACTACTACTACTACTACTACTGGTTAATAATAGTAGTGGTAGTAGTAGAAATAGTAGTAGCAAGAAATGTAGTAGTAGTAGTAGTAGTAGTAGTAGCAGTAGTAGTATTAATAGTAGTAGCAAGAGATGTAGTAGTAGTAGTAGTAGTAGTAGTAGTAGTAGTAGTAGTGGTAGTAGTAGTAGTAGCAAGAGATGTAGTAGTAGTAATAGTAGTAGTGGTGTTGGTGGCAGTAGTAGTAGTAGTAGTAGTAGTAGTAGTAGTAGTAGTAGTAGTGTAGTAGTATTAGTAATAGTAGTAGCAAAAGATTTAGTAGTAGTAGTAGAAGTAGTAGTAGTAGTATAGTAGTATAGTAGTATAGTAGTATAGTAGTAGTAGTAGTAGTAGTAGTAGTAGTAGTAATAGTAGTAGTAGTAGTAGTAGTAGTAGTAGTAGTATTAGTAGTAGTAGTAGTAGTAGAAGTAGTAGTGATAGTAGTAGTAGCAAGAGATGTAGTAGTAGTAGCTAGAGATGTAGTAGTAGTAGTAGTAGAAGTAGTGGTTAGTAGTAGCAGTACTGGTAGTAGTAGTAAGAGTAGTAGTAGTAGATACCTTCTACTCTCTTACCGACCTACTCCTTCAAGATGGGAAAAAAATAACTGACCTCAGATTTTAGGTACACTCCCCCCCACCCCCCCCCCCCACCCCCCCCCCCGCACCTTCGTAATATATAGTAGAATGTCTATGCTCAAGGAATACGTTGAGCGCCACTCCCAGCAGAAAAACGAATTTTAGAATTCAAAACGGTCAACTAGACGGAAAACGCCACGCACAATGATACAGCGACTGAAATGGGTGGATGTGAGAGAGATCTTCAGAGTTTGCCGTAGTCGTATTAAATATTATAATTGTAGACAACACTGGCGATCACACAATTCTAGCCCTTGAATACCTCATTTTATCACCCATAAGTTTTCTGGTATGATATAACCTGATAACTTATGCCTGGGGTAAGCAGTCTCTCAAAAGCACAGCATTACTATAAATAATTGGTCAACTTTGAATTAACATAAAGCCACAAATGCAGAAAGTGACATTAAACACCAGAAAATATGCACATCACATAAAAATCATACAAATACCTTTCCTCGCCGTATTGAACCCACGAAATGTTTGACCTGCAAAAAGCCTTTAAATGTACGATAAAATGATTAAAAATCGGTAAGATGTACCCAAACTATGATTTGATCGACCTCAAAAATTTTTCAAATTTTGTTGAAAAATTGTTGGTTTTCATGGATGTTTATTACATTAAGTTCATTACACTACTGGTTTTTACACTACTGGTTGATTTGTATTACACTACTGGTTAATTATTACACTACTGGTTAATTTTTATTAAACTACTGGTTAATATTACACTACTGGTTGTTACAGACCCCCCAACCAGTTGGAAATTCACTACCCCATATCCCCCCCCCCCCCCCCACCACCAAATCGGAAACTTCTAGACAAGTCCCTGATTGTGGGCAGTTTGTTTACAGAGGCAGACGGAGAAATGGGCTAGACGTGTTAGTACTTGATGTGCAAGTCAAACATAACTATGACAAAAATATGAACACGAACCTGTAGCGAATACTACAACTAGCGATAACAGCTAATTTTGCAGTGATGAGAGACAATAATAATAATAATAATAATAATAATAATAATAATAATAATAATAATAATAATAATAATAATAATAATAATAATAATAATATACACCTTTATATAGCGCCAAAATTATAGTTCATAAGATATAGAACCATATTCTAAGGTGCTGTACATGTTACTGAGCTCATGCAAATATACAAACGGAAATACACAGCATCTTACAGTCCAGAACATCACTTGTAGGATTTTTGAAACAGGAATGTTTTGAGATCTTTCTTGAAAAGGTTGGCATTTGACAGTCTTTTTAGGTGTTCAGGTAAATTGTTCCACAAGTGAGGGCCAGCAAATGAGAATTCCCTATCTCCAAATGTCTTATACATATGTTTTGGAACATGTAGCAGCATTTTACCATTGGACCTCAGGTTGTATTGACACACATTCTTGGTATTAAGGAGTTCTTCTAAGTAGGCTGGTGACATGTTGTTTTGTGTTTTGAAAACTAATAATAAAGTTTTGAAAAATATTCTGTACTTGACTGGCAGCCAGTGCATATTCCTCAGAACAGGAGTGATGTGTTGAGATCGTTATACCCTACATATCACTCGGGCTGATGCATTTAATACCATCTGCAGGCGAGAGTACTGATATTGTGAAAGGTTGAACAGTAAGGCATTACAATAATCCAAAGGCATGAACTCGGGTTTTTATTGAATCTTTGGTGAGGAACTGTCTTATCTGTTTAACTTTGTATAGACCTCTGAAAGCCTTATTGCACATATTTGTAACATGTTTGTCCACAGACATGGTAGAGTCGAAGAAGGCACCAAGATTTCGTACACTGTTACTTGCACTGGTGGCGGAATCCCCTACCTTCACTGAATTGATGTCAACTTTAGTGAGTTGTTGTCGTGAACCAGTTATTAGGAATTCAATCTTATCATCATTTATCATAATTTGTTTGAAGCAATCCATGTGCGAATGTTCGAAATACATGATTCAATAGTTTCTAGAGCTTTAGACTGATCTTTGATTGATGGTCGAAAAGAGAAATAGACCTGTGTGTCATCAGCATAACCATGGACGTCAGGTAGGTGAGGTTCAATGATGGTGAACTTTTTTGAAATATAGAATAGAAACAGAACGGGACCAAGGCAACTGCCCTGTGGGATCCTACATTCAAGATGGAAGTCTTTTGACAGATTACCGTTTATTGATACACGCTGCTGTCTATTCTTGAGGTATGGTGATAGCCAGCTAGTAGCAACACCATAAAGTCCAAAATCAGAATTCATTGTCTGTAGCAGAGTTTTATGACAAACAGTGTCAAAAGCAGCAGTAAGGTCTAAACGAACAAGCAATGTTACCCTTCCAGACTCAATATTAAGGAGGATGTCATTCTGAACCTTGAGTAATGTTGTTTCAGCCGAGTGAAATTTTCTGAATCCAGACATGTTGGCCGGTAATGGAGCATGCATATCACTATGTAACATTAGTTGGTCAATTGCGGCTTTTTCACACAGCTTAGAGACGAACTGGTCGGGAGTTTTTAAACACAAGTTCCGCACCTTGTTTCTTCAGAAGAGGATTAACAATTGCTATTTTCCACGCATGAGGCACATATCTTTCCAGCAGAGACATGTTGATCATTTTTTGTGATTACAGGAGCCAAAGAGTCTACACACGATTTGACAATAGATGTTGGCACTGGGTCGAGTTGACATGAGGCATTTGAGGATTCTTTTATTAATTTGGATACCTCGTGGATTTCTAAAGGTCGAAAAGTTGAATGCTCTTTTTCTGATGCTCTCTGTTTGATGTCAATTTTGTCTACATTTATGTTCTTAATTTTTACCTGAATTAATTTTATTTTTATTTGATGAAGAATTCGCCAAATTGGTCAGCTAGCTTTGATGGATCATCGTGTGGTGGAAATGACACACTTTGTTTTTCTGTACACAGATTTTTAACAACTTTAAACAGTTTTTTGCTGTTATCATTACAGGCTTCAACACATGTGTGGTAAGATTTTCTGGCATCTGAGAACTGATTGCGAAGAGTCTTATATGCTGCTTCCTCATTGTAAGATTTAGATCTTTCCCTCTCTTGCTTTCGACGATTAGCTTTCAGAGCTCTCAGTTTATTGGTAAACCAAGGTATACTTGGGCGAATAATTAATGTTTTTGTTTTCAGAGGGGCATGCTCATCCAGTAGAAAAGACAATGTATTGTTGTATGATTTTGGCAGATCATCCAGGTTAGCACACTGAAAATTACACAAATCTGATTTTTCGATGTCACATTTAAGTTTGTTAATGTCAATTTGATTGAATTTTCGGAGTTGTATTTCTTTACGTGTCAGTGATGGTTTTCGAACACCTAGTGTGCACTCAACAAATGAATGGTCAGATAATCAGGATGAGATTAATGGCTCAGAAAGCTGAAAGTCATCAGTACATCTTGTGATGATAAGGTCAAGAGTGTGTACAGAGGTATGAGTAGGCCCAGTAACATGTTGTTGTAAATCAAATGTTTCTAAGAGATTCATAAACTTGTTAGCATCACTGTCATTGTTGTCATCCATATGTATATTAAAATCACCGACGATTAGGAGTTTTCAGAACACATAACAATGGATTCAAGGTACACAGAAAATTCTTCAAAGACAACACTGGTCGAGATAGGATGATTTTTGGAGAAAGATGGTCGATATACACCCACAGTTCGGATTTTCGCTTCAGCCCAGCATATAGTCCATTCGGCATATTCAAAAGAGGATTTATATCCTTGGGTTGAGGTTTTAATATGTATATTCTCTCGGCACATGAGACCAATTCCACCTCCTGTCCAAGCATTAATCCTAGGAGCACTCCTGAAAATATATCCTTCACAGGAAAGTCCTGAAACAATTACACGTCCTGATCAGTTAGCCAAGTCTCAGTAACCAAACAGAAATCCATTTTGTTATTGACGATGTGTTCTACAAAATCAGGAACCTTATTTCTCACAGATCTGGCATTTACAGTTGAAAAGTTTACACTTGAGGTAATCGGGGAATGAATAGTAGTATCTGAGCTGATTACACGAATGTTGTCGGTATTCACACTCGCGTTAATAGGCTTTGGTCTTATTGCTTGTTTGTGTTGAATTTTTAATCCCTTTAGTTGGTATACTTTATCTGAGCTGTTGTTGGTAAAACTAAATTCAGGTTTTAGTATTCTTTGTTTTTTTCAAGGCTTTAATAACATGTGCTTGACATGATCCATAGTGTTGTTGATTGAACAGAGCTCGTCTGAGGTGTAATTAAACAAACACATTTTAAATGTCAGTAATTGAAACTTATGAAACTAATGGCATCGGGTGTGAGGTAGCTTTCTCCCATTAGCAGTGAATAGAATGGCAAATAGGTTTCACAGTCCAATCCGGTTCAGAACAATGGATGACATAATCCAGATTAACTTTGCACACGAGGAAAGGATTCAAACTGGAGAAATATTCAGTATATTTCAGAGTTTATTTTTGGTTAAAAAACACAAATATGTTGAACGATTTTTTCTTCAAAGTCCCATCAAAACTATGCACAACTGATAAGGAATATGTACAGCAATTTTCAGCAGATAAATCCAAAAATGTCCAGTAGAAAACCAGGAAACAGCAGGAGCTCAAAAAAGTGTGACCACACTTGGTGGCAATACAAATCACATCCAACAGCACTCAGGGACGATCAGCGGGCTGGATTTAACAGAAATGAGCAATCTGACTTACACTCAGATAAAGACTTGCCTCCACAGGGTCTGAGATAGCTAGGCGTAGCTAGGGCTAGGAGGATAGCCAGGGATGAACGTAGCCTGAACAGATCTTGAAATAGGTGGAATAGAACAAGAAAGTTGAGGATTCTGAAAGAAACTATGCGTGTTTCACTTTTTACACCTACAAAAGATTTGTAAAACTTTACAGCTTCTATTACGCCGTCTGCCTCGTAACACCACACTTCTCTTTAGTTTAAACAATATTTATTTTCAACTTTCGATGGGTACAGCATAGAATGTAAAGATTTTGTGGATTCGACAGAAAGCCAATGGCTTGTACAAAGTCGTTTCCACATCTTTGATTTTTAATTACATATAATATCATCGAGAAACAGGTATACAATAAGTTAAATCCATACCGTTAGCGGCTTTACTAATTAGAGATACAGTTTGATATACATGTAGGTTGGAAACACAATTATGAATTTAGGGAATATAGAAGAAAGAGTGCAGTCAAAGATGAAGATAGCAATGAAGTAAATAGGCCTACTGAGAGGCTACAATTTATAAGCCGCCGCTCTCCACAAAACGGATGCCATGGCCTAAATTGTGAAATGATAAGTTGAATACATTTGGTTCCGCTCTTGCTCACTGAGTGCTTTTGGGCACCGGGAATCATAATGGGCGATCTCTCTAGTCAGGTAGTAGATAGAATGCCGATATCCAAAAACGAGGTGGTGAGTAAGAACTGATAAGAGGTCACGCCTCCGTTATGTGTAGTGCGTCGACCACTATCAACGCTGGATGTGTGAGGATGCCACTTACTTGGCTGTATTCTCGCGTGGGAGTATTGTCAGATAATCCAGGTAACTCTTTGATAAAGCATCATCACTACTGCTCTCTCAAATGGTAAGATCTAATTCATTTACCTCAAATCTGAGGCGTGACTATTATAATCATTGATGGGTGCGGGTGTGGGATGGGAAAATCTCACCCGAGGACAAGATATTTGGGCCCGACACGAGGCTTGCCGAGTGTCTGGACCAAATATCTTGTCCCGAGGGTGAGATTTTCCCATCCCACACCCGTACAAGCCGAGTGTCTGGACCAAATATCTTGTCCCGAGGGTGAGATTTTCCCATCCCACACCCGTACCCATCAGGGATTATTTTTCTCCCCCACCATACAGCGGTAACGTTAGCCAGCGGTAATCGGCGGTCACGTGCTGATATATTCAACTCATTTGGTATTCGCTGTTTTGAAAAACTAATGACACCATCGGAAAGAGCATGCAAAAGTTACGTATATAGCAAAGGTATATACCACGAAATCAATTAGGAACGGTGGCATCTTGGGGTTTAAAGAGTTTTAGAGAATCAAACTTTGATCACACGGCATTCTGATGACGTCAATATGAATTAGTTGGTAGCAAAAAACTGATACGATATGCATAACGTCATACTAACGTTATAAATGTATAACGTGACGTGGGTGGGGTGGGATACATCTGTCTCTCCCTGTTATCTATATCTATATGTTACACATGCAGTGTGGGAGAAAAGTGATTTGGCAGACATGTCGGATTCACGGCCAACATTCAGGAAAACATATTTCCGAGTTGTGCTTTATTCGTTATTTTGCTCTGTTGCTATGCTTGTGATGACCTGTCGTTTTTTAGGCGAGTGACCGCCCGCGCCCTCTGCAGATCATCTGATTTGAATATGAGGACATCAAATGCCCTTCAAGAGAAATCATGATAAACTAAGAGATTGTAAAAGACGTTCGCACAGTAAATCTAATGGAAACACACACGCATTGGAATTTTGCACTGACTGAAGATATCTAAGGAAAAGTATCAATACTGAAGGGTGAGCAGCCTTTGAATCCATCAGAGCAAACCTCCCCAGCTTGCACACAACGTTATCGCAGCGCTGTTAGCTAGTTATGGGGAGGTTGTGTCAAATCAGAACGTTTCCCCAACAAACCTACAACGTTAAATAAGAAATTGTTGCTTGGTGCAGGGTAGGTTTGTTGCCGCACCGTTTTCACATCATGTCCACAGCGTCAGGTAAAAAGTTGTTAAACCTTTACCTAACACGAAAGGCAGACGACACTTGCAAATAAAATTCTTGAATAACTATTTTTTTCATTTTTTTGAGTCAAAAACATAGCTTATGACCTCCATTGGAACGAGCTCGATGAGCTCATTGCAATGAGGGGTCATAAGCTAGGTTTTTGAGAAAAAAAGTGACAAAAATAATGAAAATTGGATGGTGATTTTTATGAATAGCGCCGGCCGATTTTGGCCGTTACGTTGTGTAAAGGGTTAGGGGCAAAATTCCGACACAAGTTGACCATTATTACAGCAGTAAAACAGTTCTACTCCGACATTGGCTCTATGCTTTTCTCCCTCCCATAACCGATCGCTTTCTTTCTTTCCTCTCTCTCTCTGAGCCCTGTTGGGCGTCGAGGATCTCGCTATCTTCCACTTGGTAAGTAAACCGAGGATTTTAGCAAGTCGGATGTGAAATAAATACACCAGGGAGGTTCGCATACCGTATTTGAACCCCCACCCCCTAAAAAGTGTTAAGATAAACAGTGCGTTTGTGGTTTAAGTGTACCTCAGATTTGTATAGCGGTTCGGGTCAGGGACAAGCAGCACGGTGCAGCCAGCAACGACGATGCTATGCGGGATCGCGATGCAGATAGTTATGCGGCTCGCTGATATTCGTCTGCCCGTATCCTCTCTGGGTGATTGCGTTAGTGTGCCTGTGACTGTGTTGTTGTTGCGTTGTCGGTATGTACCCGAGCTGCTGTGATGTGATAGTTGGAGATGAGACGGCTGGTCGGCCAGGCTCAAAATATGAGCTGCAGCCAACAACGACGCTGCTGGCATCTAATTCGCCGGGAACAAGGTGAGCAGAGTTCTTTCAGCAGGTAGTTTGTGCCTGTCGGTGTCCGCTGTTGTGTGTTTGCAAGTATGTATTTATCTGTGGTCAGTGGCGTTGTAGGTGGACACGATTTAAAATTGCAGTTTGCTATATATTGAGTTACCACTTCTGAGTTGAGTTGCATGCGACAGTGGTTGGTATTGTTAGGGACGGGCTGGGGCTCCTTGATTTTTGGAAGGTTTTACCTTTAGATTACTTTTGCATTTGGTTCTGAGATGAGCTCGCTGTCCAAATCTGTTAAGAATTTTATCAGCGATGTTTTATAGATCGTACCTAACATCTCGATGTCAGCCAACTCGTGAACGGTAGCGGTAGATGTTCGGGGAGAGGGTCATAGGGCTACGTGTAGGGCGTGGTTTTGAACGCACTTTGAATTTTGTGAGGTTTGTTCGTGGTACTTCATGCACCAGGACACCCCTCATTTGTGGGATCTCATCGGGGGATCTCTTTTGATGTCATATTGTGTCACGTTATACTGTGGAGCCAAGTTGAATAGTCCTGGTAACCCGCGTGAGGGGCCTTGTTGTGTCGTCATCCACATAATAATATGTGGTTTCAGTGCGCATGCGCAGATCGTGTTGTTAGGGTGAAACGTGTTTCTATTGTCCATTTTGTGTGTCGGAGGCTGACGTCTTAGTTTCTAAAGCCGCATGTGGTTGCGGTTGCTATTTGAGCCAAAACCCTCTAATAGGACAGGGGTAGGTTCGGAGGGTCTGTTCGATTCAATGGGAGTGTATCTAATTACCCAAATAGACCCGACAATTTCCCCAAATCACTAAAAAACATCCAAAACTACCGACACGGGCTTTATTACGTACTAATGTTCTCAGAATCCTCCTTTCTTTCAATAACAGATGTGTTAGATTGTATAACAGCTAATCGAGTTTCCCGAATAGACCAGACAATTGCTCCAAATCACCCTAAATTGTCTAAAATTACTTTATTTGGTACGGATTACCCCAGAATCCTTCATTTTTTCCAATAATAGGTGTCCCTTTGGATAAGAGTAGTTTTCTGGTTCATATTCCTGCGGAATCCTCAGATACTTCACAGAATTATCACAAACAGCCCGACAAGTTTTACTAGTTCGGTTTCCTTCAGAATCCACTGCTTCTACCCATCCTAATCTATTCTATACCTTATTGTCTCCATTCGTTGGTCTGACCTGTCGATATTACGTCTTCCATGGTCAACCTATAAATTATTCTGGCCTCCCTGGATGTGTTTGTGTGCTAGTGCATAATATGGGCACATTACGTGAAGCACATAGGCACTCAGGGGTATTTAATAATAATAATGCATAGTTTTTATATAGCATAAAATCACAAAGTTGTGCTCTAAAACGCTTTACATGGAAAATAAATGCATATTTGAGCTCCCCACTAAAAGCACTGATGTAACAAAAACTGATCAAATTAGATAGCTGAAACCTTGAAAGCCTCTCGAAAGAGATGGGACTTGAGTTTTGTTTTGAAGTCGTCTAAGCTTATGAAAGTCTGAAAATGCGCTGGCAATGAGTACCAGAGTCGTGGACCTACAAAGGAAAAGGCCCTGGTATTCACCAAGGTGGAACGGAAAAAATAACAAGAAACCTGAGCTGTTTGGATGAGCGGAGATTCCGTTTTGATGATTGAACTGTCAAAAGGTCCTGAAGATATTTTGGAGCCGATCTATTAATGCACTTAAAGACCAACGCCAAAACTTTGAAAGTGATACATTGTTGAGCAGGGAACCAGTGTAACTTATGGAGCAAAGGCGTTATGTGATCATAACGTCTGAATCCTGTACAAATACGAGTGGCAGTTTTTGTATTTTCTTGCAGCTTTGCGATGAGCGATTGTGATAGACCAAAAAACAGTGAATTAGAGAAATCCAAATGTGCAGAAATAAAGGCATGAACAAGCCTTTCTAAATATAGTTGAGTAAAAAAACGTCGAAGATGACCAAGATTTCTAATGTGCATACAACAGAGCTTGCAAATTGCTTCCAAATATTACCCCAATATTGCGAGCACCATCTGACACTATCTGCTTTGAGTTATAGATTTATTTTGAAAATCGGAAGGGATTTCGGTGCGAGATATAACCAACACTTCTCTCTTACCATCATTCATTTTTAACCTTTGACTAGCCATCCAGTTTCAGACCTTATTAACAGAGTTGTGCATCATCATCAGACTCACAGAGTGCATTAAAAGTCAAATACAGCTGAGTATCTTCGGAGTTGAGATGGTATGGAATGCCTTCATCTTTCAGCATTTAGCTCCACAGAGGCAGTATATAACGTAAATAGCACAGGGCCCAGAATTGAGCCCCGTGGAACACCACGCACAAGGGATTGACTATCTGATTTCGTCTTTAAGACAGAAACCTGTTGCTTTCTCAGTGAAAGGTAAGATTCAAACCACTCCAGAACTGTTTGTGCTATTCCTAGTTGACAGAACATGGATAGAAGCAGGGGAGTTGTACAGTGTCAAAAGCTGCCGAGAGATCCAGCAAGACCACGTGAACTGACTTACGTTGACCTAATGAACAAATTATGTCATTAGACTCTCAAAAGGGCAGTTTCCGTACTGTGGTTTGGCTGATATGGTTCATGGAGCTTATTACTTTGAATGTAGTTCAGGAGTTGTTTGGCTGCTACCTTTTCCAGAACTTTGACTCAAAAGGTAAATTAGAAACCGTCCTATAGTTTTTCAAGATATCAGGATCAAGGGAAGGTTTCTTGATAAGTAGACATTCCAATGCTAATATACGGTCTGATAGTACACGACCTTCTTGGAGTGATGCCTGGATGATGCTGGCAATAACTGGAGATATACAATCTATTGCTGCATTAACCACAGATGTTGGAATGGGATCCAGCCCATTTGTTTTACTGGGACTTGACAAGATAAGCTCCTTCTCCTCAGATACAATCACTTGTTCGAAAGTGGACCAACTTTAATTTACGGACAGATCATCAGAAGTGGGTACAACCTTACTTTCAATGCTCTTGTCTATCAGCTCCACCCTATTTATAGAAGAGTTTCCAAGGCAATTGGCCAATTCCAGTACTGATGTATATTCTGGAAAAACACCAATCTTACGATTTTCTAAGAGGTCATTTCTAACAGAAAAGAGTGCCTTATTTATTATTTATTTATTGATGTTTAAGGTCACATATTTTTGCACAATGACCAATCATGACCGTGGCAGTTTTACGGGTGGAGGAAACCGGAGTACCCGGAGAGAACGACCGAGCAACGACGAGCAGCTGCCAGCTCCCCAACATCGTAACTCCGCACTGCAGCACAGGCAGGGTTAGATTGGTTGAAGACATGCGTACCATCGACGTGCAGTACGCCTTATTACACGGCGTCATCGTGCCCGCACGCGGGCAATGGAGATGAAGTGTCTGGCCCAAGGACACAACGCGGTTGCCGCAGGTGAGATTCGAACCGAGGACCTCTCGGCTTGCAGCCTGCACCTCTGCCTACTGAGCCACCGCGCCCCCAAAAGAGTGCCTTACTCTCGGTACAAACATCAATACGCTCATTGTAGTATGAGCGTTTAGCAGCCACGACAAGCCGATTTGTGATAACTTTTTGATTGCAAAACATTTCACGGTGAACTGTTAATTTTGTTTTGCTGAACAGTCTCTCCAGTCTTCGACGTTTTTGCTTTATTTTCTTTTATTTCACTTCTAAACCATTTGGCATTTTCATGAACTTTGAAAGTTTTTACCTTCAAAGAAGCACGGTGGTCTAAAAGTTGAAACAACACAGTGTTGTATTGACGAACGATGTTGGTCGAGCCTTGGGATGAATCAACGGACATTAATGGAGATGACACAATATCACTCTTCAAATTCTCAATGTTGATTTTCTTAAAATTCCCCATCTGAGATGAGGATGGTTTGGGGTGTGGTTTGGTGAGCCCGACTGAAGCCAGAACAGCAAAGTGGTCGAGCCTCATGTGTTAATGTTCTGAATCAGTGCTTCATCGCATGATCTGGTCAAGATCAGATCCAAGGTATGTGTTCGTACATTACAATGTTGTGTGTATCCGAATGAGCTTATTAAATCTAGGAATTGTTGAGCGTCTCTGGTATCACTCCGATCCACATGACAATTGAAATCACCAACCATGCGCAAACTGCCACCATATGATGAATATTCCGAAAGGAAAGGGTACCCATGACATGTTATTGTACCATTTGGAGATACCCTTTGAGGAAACTTTTTGATGATACCTTTTGGGGCATATCTATCTTAAGCGAGTTATGACTCCTAGCTCCAATACAACCCCGGCCTTCTAGACCAGCCATCACCTCTATAGCCTCAAGGCCACCACTTGTCCATAGTCACCACCTTCTGTCGTGTGATCGAATACTATTGTGTTCGCCCCAAACCAAGGTGTTTTACAAACATTGCAGTCTTGTACCATTACTACCTTATACTAATGCAAATGACTTGTAGCACTACTACAAGCTTAGTGGCTACCCCCGACTCTGTCTCATCAACTGCCGTTGGCAAAATCTTTAATAGGCTCAATCAGATCATACCATTCATCTAAGCCTGTATCAGCCTACACAATGTCTAGACCTAGTGCGAGCTAGGGTACCTTTCATATAGGAAAATGTATGTTGATCGTACCGAGATGTGCTTATGAGTTAGTACAAATTGAATCACAATGTGTGCACAACGCATGCAGCACATATGCTCATCTTGGATGTGCCGATATGTGCTTGAGCGCAAATGCACAATGTGTGCACAATACATGCAGCACATAGGCACAAACTACGAAAAGGGGATCTTGAAGGATATTCGGAAAAGGATTCCACGGAATGTGGGTCTGGTGGTTGATGGAATGTGCTTGTGTGCTATTGCACAGTGCGTCATAATGTGTACCTATTACAGGTAGCACACCTTGGTGTGCTGATATGTGCTTATGTTACCCCAGATTGCACTAGGTCTAGGCATTATATGGACTGATACAGGCTAAGGTGAATGAGGGTGATCTGATTGAGCCTATTAGAAATCTTAAAACTTTCCTATTTACTGAAGCATTCTCCTGAACCTCTCTAAGAGGCAACCAAAACAGATGTGACTCTTTATTTCAGAAAAGTGTATTTATTTCTACCAAGCGTTTTAGAGCACTATTTGTGGTTTTACGCTCTAGAAAATCAATTATTATTATTAAAGATTTGGCCAAAGGTAGATGTCGAAACAGAATCGAGGGTAGCTGCTAAGCTCGCAGGAATGCTATAAGTCAATAGTAATAGTACAAGTCAGTAATGGTACAAGGCAGTAATGGTACAAGCCTGCAATGCTGGTAGAACACTAGTATTGGGGGAACACAATAGTATTAGATCACACGACAGATGACAATGACTATGGACAAGTGGTGACATTGGAGCTAATAAGGTGATGGATAGTCTAGAATGTCTGAGCTGTACAGAAGCTAGGAGCCATGATTATCTTCAGAAAGCTATCCCCCAAAAGGTATCCTCAAAAGGCATACTCAAAAGGTACCCTTAAAAGGTATCCTCAAACAGTACAATGCCATGTCATGGGTATAATCAAATACCTGTATATGCCTATGTGCTGCATGCGATGTGCGCACTTTGTGCATAAGCACACAAGTACATATTGGCACATCCAGCATACGCCTATGTGCTACATGTGATGTGTACACATTGTGTACTAGTACACAAACACATCTAGGGAAGTCAAAATACTTCATAGGGAGAACAGGGAAGTCATAGACAGGGCAGACAAAGGAATGGATAGAATAAGGTATAGAATAAACCAGGATAGGCAGAAAGCAGGGATTCAGAAGGAAACCGAATTAGTAACACTTGTCGGGTTGTCTATTGTAATTCTACGAAGTATCCGAGAATTCTACAGGAAAGCAATCCGAACCAGAAAAACTATACTTAAACAAAGGAACACATCCATTATTGGAAATATGAAGGATTCTGGAGTAATCCGTACCAAATGAAGTGATGGCAGAAAGTTTTTGGTGATTTGGGGAATTTTTGGGGTATATTTGGTTAATAAGATTGACTCTTATACAATCGATCGCACCTGTTATTGGAAAAAGGAGGATTCTGGAGGAATCCGTACCAAATAATGTCCGTTTCGATAGTTCTGGGTTGTTTTGGTGATTTGTGAAAATTGTCGGTTCATTTTGGGTAATTAGATGTACTGCCATTGAATCGAACACACCCTCCGAACCCATCCCTGTCCCATTAGAGGGCTTTCGATCACAGAGAAACCGCGCCCTACCTTAGAAACCAAGATGGCGGCCTCCAATATACAAAATGGACGACGGAAACAGGTATCACTCTAACAACACACACTACGAATGGAAGCCACGTATAACTATGGGGATGGCGTTACAATACGGCCGCTGACGTGGCTACACAAAATCAAATATAGTTTTATTTGCTTTGCCTCTTAAACATAGCTCATCCATCTCTATCCAAAGAGGAAATATAAAGATTTTTTCATACTGCAAAGAAAATTGGCCCATTTTGATTGGTAACTTTTCTGGGTTACTTGCACCTGAGTTCGGTTTGTTTTTGTTTTGCCGGAGTACATAAAATTACGCGACGTTCTACGTGGTCATGGCATATAACTCCCACTTAAAAATTGAAGCCGGAAGATGATTACGTCCAAAAATAAAGTTACGTGTGATTTGAAATGTAAAAAAAACCTAAACATGAAATTATATGAGAGCCACACAGACCAAAATTAGAGACAGTTTGACACAAACAATAATAAACTCGACAGCTGAAGCGTTTTGCGAATATTTGAGAGACAAAACGCTAGGCACCATCTTTGAACGCTGTCCAACAGAGTGAGTGGCGTGGTAATTACATATACTTAATATTTACGAGATAAACGCCTCTTGTTGAGTTAGACATTCGGGTATTTGACTATGGAAAACCATTTGTTAACGCGCACGGAATCTCCATTGCTATTCTTGTCATCGTTAGAAGTGACAATAATTCTCCAAACACGTTTTATTTGAAGAAACACAATCAAAAAATGTCATGTTCGATCTCGGTCCATTTGCCATGATCGAATTAGGTGAACTTCAATGCACGGACATTAACAATTGTTGCCATAGACAACAACTCCGGGGTGTGTTCGATCTGTGATAGCAGTGGTTTAGCTCCGTTGCTTGCGCGTATCATGGATACAGACATGTTGTAATTGACTCGCTTTCTGCAAATTAGAGCATGTTAAGAGTGAATTTACCCGAGATTAGAGCACGGGGGCTACCGGCTCTCAGCCAATCAAATTACGGGTTCAGAAAGAATAAACGAGGTGGAATTTAACTTACGAATTACAATTTCGCTTGGATGCAAGGAAGACTAGAAAAATCACAGTACTCGGAACACATAATGATAGCATTCCACTATGACAAATTTGCTATGAAAGCCTTTGGCAGGGTACACAACCCCACACTCTAAAATCAGTTGGATTAAAAATTAACACTCTAAAATCAGTTAGGTTAAATATGTATATGGTAACACAAAGTAGTCGTCAAAGATAATTTCACTTAATACAGTAGGTGGAGAGTGGATTGTAACTAAATCACTCGTGGCGTGGAGTTATCACCCAAACTGTAACTTTCAAATTTTGTATATATCGACTAAAAACACAAGCAATGTTTCAGCCAATGGACCTCCGGGTACAACCCGGAGGTCCATTGGCTGAAACTTTGCTTGTGCTTGTTATGCTTTGCAACAAATTTGCAATTATTACTTGGGTGAAATCTCCACTCTGCGGATGATTTAGTGATAATACACTCTCCACGTACTGTATATTTCGATATCTACATCTCTTCAGAAATAAAACTATCTACGAAAGATTCTGCACTTGGGGATGCGACGTGCATCCCATAAGTGGATAGATATGGGTCTTATGTTGCTGTAATGATCGGAATGAAATGGCGCATCAAAGGAGAAAGGTGTTCAGGTTTAGTGGCGTTTGTTCCGTTTGTGCTTTTTCTTCTTGGAAGGAGGTGGCTGAAGTGGAGAAGGCTTGGCGGCTGTTGTTTCCAAGTTTTTGCGTTTTAGCCATCTGTGAAAGAACGGGTCGCGGATCCTTGCTGCTTACAAGTGTCCTGGTTTGTTGAGGTCGTAGGTTTCCTTAGTCCATTCCATCTGGGTTGATTTAAGGTAAACCAAATAATCATCCCCTGTTCCGGCAAACTCCAGCTTGAGTTCGCCGAAGCGCTCAATGGCACGTCCATCTAGGAGCTCAATATAGCCTGATAGGCTAGTATCTCCTTCATCGGAAGGTTCATGCTCGGACTCCGAGGTTGAACTGGGTTTGAGGCCCGATTGGTTGAGGTTAATAGGAGAGTCAGGTACGGATTGGGCGACTTCCATCTTCTCTGCCTCCTCTTCCTGCTTCTCCTCTCCTTCCGACCTCTTGGATGAAGAGGTGCGGCTTGGGAGTGGTGTTACAGGTCTTGGAGGTGAGTTGACAGTGATCGCCTTTTCCATCTCCTGATTCCCGGTCTCAGTCCTCTTCCTTTCGAGCCACGCCTCCGTTCGCCTGGAGTCCCAACGTTTGGTTGACGGCGATTTCTTCTCTTCTTTCTCTGTTTCTTTATCTCTGCTTCTTTTGTCGTTTCAGTGGTGGTTGGTGAACTCAATCCCTCACCCTTCCGCTGGTGTGAGCCAGTACGAGCAGGCCCGCGAAAGGTGCTACCACTCCCAGAGGTGGGTTTCATCTTATACATTATGGTGAGCTGAAGGCAGCCACGCTCAACACGGACATCACAGTTAAAAAGTGAGCTAGCGTCCAGCACCGTCAAAGTGTCCTTAATTTTCTTCGCCAGGTAATCCATGGCTAATTAGGTATGCACGCTCTGAAGTCAGAAGTGTGTCTGATAGATAATAAAACTATCTACAAGTGATACTTCTTTTATACATTTGTAGAATAAAGGGCCGGTTTAAAATTATTTACTGGTCATTCTTCTGATAGCATTAAGTTTTGAGAGAGGCGTGACTTTCTAATCCAGTCACACTCGAATAATGGTATATAATCTCCAAAATAAACATTGGTCTGCTTTCGAAAGTTGTGTGTATAACCAAGGTTTTCATAATTAGGAGTTGCTAGCTCGAGAAATCCAGGAGGTGTCAATGTATTAAATGAGTAATTGTAAGGTGGGAATTGCTAGTATAAACAAGGTAACTCCAGGCTTGTCTCCCCTTTTTACTGCCCCCCCCCCCCCCCCCCACACACACACACACAACATGCTTGGGGTCCTCCTCCAAAACGAATGAATTTTAATTTAGGTTAGTCACGTTCACGCGTAGGAGAGACTGAACAGGCACAAAACAAGTCGCAGTTTGTCCTGCGAAAGGCTACAGTTCAGCCTCCGAAACAAATGAATTCTAATTCTAACACACCGTTATCATACGAATCATAAGACATCTCATTGGAATGAGTTAGCCAAACTCGTTCCAGTAGGAAGGGAACGGGGAGGGGGGCATGATCTGGTTTACTGCACCAGTTTAAAAAATCATGTTTTTAGAAGCCCTTCTTGTGAATTACGGAGTATAGATCCCTCCCACCCTCTCTCTCCCTCCTAGTCTCTGTGTGTGTCTCTCTCTGCCTCTCTCTCTCTCTCTCTTATCTACCCATCTCTCTGTATCTCGCCCCCTTTTACCGCCCCCTCTCGCTCTGTCCCTTTCTTCATGTGTGAGTATATATGGGTATGGTTGCCCAGTGGCGTGGTTGGATTATATTTTGGTGGTCAAGATCCCCGCCCCCCCCCCCCCCATCCTCCCACATACGTGATTTTTTGCAATGCGTGTCTATTTGTCTTTATACATATCTTCAAAAAAACCTTACTATACGAATCATAAGACTTCTGGTTGGAATGAGCTAACCAAACTTTTTCCAGTAAGGAAGGGGGGGAGGGCACGTGATCTGGTTTATTGCACCAGTTTAAACAATCATGTTTTTAGAAGCCCAGTGTTTGATTTACGGAGTGTAGATATATATATATATATATATATATATATATATATATATATATATATATCTCTCTCTGTCTCTCTGTCTCTTTCTCTCTATCTTTGGAATTACTCATGCTTTATTCATTTCGCTGAAAAGAATACTATCGAAAGTAATATTAAACCTGCCTATTTTGTTCGGCAATTCCTGTCACTGTTGTGAACACAGAAGACAATCATATCGGTGATTCGAATCCATGCTAAGAGAGTTTTCCTCGGCACCAACCGCCTAGCAAAACTTCACTAAACCACGCGCACCATTCGTCCAGAGACAGACCCTAAAAATGGAATGCAAGTTAACCAGGTGTATACGGGGCTAATCGGGCACGCACGCAATACTCATATACTAGTATTTATCATATGACTTGTCCATTTTGTTCACTTTGAAACATTTGATATTTTGTTTTCATATTAAGCAGTGATAAATAAAGCCTTCCGTCAATTTCATTGGTCAATTTCAAAATTAGACAATTTGATTGACTGGACAAAATACAACTGGGCCACATTTTCACAATTTGCATAATTAGAGTTGGGAGCTTTCATTGGTCAATTTCAAAACTGGACAGTTTGATTGGCTAAACAACATACAACTGGGTCACATTTGCCTAATTTCAGTAGGGAGAATTTACGTTATCTGTCCTATTTAGGGTGGGTTATATTGTATTAATATTTTACCTACAAGAAAAACGCCATTCATTTTTTTTTATATTTTCACTTTTTGCTTCCAAAACATAGGTTATGACCCCTCATTGGAACTATTTCGACGAGCTCGTTCCAATGAGGGGGTCATAACCTATGTTTTGGAAGCAAAAAAAATGAAAATTTTTAGTTATACGGGGGTGTTTTTCCCAAGTGACGTCTGCAACTCAAGTTAGGTGATGGGTTAAAAAGTCACACTAAGTGGCAAATTTGTGCGTGTGTGTGTCATATGATAAACAGAATATGAAATGGGTGTTTTTCTCAGATAATATTTATGCAACTCGTCCGAATTTTTCGTTTGGGCTCGCCAGAGGCTCGCCAAAACGGAAAATTCTTAGACTCGTTTCATAAATATTATATGAGAAAACACTCATTTAATAACCATTGTTTATTACATGAGATTATATCCAATAATTTTGCATACTGCACTCCATTAGAAAGTAGCAATACAATCACTTTTTTCAAATTGTCTGATGCTGCAGAATGATGAAATGATGCTGATAATATTGCAAATGGTCTAACGGGATTTCGAACCCACGTCGCATGGTGTTCCTTCAGCAGCAACCGCATAGTGAAACAACATTAAACCACGCACGCCACTCGGCCACCGACAAACCCTGAAAGTCGAATGCGAGTTAACCATGGATATAATTATTAGTGCGCAACACATGGAATTTATTTATTTATTTATTTATTTATTTATTTATTTATTTATTTATTTATTTATTTATTTATTTATTGGGTTAAACACTTTCGACATCCAAGATCACATCGCATGGGGAAGTTTTATAGGTAGAGGAAGCTGGAGTACATGGAGAGAACTACCAAGCAACAGCGAGCAACTGGCAGACTCACCAACGTACTAACTCTGCATATGCAAGACTAGCATTGGAAGAAGGCAAGTGCGCCATTGCGGTACGTCTTAGTTCACAATGCCGCGGTTCCTCTCTATTACGTGCCTTGCAACACATGGAATACTCCGTTATTTCTAACAACCACTCAAGATTACACCACTTAATTCCACATACTCCACTTCACTGGAATCCGTTTTATTATATGCTAGCCTGTGAATTATCGCAAATTATCTAAAAGATATTTCTCGATATCTATCGGCTCGATAGATATCGAGAAATATTTCTCAGTAGCTTCCTAAATGACGTCACGCTACGTCACATCACGTCGACTTGAAGGAACGATCAGGTGATCTTTGTTATTGTTTTGAAAGGTACGCATTTGGGATCGAATTGGGCTGAATATTGTGCAATAAAATGTCTCAGCATATAATAAAAAGAAAATATACTCTATTTTAGTCAGTGTCAGCAATTATCTCAAGATTGTGGACCTGAAAGTTTTATTTTTCACGCGCGCTTGAGCGAGTGAAAAATAATACTTTTAGGTCCACACGGTGAATTTTTTTCAGTACCTTCCCAAATGACGTTACGCTTCGGCGCATGACATCGCCTCGAACAACGCCCTGAATGAAAGATCAGCTGTTCTTTGTTATTTTTTTCAAACATAACTGTTTGCAGTGAAATTGGGCTGAATAATGCACAGTAAAATGTCAAGAAGCATGTCATAAAAAGAAATTCTACACTATTTTAGTGAATATCGGGAATTATCTCATTCGTGTGGACCTGAAAGTATTATTTTTCACTCGTGCAAGCGCTCGTGAAAAATAAAACTTTCTGTTCCACACTCATGAGATAATGCCCGATATTCACAAAAATAGCACAGATATCCTCTATATTTCTAACAACCACTGGAGATTACACCACTTAATTCCACATACTCCACTTCACTGGGAATCAACAAGAAATCTCTTTTCCAAATTTCCCGAGTGCTGCTGAATCAGGAAAGGGTGCTGATATATTACAGATGGCATAGCGGAGGTTCTTACCCACTCCGGGGTAGTTCACTTAACAATGAGGGGTCATAAGTTATGTTTTTGATGTAAATATGAAGAAAGAAAATAATACAATTTCAGTTGTAGCGAAATGCAATCTACGAGAAGATACCAATCCACAGAGACTCGAGGGTTAGTGAGAGGATATAAGCCCTCCCATAGAGTGAGAGTGGGATAGAGAAACGTATATGAAAACAAATGTTAGTTAGAGTGAATAAGTAAAAAACAAGAGAATTAATTTGAGAACTAAACTACGTAATTCATAGTTTATTAATTTATTTATTGGTGTTTAAGGTCACATACTTATGCACAATGGCTAATCGTGATCTTGGCAGTTTTACGGGTGGAGGAAGCCGGAGTACCCGGAGAGAACCACCGAACACCGACAAGCAACTGTCAGCTCCTCAACATTCTAATTCTGTTCAAGCTCCGCCCATACAAGGTTACAGCGGTTGAAGACATGTGCACCACCGACGTGCAGAATGCCTTAGTAAACGGCGCCATCGTGCCCCCATGTAGGCAACCGGGATAAATTGCCTTGCCGAAGGACACAACGCGGGTCGTCCCGGACTGGGATCGAACTCGGGACCTCTTGCATAGAAGTCCAGTAGTCTACCACTGAACCACCGCGCACCTAATTCACAGTTTAAACTTACATTATAATTGATAGGAAATACGCGAAACAGGACAGAGTGGTACACGATTGTTTGGAGATTGAGAGGCAATTCATGAGAGAAATGTCTGTAGCAACCACTTTTGTTACAATAACCACTTTTGTTAGAGATCACCACTTTTGTTACAACACTTGCTCACTTTTGTTACAACTCACCAGTTTTATTACAAAATAAACTACTTTTGTTACAAAATGAGCTCACCACTTTCGTTACAACCATTGATATTTTTGTAAACAAAAAAAAAACCTCGCTCACCACTTTTGTTACAACAATCGCCCATTATTGTTACAATTTTTGTCAGTGTGAAAAATGAAGTAGTAATCTGCAAGGAATGCGAGACGTGACGTTCAGTCATGATTATCGGGAGCGCGGTTGCTCAGTGGTTAGAGCGTTAGCCTTGAGATCGGAAGGTTGTGAGTTAGATGTCTGTCCGAGGTAATTTGCGTTGTGTTATAGGACAATGCACTTAATTCCAATTGTCCGCTTGGGGACACGGTTGCGCCATGTGCTGATGCGGTTCGTACGTTGATAGCACACATGCCTACAACCAATGCTAACTCGGCTGCTGTGGAATTTGGCCATTGGAGAGTTGACAGTTACTCGCCGTTGCTCGGTGGTATTCTCCGGGTACTCAGGATTTCTCCACTCGTAAATCTATCTTCGAAACAATATAACCTCAGCTATTAAAATGTAATAAAACACCACCAATCCAGTAATAATTATCAAACCAAACCATTGTCGAGCATGTTCAGTAGTAATGCCACACCCTTATTGGATGATATAGTAACCTGCAACCTTGTGACATCATTGTCGTGATGATATGTAGTGTATCGTGCGCATTCGTCCACATTTATTTGAAATTGCCCGTGCCTATCGGTGCCAGTTATAAGTGATTCCAACTCCTTGAGCGTTGGAACTTAGTAGTATGTGATCTTACTTCTTCCCCTTTTAGCATGTTCTCATCTGACGTCATCAGTCACGTGACTGGAAGGGGTGATGTGAGGTTGCCATGTTTGAACGCGTGCGCTGCCATATTGTGACGTCATTCCCATGGTCTATGATCCAACTAAGCATGCGCAGCGCGTGTTTCTAAGGTGACGCAAACTTCCGCCAGCAATTTTGACTATGGGCGCCCCATCTTGGTTGTTAGGGGTAGGACGTGGTTGCCATGGAGCCCAATGTTAATGTGTGTTCGATTCAGCGGCAGTACATCGAATCACCACAAACAACCCAAACCTGCCCCAATGGACATTTTATTGGACCATTTGTGTGCTTCGTCCCACACGAGAACAAGATGCCTATGGGGAGAGACCTCAATGAGGCCATACCGCGTAGCTCTCACGACCTCCCTTGCCCTCTTAACTACCACCTCATTACCTTCCCTGACTCATAGTCCTCACCTCATGACCTCATCTTGCCCTCATAGCCCTCTAGTGAACATCTCCCGCATGAGGATACGAGACTTATGGGCGAATTCTCAGTGAGGCCTCACTTCACACCCCTCTTATCCTCATCTCGGTTCGAGTGATCATAAGTGATTGCCTATGGAAATCATTAATGGTCGCCTGTTGTGATCACTACTGATCATCTCCCCGTATGAGGATAAGAGGGGTGTGAGGTGAGGTCCGGGTCACTGGGTGGAGGAGGATGGGGATTTTGGAAGAAGAGGGGCAACTATGTCGCTGAAGCCAGGGTGTCTGGTGCAGGGTCATTTGGAATGGTCCGAGGACAGGTTCCCAATGAATGACAGGGGAAGCTAGGGATAGTATCACAGGGGTGGGTCACGGGGTCACACATGGATTGGATGGTGGGTTACGTGATGAGGTCTTCTGGTCGAAGTTTCTCGGCTGCGTTTGGGTCGCCGGAGAACTGCGTCGCTCGTGGTCGGGATGTGGGAGTAGGGTCCCAGGGCAGGTCTTCCCTGGAAGGGGTGGTGAGGTGTTGGGTCAAATGTGGAAGGCCTGGACTTCTGGAAGAAGGGCAACTGTATCTCTCTCGTACCTCCTGTTGGATTACCTCACTAGTGATCGCCAATGGTGATCACTAGTGTTCATTCTCCCCGTATGAGGATAAGAATGTGAGATGAGGCCTCAACTCACACCCATATTTATCCACATCTCAGTTCAAGTGATTACTTGTGATCTCCTGTAGTCATCACTAGTGATCACCTAACTCATAGCTCTCACGGCCTCCAGTGCCCTCTTAGCCCCCACATAATGGCCTTCCCTGGTTCATAGCCCTTGGCCTCATCTTTACCTCATAAATCTCTATTGAACATCTGCCGTGTGAGAATAGGTGGTCTATGAGGTGAGGCCTTGCCTCACACCCCTTTTATCCTCATACGGGGAGAATGATCACCAGTGATCACGACAGGCGATCACTAGTGATCACGACATGCGATCACTAATGATCATAACAGGTGATCACTAGTGATCACTTGACGCAAGATGAGGATAGGAGCGTGTGAGGTGAGACCTCACCTCATAAACCACATATTCTCAGACGGCAGATGTCTTATACAGACTTATGACGTAAAGATGAGGCCAAGAGGTGAGGGCTATGAGCCAGGGAAGGTTATTAGGTGGGGGCTAAGTGAGCAGTGGAGGCCCTGAGAGCTATGAGTTGGGGTCTCCTTGCGGCTTCTCCCTATAGGCGTATTGTATTCCAGTGGGCGAATCTCGCAAAGGTCTGCTTGGGTATATTTCGGTGGGGATTCGGTCCATTAAAAGGTCCGCTGGTGTAGGTTTGGGTCGTTGTTGGGTTGTTTGTGGCGGATCGACGTACTCCAACTGAATCGAACACACTCTCAGAACAGGCCAACACTTCAGTAAACCCTGAAGATGACCCCTCCCCTGAACGAGAGCATCGCCGATTATAGTACCCAGCAGATAACCAAATATTAATAATAATAATAAGCCCAGCACTACCTGGAATAGATTTGAACTTCTTATACAAAACCACACAAATATGAATGTCATTGGAATTCGTAGAGTTAATTCTGATGAAGTGTCGTGGGCTATGCTTTCGTGTTCCGTATCATGATCCGTACATGTAATTATAACATTTGTCCTTATTTCTGTTGCCCTACCAACACGCCCCCACCCCACACGCCGCAGTCACGTGAAGGGTCACAGTCAGAGTTGCCGATTATTGAAGATTGACAGTATTAAACGATGTATCTCAGCCATTCGGATGTATTGCTTCTCCATTTGTCCATTCAAAGGATTGCGGACGACGCTTATCAGGGCGAAGTCGTAGAGTTAATTCTGATGATGTGTCGTGGGCTATGCTTTGGTGTTCTGTATCATGATTCGTACATGTAATTATAACATTTGTCTTTATTCCTGATGCCCTACGAACACGCCCCCCCCCCCCCTCCCCACCCACCCCCCCCCCCCCCCCCCCCCCACACACACACACACACGCCGCAGTCCAGTCGTGTCATGTGAAGGGTCAAAGTCAGAGTTGCCGATTACTGAAGATTGACAGTATTAAACGATGTATCGCAGCCCCTCGGATGTATTGCTTCTCCATTTGTTCATTCAAAGGATGGCGGACGACGCTTATCAGGGCGAATTCGTAGAGTTAATTCTGATGATGTGTCGTGGGCTATGCTTTGGTGATCTATATCATGATTTGTACATGTAATTATAATATTTACTTTTAAATACCCTTAACCTGTAGCTAAACAATACATGTATACCTGCCGCGGTTAACCTAACACCTACCGCCAACACTTACCTATTAAAATCACTCAATAAAAGGTGACCATGAACCGTCCATGCAACCATTAGAATTAACTGTTGTAGATACTGAATATTTTGCAAGTGGAAACCATTAGGATTTGTTTTGGAAAGTGATTCCTAATGGCAATACAATAATAACCAGTTGTACAATAACAGTACACAGAAAGTCAATCCGCCACTTTTGAATACTCAAAATTCAATTTCTATTTTTTTATTTTCTTTATGCATTGCTTTTCTTCAATTTGTGCTGTGCAACATTGCACCAACAAATGCCATTTTCCAGCGTTTTAGTTATTACTCTATTGCGAAATAATTTATTTTGTTTCTTTATGATTCTTCAGGTCTCTATCGTGTATATGTGCCTCGGTGTTGCTGATGGTTTGTTTGTACATCATGGCGGGTATTATTAATCTGGACGAGATCCAGGCTGATCCTCACTACGACTTTAGTTATCTGGTGAATGAGAAGACTGACTTATCAAACACAGATACTGATTCCGCATCCATGTACAGTATTACTGACTGTAAGTATCTCTTCCCTAGTGAGTTTCATTCAGAGCTTACAGGTATGCACGAATCCTTTTCAGCATTTCATATCAATTGCCAAAGTCTTAATGCGCACTGGGACCACCTTCGTCACTTGTTATCTGAACTGAACAGCAATGGAAATACATTTGATGTAATTGGTCTCACAGAGGTTTTTCAGGTCCCCTCCAATATATCTTATACTCTAGAAGGATACCTTCCTCTATTAAAACACACCAGACCCACTGATGATGATGGCCGAGGTGGGGTTGGACTATTTGTAAAAAAAGATACGAACTTCAGTGTCCGACAAGACTTTTCTATTTTCATACCGCATGTGTTTTAGTCAATTTTTCTAGAATTAAAGGAAAATAATTTATCGAGAATTATTGGAGTAATATATCGACCAAATACAGCCCCCAAAGCAGACATAGAGCTGTTCCAATCAAAGATTAATTACATAACTGACATTCTCAAAAAGGAAAAGAAAATATCATTAATTATGGGCGACTTTAATATTGACCTTTTGAAGGTGGCTTCACACCCCAAAACAGATAAGTTTATTGATTTAATGTTTAGTGAGGGATTTATGCCGGTCATCACCAAACCAACTAGAGTGACCGATCATTCTGCGACGCTTATAGACCACATTGTTTCGAACAAAATAACAAACTCATTCAAATCCGATATAGTTCTCACCGATATATCTGATCACTTTGGAATTTTCTATGTCGAATTATCTAATACGCCAATAGATAGCACAAAACCAGTTGTGTCCAGAAAAGAAAATTCCATGAGTATCGAACACTTCAAAGTATTGCTGTCCCAATTTGATTTTTCAACGGTTATGGAATCCAGTTGTCCGAATGCTGCATATGAACACTTTGTAAACATTTACCTGGATGCGTTTGAATCGGCATTCCCAATGCAAAGCCATAAACCAAATAAGAAATACATAAAGCGACAGCCTTGGATGACGAAAGGTCTTCTAATCTCATCCAATAACAAGACTAAATTTTTCATTAGAAAAATAAAGAGTCCCACAGAATTTAATGTCAGGAACTACAAAAATTACTGTCGGCTTTTTTAACAGAATTAAAAAACAAAGCAAATCAATGTACTATGAAAAGGTTCTCCTAGGAAATAAAAGTAATATGCGAAGAACATGGCAAATTATGAATAACGCTATCAACAGAAGTAAAAATAAATGCAAATTGCCCCCTTTTTTAATCTCTGTGACAAAAAGATAAACTCAACCAATGAAATCGTACACGAATTCAATAAATTTTTTGCAAGCATTGGAAATGAAACTTCAAAACGAATAACTACCCCCCGAAAATCTTTCTCTGAATTCATGACATCTCCATTGCTAGATAATATGTTCGTGTTACCAACGTCGTCTTTTGAAATTATTGATATCGTAGCCAAAATGAAGTCTAAAACAAGTCAGGACTGTGAGAATATTACATCCAGTATACTTAAACAATCGATAGACCCGATTGCCAGTCCACTCGCTCATATTATGAACATCTCATTCAGCCAAGGAATAGTCCCCGACAGAATGAAAATTGCAAAGATAATTCCAATCTTTAAATCAGGCGATGAAAATAATTTCACAAATTATAGGCCAATAAGTATTCTGCCTGTCTTCTCAAAGATCTTAGAAAAGCTCACGTTTGTCAGACTGATGAAGTTTCTGAATAAATTTGATATTCTCTATCACCACCAATATGGTTTCAGGAAGCATCACAGCACATTACATCTAGCTATGCAGTTGTTTAAACACATAGCCGTGGAAAATAACAAAGTCAGTAAGGACACCACTTTAGCTCTCTTTCTAGACCTTCCAAAAGCTTTTGATACAATCAGTCACGATACCCTTCTTAACAAAAAATAGAACATTATGGAATAAGAGGGAATGTTTTAAGTTGGTTCAAAAGTTACCTGATGAACAGGAATCAGTATGTTACTTTTGGTGACAGTAAATCCAATCTAACCGAACTAACATGTGGAGTTCACAAGGCTCAATATTAGGTCCTATCCTATTTCTTATATACATAAATGACATAAGTAATTCAACTTCACTGAATCTCTTGTCGTTTGCAGATGATACTTCTACATACATGTCTGGAGCAAAGATAAACCCCCTAGTCTCAGATTTCAATGAGGAACTTCAAAATATATCTGACTGGTGTGCCGCTGACCACTTATTATTGAACGAAGCGAAAACGAAATACATGTTATTTAATCCAGGCCAAAGAGAAAGGAATATTACTCATCAGAATGTTTTTATAAACAATCGAGTCATCAGTAAAGTTGGTAAATGAGAAAATGAGAAGTCTTTAAAGTTTCTTGGTATACATATTGATGAAAATCTATCGTACAACGCACATATATCTCAAATTTGTAAGAAAGTTGGACTTGCCAATTACACTCTTAATAAAGTTAAAAAGTTTCTCTCTCATAAAGTTATGAAAACGTTGTATTTCACATTGATACAGAGTCACTTAATCTACGGAATTCCTTTATGGGGTGTGTCCAAAGCCTGTGATCGTCTTTACAAACTGCAGAAGCGAGCTTTACGAATAATAAATAATAAGAAATATAATGCCCACACTGACCCTCTATTTATCAAAGATAGTTTACCGAAGTTAGAAGACTTATACAAATTACACGCCACATTATTCCTATTTGACTGGCACCATGGCAACCTTCCGGGTTCATTTGCAAATTTCTTCTCGATCGTAAATAATCAAACGAATGTAAACACTCGCCAGACAGGTCTCGTACGCAGACACAAAACCAGAACAAAAGTCCTTGATAAATTACCGGTTTTTGCACTTCCAAAACTGTGGAATGACTTAGAAAGGGACATTAGAAAAATAGAGAATAGGAATGAATTCAAGAAAAAGTTAACAGCAACGCTTCTCGCCTCTTATTCTGAAGATGTCTCCTGTTCGAACCCTTATTGTCCAGATTGTCTCACCTAACCTATGTGGCACATGAACCGATTAAGTCGGCACCTTTCATTCTCCGTCTCAGGAACATGGCTGTGTGCCCTCACTGGGACGAGCTCAACGAGCTCGCTCCGGTGAGGGTTCATGGCATGCGGCTTTGAGACGGGAAGTGGAAGTGTAATAAAATGTGAATGGTGATTTCCGTGTGCGGCGAGCTTTGTTCTTTGCGTTGGATAAAGGATTAACAATAAATCAGGTGTTGACTCTAAAATCTGTCTGGTATTCTCGTCCACGTCGCCTATAATTCAGCCTCCACCAATCACTGCGTAGGTCTATGTATTGTTTCGTTACATTCAAGGTATCTGGAGGATTGTGTCGGCAGAATCAAGAGAGCGACATTTTGCAGGTGCTAACCATCAGCGGCACTATGAGCGCATGTCGGAGTGTGACCACGTCAAGACAGAGTATGGAATCCACAATGTTGCAATTATTTATCCCTTTTTTCCCTACTCATTGTTATCTTTCTTTCTTTTCTTTTCTTCTCTCTTTCACAGGGAAAGGTAGGAAGACAGCCAATCTGGCTATGCCTTTCCCTGCCAGTATACAATTATTTTGGAAAATGTGCAATGTGTAAAATGTTTTGGTGGAAATGTTTATGTTACAATTACAATATGTAAACTTTGTATCATTTTCGTATACTGGAAAATAAAATATCAATATCAATTGGAACCTGCTACATGAAGCGTTTCAATGACTTCCATAATTGTGTTATTATACTACTTGAAGTTTGCTAAGCACCAAATATTTGACACATCATTGTGAAATTTGCGTGTGAGATATTTGCGATATTTTTGATGGATATGATTGAGGAATGTATTGAGATGGTCCCCAGTGTTTACATTAGCTCTCTCGACAGGCAGACTGTTCGTGACAGTCATGGAAAGCATGTACCCTTTGATTTTCATGATGTTTTCGTGTTCTGTCTTCATGTACATGACATGTGTAGGGTATTCAATCTTCATTTTAACAAAAACCCTTTTGATTTAATGATTGAATATGGCAAACGCAAATGTAAGAAGACATTTGTCTGAAGGGAGAAATGTGGCGGTCTGTAGTGATGGTGGAGAAAGGGGCTACCCAAACGGTGATCTCCAGAGTCTGGGCAAGATTTCAGCAGTATGGTACGCCAGTAAAACGGCATGGTGGTGGCAGAGACAGGGCAACATCTGCCGCCGAAGACTGGTTTTTAATCATTCAGGCCCGTAGGAACCGCTTTGCCACAGCAACCCAGCTTCGCAGTGACCTTCAGAACACATCCGGGTTAAATGTTTCGACGCAGGAGCTGGGTGCCATGCTGGTCCAAGAATAGAACAACATCCCACAAAGGACCACCAGGAACCTTATTGGGAGCATGAGAAGGCGTTGTCAAGCTGTAATTAACAGTAATGAGTCTCATATTCGATATTGAACCTATAACTGTTCGCTCCGTCAACTTTTTGGCAAATTGAAAAATTTCCTCTTTTGCCAATAATATCCATTTTCCATGGTTATTGTATTCAAAAGCTGAAAAATAATGTCAAACGCAAATAAAATCTTAATTTCTGTACTTAAATCATTAAAGATATAATTAAATAAAAATATATACACTTTTCACTACAATATTTCAACAAAAATGTAAAACACGTAGTTGGATATACTTGGTGCTTAGCAAACTTTGAGTTTTTTTTTTTTAACGAAAGTGGGACTTACTCCAAAAAAGAGTTTTTTTTAAACAGAAAACCATTTTGCATGAGGGGGCTAAAGAAAATCGTTATGTTGTACCGGAGTATAATCGGTGTTCCTCAGACCCACCCACTCCACACCCGCGCTGCCCACACACTACCACTATAAATTTTCTCTCTCGATATCGGCCTACAAGATCTTTATCCGTAAACGCGTAGAAAGAGGCCAGAAAAGTCAAATAATTAACCACAATAAAACTAATAGCATAAAAAAACAAACGTTACATTTGTCAAAATAACAATACAAGTCTGAGTCTCATTGAAAATTTATTTATTTATTTATTTATTTATTTATTTATTTATTTATTTATTTATTTATTGGGAGTTAACTACACTTTAGGCAGCCAGGTCCATCTCTTGTCAGACAGTTTTACAGGTGGAGGAAGCTGGAGTCTACGGAGAGAACCACCGATCAGCGGCGAGTAACTGTCAGACTTTCCAACTTACTAAACCGGCAAAAGCAGGGTTAGCAGTGGTTGAAGGCGTGTGTACCACCGAAGTGCTATACTTCTTAGCACACTGTGCCACCGTGATCTCGCTCGACCAAGTGAGGTAAAGTATCTTGCTCAAGGGCACAACGCGCGTGACTCTAGCGCTATTCGAACTCATAACCCCTCGATCACAAGTCCGACACGTTATCCAATGGGCCACTGCGCCCTTATAAAAGACTGTGGTGTCGGTTTAAAGAGTATTGACAAAATTCCCTACTCAACTAAGTCCATTCTTTCGATAAAAATGAAGAGAAATGGCGAGACAATCAGGAGATTACTGCAGAAAGTAAAAAGACGCCTCATCCAAGAAGATAGGGGGGCGCAGGGGCGTTGCGGTAACCGGTTCCCGTCAGATCACCAAAGTTAAGCAACGTCGAGCCCGGTTAGTCCTTAGATGAGTGACCGTCTGAGCGATCGATTCGGACTCACGCCTTGTGTCCTTGGGCAAGGCGCTTAACCCCTATTGTCCACAGGGGGCACGACGCCGTGTTCTTAGACGTACTGCATTTCGATGGTGCGTATGTCGTCAACCAATCTAACCCTGCCTGTGCTGCAGTGCGGAGTTACGATGCTGGGGAGCAGGCAGCTACTCGTCATTGCTCGGTGGTTCTCTCCGGATATTCCGGCTTCCTTCACTCGTAAAACTGTCACCGACGCGACATGATCTTAGCTGTTAATATGTCGTTAAACCTTAATAAATAAACAAATCCAAGAAGATTGTGTCAACAATCTCAGGAAAGAAACAGCAGTCCCATTGCCCTAAAAAGTCAAAATAGTAAACTTTAGAACCCTGTGTGGTACTCCAATATCATCGCTATTCTATTGTGCGAGATAATTTTCTTCACTTTCAAGTGCGACACCTCTGCAAATTGGCTATCGAAGTATTTTTTCAAGGATTTAAAGATTAAAAAAGTAGTTTGTCAAGTGCGACACTTCAGCGAAACTGTTCATCGAGAATTCATTATTCTCCCAAACACTGGAGATAACTTGACCTTCAAATGGTTTGTATATCAACACACTTGACAAACATTCGATGACCGATAAGCGGGTAGAGGTCATACTGTCATCGGGTTCCACTCTCTGACTGCTGGAACTGTTGGAAGGCTGATTACATCATGAGTTGACACGGCAGACCCACCGCTGACTCCAGGTAACTGAACATAAAGGGAAAGGGTTTGAGAAGGATTTATCACGAGTTATTTATCTGAAAGCCTTGCTCCAGTCACGAGTTCCTGCTCTTGGTTACAATACACTGTTTTGATGCAAACAGCGCCTCTAGCGGTTTGCACGCCCAACCTTTAATGGAGGATGCAAGTTCCCTGATTTATTCGATTGGTGGAAAATGAACTGAGCTTATATGTGTGAGAATAAAATTTAAAGTGCATGTTTTGAAAAAGATATCAAATATTGGTGACAATTGTCTTCTGTAAAGCGTGAGAGATCGAAATTGAGTGTGAGGAGGTAAGAATATGTCTATTTCATTCAGTGAAAAACTGGGCAGGAGTATAGAAATCACAAAATTTAAAGGCAAAAGTCACATGGCGACCTATATTTTTTTAGTATATTTTTTCCTGAGATGATAAACTAAGTGGATAGATGGCTGCCTTTGCCCAGACCAGCTTGATGAGATGGAGAGAGGAGGAAAGATTAGTACTGTCGTCAATGAAAAAAAAACTGTATTGTAACCTAAAGCTGTATTTCTTGTGATTTCTGTCGAGTGATTTTTTTTATAAATAGTTTTGAATGTTAGGTCTACCGGTGTTATTACTTTGATGACTGAAACCAAGTCGGTTTGTACTTGGGTGAAAATTTTAGAGAAAAGGTAATTTGAAGATTTTGAATGCCCATTTGTCATGAAAAACAACCAATTTTAGAGAGCTCATATGCATAAAATGCTGGCCAAATGAACAGTGAATCTAAGGTGAAGAAAACTTGGTACAATGTGGTTATTGTGCTGTGTTTCTAGTCAATCAGAGACAGGCCAATATGAAATGGCAGTATTAATTGAGCTAAATGTTATTATCTGTGCAAGATAAGCAGGCTTTAACCCACCCTGGCCACAATTGGAATGGAGGATATTGACAATCTGAAAAACTTTCAGTCAAGTTTATTATTGATTCCCACTTGCTAACTAACCCCTATCTCGACATATAGTTAGTAGAAGTACCATTTCTTCATATTTCAGAATTTAACCCCTCCTGTCTATATATGCTTGCTGAAATTCTGATGTTTTATATTCTGGTGTGTGTGAAACAGTCAGTGAAGAGGGATTTTTCTTTATTTTGGCAGGTGCGATGGTCAAATTAACGAGAAATATCCTGTTTCAGCTTGTGATTTGATTCAAATGTTGTTTCGATGAGATGCACAGACGGTTTTTCCTCCATGAGAGCAATTCGGGTGTGGCGCTACTTGAATTTTACATGTTGAATTAATTATTTTCCCTTATTTTAAACAGAACTGAAGCTACATTATTACATATGATTGCTGGACACCTCTGGGCAACTTTCTAATCTTATTTTGGAGAAAAGCTCGTTGTATAACATGGAGGTTCAGCCCAAGTGTAGAGTGCACACAAGTTCTTAATCTGGTGTCAATTCAAAGCCAGGGGAAATTTCCACTTTCATATCATTTTGGCAGTATCTGTGTCAACCAAATATATGAGTTATTAATTTTCAAAGTATCTTGTTTACTCTGTGTACTGTATATGAGGGAAACAGTTTGGGATTCTGTCACTGGAATTGAAATGTGTGGACTCAAATGGATTGGGTGTAGGCTTTGTGTGCAAAACTGGTGGCAGAGATAGGGGTCATATAGCCAGCACTATTTGTTCGTTTGTTTCTTTCTTCATTGAGGCCGTATGAGTATCTCATGTTAGAGTGTGCTTCTGTCATATGGAGTACTTCTATTGTAAATTGTACTTTATCCAAATGAAAATGAAACAAACGTACATAAATTTCAGTTTTATTTTGATAATAACGGAAGGGTTACTGCTTTTGGCTTTCATTTCTGTGAAAATAACTTGTTTACTTTGGTAGTTTATATAGCTACTCTGTTGGTATACTAGAGTAAAATGATGACAGTTTGAGGACAACAAATTCATTAAACTTGTTTGGAATCAGTTTATAGGGAAAAATGTAAAAAGTGACACGTGATTTTTTTTTCATTTTTCACTCAAACAACGGGGTGAGTTAATTGTAATGTTGACAGATCAGGCAAAGAGCATTAAAATGTGAAAAAAGACATTTAATACATTAGACAGTATTTTTATCTGTGACTAGCAGCTCTACAAGTGGCAATGTCGGTCTGTCTGTCGGTCTGTCGGTCTGTCTGTGACCAACGAGTTTCAAAACTCAATAATTTTTGAAATACTTGATGGAATGACTTTATATTTGGCATGTAAGTGTATCTTATTGATGTCTAGCCACCGTTCAATGCATGTGTTGTTCCAAATATTTTTTTCTTGGAGTTATGGCCCTTGATGAACTTAGAATTTGTCGGTCTGTCGGTCTGTCCGTGACAAACGAGTTTCAAAATTCAATAAGTTTTGAAATACTTGATGGAATGACTTTATATTTGGCATGTAAGTGTATCTTATCGATGTCTAGCCACTCTTCAGTGCACGTGTTGTTCCAAATATTGTTCTTGGAGTTATGGCCCTTGATAAACTTAGAATTTTGTGAGATTGCACCACCCGTCGCAGCTACGGCGTCGATGTCGCGATGTTTCTTTAATTTAAACCCATAATTACATATAGGTTTTTCGACTCTATAAAAGGTTTAGGTTACAATACACTGTTTTGGTGTAAACAGCGCCTCTAGCGGTTTGCACCCCCAACCTTTAATGGAGGATAAATTTATTTATTTATTGGTGCTTAAGGTCACATATGTTTGCACAATGGCTAAATGGAGGATAACAGTTCCCTGATTTATCTGATTGGTGGAAAATGAACAGAGCTTGTAACGGTGAATAAAATTTAAAAGAGCATGTTTTGAAAAAGACATCAAATATTGGTGACAACTGTCTTCTGAAAAGTGTGAGAGAAGATCAAAATTGGGTGGGGTAGGCAAAAATATGTCGGTTTCATTCAGTGCGAAACTGGACGGGAGAATATGAATCACCAACTTTGAAGGCAAAAGTCACATGGCGACCTATATTTTTTTCAGTATATTTTGTTTCATGAGATGATAAACTAAATGGATAGATGGTTGCTTTTGCCCAACTCAGCTTGATGAGATGGAGAGAGGCGGAAACATTAGCACTGTCGTCCATGAAAAAAAACAGGCTATTGTAACCTATATTATCAAGTTCTTAGTCACGTAGGCGAGTCGGAAAAATAATCCACAAGCAAGCCGCACTGCACAAAGATAGGTTCTCTTCAGAACCAAAACTGGTTCTAATCTTCTCTCTGAGATTGAACCAGTTCTGTTTAAACAGTATTTATTTCAAATCAAATAAACTTACCAAGATTAGCGTTCAATTTTAACAGAATAGTATATGAACTAAAGTAGATTCAGCAGTAAACTTGGAGCTTATTCAACACAGTCGCCAAACATTTTGGAACAAAGGAGATATGAACAGTTGGCATATCGAACTAGTTTTGGTTCTGTATAGAACCAAAATTGGTTCGATATGCCAACTATTCATACCTCCTTTGCTTAGTAATGATTTGAGACAACATCGTATGACCTCTAAACTTACGGCTGAAACCCCATCAATTTATGTTCAATTCTGTTAATATTTAATGTTAATCTTTATAAATGTATTTGATTTGAAATAAATACTGTTTAAACAGAACTGGTTCCAACTCAGGGACAAGATTAGAACCAGTTTTGGTTCTAAAGAGAACCTATATTTTTTGCAGTGTGGGCTGAGAGGAGTCGCAGTGTTGTCTTCCAACTGATAGAAGAGGGGGAAGGAGCTTAATACATCGCATTCTTGAAGTTACGGCGTGGGTTTTGAGTGAAAAAGCTCATAAAAACTACATCGAATAACTAGTTAGGTCTCTATGTTGACAGTTTATTGCGGTGAAATATAGGAACAATAGAAGTCCCGCTGTACTGGTACAGAAGCTGACTGGTTGTATATGAACGATGTCGTTGTTGCTTTAACCCATCACCCAATGCAGACGAAATCAAAATTTATTATTTTAATATATTTTTTTTAAATTGTTCAAAAAATTTCAACAAAACCATATCATGTAACCCTTCATGGAGCTCGTTCCAATGAGGGGTCACATGACATGGTTCTGTTGAAATATTGTGAATTTAATTTTTTCAACTGCTCAGTTTGCATATTACGCGGGCGGATTCGGGCGATTCGTCGGGTAAAGAGTTAAGGCTCTGAGAGCTTAGTTTTCTTTCATTAAATAAGCGACTGAAGAAAAGCTGAATCCACGATTTCCAGTGTGTTTATTTGACTTCCCAGTTAATCAACAGCGGCTGCCATTTCAGAATAGAATCTGTTTGCCACATAACACAACACACATGTACATGCTGTAGAACAAGGGAGTCATTCATAGAAGACGCTATTGGAGTTCTAAATACAGGACGATTCTTAACGCATTGTAACGCCTTGTAACACCTTGTAACACAGTCGCGAATTTTATGAATAGCGCTGATCGTTAATGGCGTTACGTTAGGTAAATTGTTAAACACACTGATCTGCTAATCTGCATACAACAGGATTGCTGGAACGTTACCAAAAAACACCCCCAGCTGCGAGGTCATTCGACGTGCTAGACCCTTCAGCTTATGACGTTTGACTTTGTAGTCAGCATACCAGTTTCACTTCATCAAACGTCATGGCGTTTAGCTGTCGCGAAAGCTAATTACACGATATCAGCTTCCCAATATCGGCACGTTTGTCAATAATAACTACAATATAGTGTAAATATCCAATTTATATTGCCTCGAGAAATGTGAACATCACTGACATATTCATTGTGCTCATACCACAATATGTATTCTTTAAAGCACTATTGACGATTACGAAGTGTCGGAAATTGAAACTTCTGCGAAGAAAAGAATTGTTCTCCGGAAATATTATTTTATTATCTCTTTTGGTACGAATACGGTAGTCGTCGGGTAACTTTAAGCAGTTATGCTAGAAATCAGTGTAAAACGTTATCTAACCCGATTGCATGGTGCCGTGGTTTCCAGAAAGGGTCCAACCTGCTCATATTGCAAGTAGTTTATTGTGCTCAAGGTCACATACTTTTGCACAATCGCTAACCTTGACTGCAACATCGATATAAAGTCAAGTCCAGCCAATCGTTTATACTCATGTCGCTCATTTTAGAGGCAGGCATTGAGTCCAATTTTACCAGTAAAAGGGTGACTTGTATACCGGGCGCCTAACTATTTTTTACACTTCCGTAAAGTCTGAGGTTACAGCCAACTGATTGAAATTCACTGCTCAGGGATTGAGTGTGAGCATTTGAATTGTGACAGGAAATATTAACCTACAGTCCACATTAATAGTTTGGGCGAGAAAAATGCGATATGATTTTCTAACATCTGTTACTTCATTTGTCAGAGCTAACCAACTATACACCCTTACTGACTTGAACTTTGGATCCATGATAACACTTTTTCGGAAATACTTTTTTTTGGTTGAATATCTGCCGCAGAACATAATAAATAATAATAAGGCATCACAAAGTAGATCTTAATATTTTACACTGTCGGTTGCGAAATGGTTGTAGCGACTTATGTCATGACATGTTCCTTAACTTTATCTCCTCGACTTCCCAGTGTGCATGTGGTCATATGAAAGAGGATGCCGCCCATTTCCTTTTCGACTGTCCTAACTATGATACCCAGAGGAGAGAAATGCTGAACGACCTACATTTCTGCAACATAACGTGTGCCAATGATTTACTTTTTGGTATCACTAATCTCTCGGAAAAACACAATGTTCTACTCTTTTCGAAAGTACAGAAATTCCTCGTCTCCAGCGGTCGTTTTAACTGATCCCACTGATCATCAATCTACATTCTGTTTACAAAACAGAAAGGAACTCATCATTGTATAGCCGAGACTAATATGTAGGATGGCACAAAGTTGACGATCGGTCTCAGAAATCAATTTCCAGAAACACTCGTCCGTTCCTCCCATGAAGTGCAGACTGCCTTTGACAACGTCGACGACGGTCTGCACACCCTGGGAGGAGCGGGGTTGTGTTTCAGGGTCCAAATTCGAAGCTCCTTGTGTTCTCGCCTTCTGTGCTGCCAAATCCAAATTAACACCATGAGTCCATCACTGGAGCATCGGGATAAGCTGAGGTAGCCATTCGGCCCCGTAAACTTTGAGATGCCAGTGATGAATGTACGTTTAACAGCTTGATATGAAATAATTACTATGCTGTGTGCCCGATTTTCTTACACTCATTTTATGTCCATTTGACCTTCAATTCCTTTGCTCCGACGATAATCTACTTCTTTTTCTCTAATTCTTGTTTTTTTCGCACTATTGTTCTACAATTTTCTACTTCTCGTAATATCAATCACAATCAAAAACGGTTCTATTATTCTGAATCACTATTCCAGTTTATATTTTGGTTTGTACGTATTGTTATGCCGCAATCTCAAATTTGTATTTATTCACAGGAACGGAGATTAACTAAGTTGTATAACTTGTTCTCCAATCCTTTTTGCATCATTATGGCAAATAAAATATGTTTAAACTAAACTAAGTAGATCTTCTGTTTCTCAGGCCATTTTTGTAAAATTTCATGCGGGCTGGCAGTTTTTTTATTTTATTTTTTATTTTGTAATTATGTCTTTGCCATTAAAATGTTCATATTCTTGGTTTGTTTTATGTTTTAGGCCTCTTAGTCTACAGAATAACATAGGTGGTTGGGTATTACGTCCCGTGAGGGCAACAAGGCTTTGCAATGCTAAAGCATTGCAAAGCCTTGTTGCACTCAAGGGACAATTTAATTGACTTGGATAAAATATCAGATATAAACAATTTAATTTTTTAAAGTTTCCATTGGTTACAAAAACAGTGCATGCCGTAGCTAAAATGACAATGCGGGAGGGCCTGAGAAACATATTTTTAATGTTTTTATGCCTAATAAATACAGTTTAGGACCACGAATCCGCAAAATTATGCGCTCTCTGACTTTACGATGTTCTCAATATAATGGAAATATATTTCAGAGCCAAAATTTGGTCGAAATTCGCAGCAAGGCAATAGAGCAATGAATATATTTATTACAGATTTATCACATTACTCACCTGGTTTAAAATTAGATAATGTCAGTTTGTTTAATCGTCGTTCTCTCCTTGCATCCAATCAGAGTCTAGTAACACTAGCAAAACGTGTAGAAAAATCCAAAAAAGTGAGGCCGTGTAGATATATCCAACAAAGTGAGGTGATGCGTACACATGTTTCACGTACTGATTCGCCTGATCATTTATTGAGACACACTTTTGTCGCAACACATTTATCGCTTAGCTTCGATGACAAAACTAGGTGGTTGTGAGCCAGTGTGTGATAATAGACACATAACCTCTGATAACATTATCAGTAAATGATGTGAGGCTTCGGATGTTAAATGAAACAATGTGTCTGGGTAGATGAACGAGGGTTAGTCCAGGTATGAGACAATTTAGAAAACTGGCCCACTGACACGGGCATCGCGAAGTTGACGGATTGAGGGTTGGATGTCAATCTGATTTGTCCCGACAGTGATGATTCAAATCCCGACTGACTAATATTACAAATACATCATCAAGGCATGCCTTCGTTGAAAAAAAAATCCTATGTCAACGTACCTACACCCATAAGGTGTGAGGGCGGCATTTGGTGGAAGTATGGGAATATACTGTAGAAAGGCACTCTGGCGTTCAGAAAGGTAGGCACTTGAGGATTTTTTTTTTATCAATGTTGATAAAAAAATTCACACCAGTGCCTATCTTTTTTTGTACGCCAGAGTGCCTTTCTAAACTAAATTCCCATGCTTCCCCCAAGTGCCCTCCCCTTTAATTGCACATGGAATTTCTTTTTTATAGGGATTTCCTATGCTTCCCCATAGTGCCGACCGTTTAAGGGGCTTCCTGCAGTAAATTCCTGTAGGATCCCCAACTGCCCCCCCCCCCCCCCCCAATGTAATGACTAACAACACTTTTCTTCTCTCATGTCTTTATCTTAAGGGGAGAAAAAAACACACACTACAACAAAATGTGAAGCAGATCAATGGTTTCGTGCACCAAAGGCGGGCAGTGACAATTTGAGGCAAGCCCCTTTCGACCCTACGTTGACGTTTTGGATTTTTTAAATTTTCCGCAGCTCATAATCTACGCAGGTCACCCCACAGGAGGAAACGCCGAGGAAGCAAACTTTCTTCAGGTGAGTATTATCCTCTCTCGGGTGAGGGCCAGTGTGAGAGGATGTCCTCTCAGCAAAGGTGTTACCCTCCCCGAAGGTGATGGTGTCTTTCATAACATCGTCAGGCAAGTATAGTCTGCCACTTATCTTTTTGTGTTGTTGGTTGAGGCCGCCATCAGCAAGTATAGGATGCCTCTGGCTGGTTTTGACGGAGACGAACAGTTTCCGCTTTGGCCAATAGTCAATAGTCAACCAACTTCCACAACGGCCCCCTCAGGGCACCACCAAAAGACATGAACTTCCCTGGTTCGGGACCAGCCTGCTTGTTATCCTATTTAGCGGGGGTAAAGTACCTTGGGGTCGTTTTACAACACAAACGGCATTAGTGGGACGCTGGTCCAACGCTCTCCTCCGCAGGGGTAGGTGACTACCTCCGTTGATGAAGTGAAGGATGATAGAAAGCCCATAACGGTTATAATGGTGTCATAATGGTTAGTGGGTAGAAAGTCAGGAGTGTTTGTTAAGGTTTCTTGCCTTCTTGTTTGTCTTCGTGGTTATGCGATCAGTAGAGTCTTCAGGCAAGTATAGTCTGCACATATTGTATGTCGTTTGTTGGAGCCGTCCTTGGCAAGTATAGTCTGCCTCGGGCTCTTTAGTTGGTTCGTTGGTCTGTTAATAAATGTTGCTTTGGTCATCGCGATGGTTGTTTCTGTGCACCTGGTGATCCATTTCGTAGGTGGAGGTTTGGCTATCGGAGTTGTTGCGTCTGCTGTGCCGCAGTTCAGTCATATCTTCCGACTGGAGTGGTCTGCTGTTCCTGTCTTGTCGGTGTCGGTATGTGTTGTGAAAATGGAAATGAGTGTGAGTTATTAACACCCCCTCCACCCAATGGCCCTTCCCGGGGTGGTTAATGCTGGCTCTATCTATCCCAGGTGTTTGCTGCTTGCGCGGTATTTGTTTTCAGCGGCTTTCGGCGGTTGATGGACTCGATCGGTGGGGACAGCCTGGGAATGACGCCCAGTCACACCGATGTGTGTCACTGCCTTTTGCACTGACTGTTTATCGCGGTACGCGTTTTCGATTAAGAGGGGCTTTCGTTCGCGATCGATGGAGGCAGCCCGGGAACAACGCCCAGTCACACCGAAGAGTATCATTGCCTTTTCCACCGTAGGTTTATAACAGTTCGCGGAGTCTGCTTGGAGCGGATTTCATTCGGTTGATGATCGCGATCGATGGAGGCGGCCTCTGGAAACGACACCCAGCCACACCCAAGTTTATCACTGCTTTTGTGGCGTCGGGCGGTCAGACCATTTTACTGCCGGTGAACAATACAGTAGGCACATAGAACTCATTGGAACTCAGGGGACGGAACAGTAACAAGGGTTCCCCTTGGTTGGCGATAAAATGTGATCTTTTTGTTGATAGCTGTCAAATGAAATGTTGAGTGTCCTAATAATTGTTTTATATACGTGAGGGCGTGTAATAAACACAGAAACGACACACGCGTGGGAATAGGTTAATCGATATGACACTTGTGCCATCGCGCAAGGATAAAAACTCGAGGACTGCAGCCTCTCGTTCTATCCATCCGCGCTGGCACTCGTGCCATGTTGATTAACCCATTCACACGCGTATGTCGTTCTGTGTATTTACTGCTGAATTAATCCGTTGCCTAACATAATGGTTTAAACACTAGTGCTACACACGAAAATTGCCATTCATATTTTTCACCATTTTCCTCATTTTCTCCTTCATCAACATACATATACGTCTGTTCGATTGTACACAGAGTGCCGATTTTCTCGTCTTGAAGAGGATACATACATTAAAAGCTGAAAAGAGAAGCAACGCCTCGGTAAAAAAAGCTCATTTTTCTTTCAAATAGCTTGCAAAAAATGTTAAAGAGACACAGCTATCTTTGAGAATTTTAAAAGTACCAGTGTGTTGCAGTTCTATTGAAATATTCTGAGACAATACTGAGACGAAATGTTCAGCATTTGTGTCTGCCATATACAGCATTTCTAGCACAAAAGGGTGGATGTTTTTGATCAGTTTTCAGTCTGATAAAAATGTTAAGATTAACGGACGAATGTTCCATTTGTGTCTTACTTATTTTGTGGATAATGAGGAGACAAGATATCAAATGTATATTTTTACTTAGTAGACATTTTAGACGACAAGTTATCAAAATAATTGTTTTGGGGTCGTGTTTAACTTTAACTCACTGAGCTCGTTCCAATGTGGGGTCATAAGCAATATGTTTGCGACAAAAAAATGCAAAAAACAATGAAAATTGTATGGCGATTTTTGTGAATAGCGCTAGTAGCTTTTGGACGTTACGTTGTCTAAAGTGTAAAACAAAACTGTACATATCTGTAAGGTGGAAAACCTAGCCCATTTCGTTTTGAAGTAGTCCCCCCGTGAAGTACTATGGATGAAAAGATTTTAATCTTCGAGAAAAACTTTATAATGAAAGGATCTGCACCTTCCAAGACGATTGTCAGTCTTAAAATATTCAATCAGAGTTGAATAAAATTAAATATATCCAAGGCAATGGGAAGTCCTGACAGTGCTGTACACGAAAATTGTCATTAATATCTTGCAGTATTTTCTTCGATTTTTGTTTTAAAAACATCGCACATGGTCTCTGGGTGGAACTATTTCGCTCTGCTCCTTCTCCAATGCAGGGCCATAAGATAGGCTTTTGACACAAAAATGAAACTGTTTAGATCTATAGGAAAATGTTGTTAACTATCGTATTCTAATCGTGTTGGGGGAATGGTTAAAGAGGAAAGTACGATTTAGTCGTTAAAAATAGAAAAATAGTCCGAATTATGTAGACATTGTAGAAGTACATTCTTGAAATATTATCTGCTCCTCGGACAATGGAATGATGGCAAAGACGTATAAACACCCCCCCCCCCCCCCCCCCCCCCCCCCCCACACACACACACAAAAGTATTACTTTAATAACTTATACGTTGAATATATCTTGTCTCCAAGAACGAGATAAAAGGAACATTCGCCCGTCACAGTCTGGTCAATATACGATTTAACTCCAAACAAATTGCAATAAAACATGTTTTGTTGACTATTTGATTGAAAATATGTACATTTACAACACATGAAAAGTAAAGGGCCGTTCGACAATGTAGTTCGCATTTTTAAGCGGTTTTTTATAATTTTCTGCGACGAATTTCTGCTGCTGGCGGGCTGCTATACTTTTTCATCAAGCCGTTAGGTGCAGATTGTCGTGAAAGTTATAGCTGAATGATATTTAAATGATGTTCGAAGTGCGTACTTGTGTTGTTTTTATCGTCTTGCTTGAGCCCAACAGGTTAATATAAATAATATAACAAACAAACAATAATAATTAAGGTATAAAAACTATATAGCTCGAAATCCCCATACCTAACTTAGGTTTTCATACCTGAATATTCAATCTATATTTGTGGCGAGAACAACATTCAACTTTCGAAATTTAACAATCACGTTCAAGTACGAACTATTCCGGTCAGTACTGTCCTTATAGCAGTGTACTAAAATTTAAAATATTAATCCATAGCCCCAATAAATACAATCACATTCGAACGAATGATATACGGTAGCGTCAGCAAAAAGGTTACAATACAGTGTTTTCGTGCAAACAGCGCCTCTAATGGAGGATAAAAGTTCCTGGAATTATCCGATTGGTGGAAAATGAACCGAGCTTGTAAGTGTGAATAAAATTTTTAAAGTGCATGTTTTGGAAAAGATATCAAATATTGGTGACTATTGTCTTCTAAAATGTGTGAGAGAAGATTAAAATTGGGTGGGAGTAGGTAAAAATATGTCTATTTCATTCAGTGCGAAACTGGACGGGAGTATAGGAAGCTCCAAATTTAAAGGCAAAATTCACGTGGCGACCTATATTTTTTTCAGTATCTTTTTTTCATGAGATGATAAACTAAATGGATAGATGGTTGGTTTTGCCCAAATCAGCTTGATGAGATGGGGAGAGGAGGAAAGATTAGTACTGTCGTCAATGGAAAAAAACACTGTATTGTAACCGAAAAATCAATAACACTGAAGGTGAAATGACGTCACGTTCGAATTTTCCAGAAAAGTATGGAAAGCCGTTTCAGTACATGTTACGGATTTCCTCTTTTCAAGTGATGGTATGCTATATAGTAACCTGCCGAGAAATACTTCAAATAAACTGAGTCTACCACTATATGTCTCCTTGGTATATATAATACAATATACACTCACTGGTACACGATGAAGCTCAACAATCCTAAAACTACTGGAAATTCACTGGTTAAACCTGGGGGGGGGGGGGGGGCGTATTCTGGAAAACCCACTTTTTCTACAGGTTCCATTCTCTCTGGGTACTCCGGCTTTCTCCAGCCATACAACTGTCACGGTCACTATTAGCCATGTGCTTAAAATGTGACCTTAAACACCAATAAATAAATAAATAAATCAAAATTTATTATTTTAAATATCATTGTTTAAACTTTTTGCAAAACCATATCATGTGGCTCCTCATTGGAATGAGCTGGACGAGCTCGTTCCAAAGAAGGGTCACATGATATGGGTTTGATGAAATTTTTGGAAAAATAATATTTTTTCAGCTGCTGAATTTGTATATTACGTGGGCGGAAGTGATGATTCGCTGAGTAAAGGGTTAAGTTGTTAATCCTATTTCAGCTATTCAATAGACCATCGTAAGCAACGTACTAGTGGAGACAAGCGTGGATTTTAACTGCGTGGCGTTTCGAAGATGACCTCACATTTTCCAATGCATATTTGTTTTATTTACAAGCTGCTTATTGGTATGAGCTGTGTCATTTTCCAATGGTTAACCGTCAGTGTGCCTAGGTCAGAAAGGGTTTAAGGTGAATGCATGTACGTCCAGCATTACGAGGGGAGGGGTGACAACTCAACAATCCCCCACCAAACTGCTCATACCGAGTACATACGGTAGTATATAAATCTACATGTCCCTATATCCCGATAAGATTCGGTCTTCTGATTGGTCAGAATGTCTTGGACAAATAGCCATGCCAAAAGATGCACCCAACATCCAAGGTATATGAGAGCGTACAACATCCCGGGTATAAGCGCACGCGAAACATCGGGGGTGTATGGTTTAAACGAAAGCTTTCCGCTTTTACTCGCCTCGAAATAACAATCGAACCCAAAAACCCGAAAATAGTCACAAATATCATCAGACATTCCGACAATTCAACCATAAAAATAAAATATGAGCAAATAATTCGTCCCCTGAGTACCAATGTGTTCTTTGTGCCAGTAGGCACATAGAACACATTCGAACTCAGGAGACGATATGTCAGCAAAATACTGTTTACTCGTTTCCTTAACGACCCAAGGGATGTAACTCTATCTGTTGTCTTCTGCAATTAAAAAACAAAATAATTATCACGAATTTGGTCCAAGTGATTGTGGGGCTAAGAAATGCGTCCACAAATTTATTTCTACTATGTTTGTATTGTGTTTCAAATGGGACAAAAATGCTATCTCCGCCAGCATGTATGGTATATTGAGATTTAATACCTGGGTGTCTCATTTAAACACCTCGCCTGTGGCCCGGTGCTTAAAAACAGACATCCAGGTATTAAATCTCCATATACCATACATGTTGGCGGAGATAATTTATATTGCCATTGCAGCAGACCAGACGAAAACAGCAGTATCGGCTCTTCAAAAAAAAGCGACGAGAGACACAGCCTTCGCTCAACTTCCATCAATTTCCAGTTTTACAAACATTGCCTATTATGTGGTGTGTTATGCCTGAAAAGAGCGAGCGTTGTGGCGTGTTCTGTTCGGACAGAAAAACAGTTTCAAGACACTAAACAGCAGGTTTGTTTAGTTAGACAGCATGGTGCGTAGGTCATGCAGGTTTTGGATAGGCTCGAGTACGGTAGAGACTGTTTCGCGATGCAGTCTACCATAAGTCACTCAGAGTCAGATTTTGAACGAAAAGTTCCACTAAAATTAATTTCAGAAGTTGATGGAACATTTTGGAGAAAAAATAGTTATCGCCGAAATCGATGGCCTTACAGATGTCGCACCTCTTTGATCGACCGCATCATCAATTGTGCATGATCACTACCGATCACCTATATTGGACTACACGCACAAGGAGAGACTCAGGGTGGTGACGACTGTTGCAAAACTATTGAAATCAGACCTAATGACAGTTGAAATGTCCAAGGAGTTCTACCTGAACGAAAATGATATCGCATCGGTGGAGTGGATAGAAACATCGAATTTATTGCCGATACAATGCGTCTGTTATTGAGAGTGATGTTTTCGGGCAAAGATACCAAAGCAAAAGGAGCCTCAATTGGTCAAGCTATCATTCAAGCGACTCGCTCAATGGTTTTGGTGGCTCCTCTACAGATAGGGTCAGGAATTTGAGTACATCACCAGTATGTTTCTAAACTGCTAGTGGATTATCTGAATAGCCTTGGGTTTTGTGTTACAGTTAAAACTAGAAGTCCAGTCATGAAATGCGCACAAATAGCACGTCGATCTGCGCGTTATTCTACACGCTATGACCATAGTAAGGCTATCAAATTCTGCATATACGGTCTGTGCACAAGAAATGTTCCAGCCAATGGACCTCCGGGTAACCCGGAGGTCCACTGGCAGAAACATTGCCTGTGTTTGATTAACCAGGAGAACCTGCCGTGCTCTAAATGCCATTTGATATCGCAATTGCGCGCAATTCCTACGCGCAATTAAGCCCAGATAAGCGCGCAGTTCGTGACATGACTTCTAGTTTTAACTGTACAGTGAAGTGCAGACATTTGAATCGAATGCCGCTGTGCACCAAGGGACTGTAACATCTGTGCTGACCCTAATAGGTTTTTCCGTTACTTCTTGATAATGCAGAGCACAAAACGTGTACCACCAATTGCATGCATAGTCACCATCATACCTGCTACTCTTCTGAAAACTCGCATGCCACATATATCCGTTACAGGCCCCTATGTTAGTACAGTTGGTCGATTTGGCATTCATTATTTTAAATCAAATTTAAGCAAGCTCCCTGAAGAGAAATTCCTAGAACTTCAGGACATCTCATGTAGCATATCATCAACAAAGTTGGACCTCCTATGGAAACTATCGTGGTTGATAAAACACCCAAGACCACCTTGGTCGGGTACTATACGGGCATGTTTCAAAGGCGCTCATCCTGGTAAGGGATCTACCATTTTCCTATCATTAATTGACATGAATTCTATGAATATGTCGTGGATATACTCAACACTCAAAATCGTTGCCAAACATGCATCAATCTATGGCATAATACCTATTGTGACATTTGACCTCTGGTGAAAATCGCGTTTAGTTTATCCACAGAAAAGTAGACTGAGATTAAATCTATTGTGTTGAATCTTGACACTTTTCATATGGAGATGAGTTTCATAGGATGCATTGGTGTTATGATGGCTGGTGCAGGTCTAGGTGATGTTATGGAAACTATATATGCTCCGTGTGTTGTCCCTCATATACTCTCAAGAAATGCGACCACAGGGGCTGATGGATGTCATCAGCTAATCAATGGTGTGCTACATTCCATGTAATCCCTAGATGCATTCGAACATGAGGAGAAATCTGAACCGATTATGTTTCGGCATCAACATCGCGATGGAATAGTGGCGAATTGATCATGGGCGGTGTTTTTTTAAGAATGCTGCTGATATTTTCGTTGGAATTTTAGAAAGAAACACAACGGGAGAGCAAGCTTGCGTGGACAAAATTATATTTTTTGAAACCGTTGAAAGAACTGTTTCACGACAAAACTGGACATGCGCGAAAACAGAACTGCCCAACTGTTGTTACTGTATACGACGGCTGTTGAAATACTGCGAAATTTCATTATGGCAGGTCGTCTGGGAAATTAGCATGTATCTACAAGATATACAGAAGATGGAGAAAGACTGCTGTGTATTAAAAAATCGTGGATGGGTATCATGCTTTCAGGCGCAGTGACCGGGAATGGGCTGGGCTATCTAGCGATTTGGTGATTGAGCAGGTTCTTACGTGCAGCATGAAGATAACCCGCGGTCAATAAGCGATATTCGGTGTTTCACGAAAAGATTCTGATCGCAACCATCTGCTCTATTAGTTTTTCTTTATACGAGTGCAAAAATGGCATGCATAAAAATATTTCCCTTATCATTTCGGAGAATATTAGCCTTGAAATAATTTCATTTCACCTAGTCCTCCTTAATGAAACAAATTTGGAATATATTTGCAGATAGAAACAATCAGGTGTGATATTGTCACAATTTAGGAGAGCGATAAATTGCAGTGGTCAAATTTGTTCACGAGAAGGCCTGTATATTTATGATAAATAATGATATGCTGATCACATAACTTATTTTATACCATGATTACCTATTCTACTATATATAAAAAAGCCTATGACATAAATTTTAGCTTTACACACCAACCACGGTCAACACACCAGCAATGGGATTCCATTAGTTAAATTTCGCACCTACAGTAGAACTACATTCCTGTTGACCTTTGGTGACGTCGACCTGAATGCAAACTTCTCTAAATTTACCGCACTTCGCCTCGCTGAAAGTGAAATGAAAGCGGTAATTATTTATTACGTTTTTTAATGGGTTTACCTGATAAAAACCCAAAAATTAACAAACATGCATTGTCTCATGTTAATAAGCATCCTACTTAACCCCGATTGTCTACATGGGAGCACGTTGACGCTCTGTACTAAGGCATACTTCACGTCGAAGGTGCGCATGTCTTCAACCAGACTAACACTGTCTGTGCCGCGGCGCAGAGTTTAGAGTTGCGCTGTTGGAGAGCTGACAGCTGTTCGTAGTTGCTCGGTGGTTCTCTCCGGATACTCCGGCTTCTTCCACCCGTAAAACTGTCACTGACATGATATGACCCTGGCTGTTAATGTGTCGTTAAACCCTAATGAAAAATAAAAAATAAAGCATCCATAACTCGAATAGTAAGTTATTATATTGTTAAAACGAAAAAGGCTCCGTTTCTTTTTCCGTTTCGTTTCGGCGATAAAATTGACGCCCACCGACGCTCATGTAAACAAAAACAGATTCGCACGTATGTGCAACTGGTGTTCAGTAAAATCGAGAAAAAATAATAGCGACTCTTAATAATCTGAGGAGCATGGTATAAATAAAATATACCTAAAGTAGCTCGGTGTTCCGAATGTTCACCCGTCGTTGTGAAGTGGTGTTAACCGCGCGCCGAAGGCTCGCGGTCAACACCACTTCATCACTCGTGGTGAACATTTGGTACACCAAGCTACCATGGGTATATGCTATATATATTACATCACTTGTCACCACGGCTGACATGGGTCATTGTGCAGCTAGATTGTCAATATATTTTTTTCCAAAGTCAAAACTTTATGACGATGCATATGGCAAAAATGCTAAATTCAGCCTGAGCGGTACCATATTTTAAACGCTGATAATACAAAAATCTACAGTTTATTTACCTGTACCTTTGAAATGATTTAAAGAACATATTAATGATTATGAAAAACAAAAACTTGCTTTATTGCAATTTGTTTGATGTTCGGTCTGTACTTGTCGTAGATTTACCGGACTGTTAATCTAGATATTGTTATCAGACTGAAGAAAAGATCATCTCCCCTTTTGTGCTAGATATGTTGTGTATGGCAGACCAAACGCGTTACGTTTCGTCTCCCTATACAACAAAATTCTCAAAGAATACTGTCTCTTTAACATTCTTTGCAAGTTGTTTGAAAGAAAAGTGTGTTTTGTTCCAACGGCATCGCATCGTTTCAACTTGTACTGTGTGCATCCTCCCTGAGACGAGACAAAATGCATTCATTGTACACTTCGGCAGACGTGTATGTATGTTGAGGAATGAAAAAACGATGACAAATTTGAAAAATATGAATGGCGATTTTCGCGTGCAGCACTGTCGTTTCCGCCATTATATTAGGTAAAGAGTTAATTCAGAAGTAATAAAGTGCAGAGGATATAGATTTATTTTGCTGATATAGATTTTATAATTCATGGCTTTAATAAATTAAATAACTCAAAGTAGTTGAGGATGTTTGGTTCTGGGCCCAAAATATGTGCCGCCTCTACCTATTTTGAAAATCTGTGCCCGCCTCCCCATAATTTTTCAGGGCTTCCGCCGTCTCACTATATGTGTTGCGTGCAAGTTGTTTGAAAATACCAAATCATAATATCATTGCTTGAAAAAATCTCATAGTTTCAGCGGTCTGAATTATCAACAAAAGGGCAATGTGAAGAGACATTTTTGTAGTTGTCATCCACCAATTTATTTAGATGGTATACTGTTGGCATTATTATGAGGCAAAGAAGGCGATAGTTTCTGTAAACATTGAATTTCCTCGGCATTGTAAAATTTCAACTAGAATTAAAGTGCTTTACGCTTACCTGGAATTTAAACAAATTATTTTTTGTCAACAGTGCTTTTAAACATTGTGTTAGGTAGACTTACACCATATATTGTGGTCTCCTTATTGTCTCGAATTAAGGCAGCGGACACAGGGAATATTTTTCAAACAGTATGCATGCAACACATATCAGAGGTGGTGAAAGCTCTGAAATATTGAGGAGTGAAGGGCACAGATTTGGGCCTCCACGCAAAACATCTGCAGGTGCTTCGGGTTAACTACTTAGTTAAACCCATCAGTTGTAACATTCTATATTGCATATTAAACCTATTTATACCAAGATTACCTATTCTACTATATATAAAAAGCCTATGACATAAATTTTAGCTTTACACACCAACCGTGGTGAACACGCCGGCAATGAGATTTCAATAGTTAAAATTTACACCTACAGTGGAACTACATCCACGCAGACCTTTGGTGACCTCGCCTTGAATGCAAACTTGTCTAAATTTATCACTCGTGTTCTCGTGTCGAGCGAAATGAAACCGGCAATTATTTATTACGTTTTTAAATAAGTTTACCTCATAAGATACCAAACATTAACAAACATACGTTGTCTCATGTTAATAAAGCATCCATAACTCGAAATAGTATGTTATTATGGTATTAAAATGAAAAAGGCCCTGCAATTTGAGGGTTTTGTTTTCTATTTCGTTTCGGCGATAAAATTGTCAGCGGAAGTACCGCCCACCGGTGCTCATGTAAACAAAAACAGATTCGCACGTGTGAATATTGATTTATTTAACATTTAAACTCTTATTAATCTGACGATCATGGTATAAATAAAATATATCCAAAGTAGCTTGGCGTACCAAATGTTCACCACTCGTGGTGAAGTGGTGTTAACAGCGCGCCAAAGGCTCGCGGTTAACACCACTTCACCACTCGTGGTGAACATTTGGTACAAAAGCTACTATGGGTATATTCTATATATCCTCTTCACTTTGTTACTGCTGAATTAACCCTTTATCTAACATAATGGAGAAAACGTCAGTCCTGCACGCGAAAATCGCCATTCATATTTTTCAACATTTTCGTCATTTTGTTATTCTTCGACATACACATACGTCTGTCGAAATGTACACAAAAAGTCTGTTCTCTCGTCTTAGTGGGGATAGCTAGAGTATAAGCTGAAAAGAGAAGTGATGCCGTGGAAAAATATCTCATTTTTCTTTCAAATAGCTTGCAAAAGTGTTAAAGAGACACGGCTACCCCTGGAGAATTTTAAAAGTACCAATGTGTGGGGAGACCCAATGTTAAGCTTGTTGGTCTGCCATACACAGCATTTCTAGCACAAAAAGTACATGTTTTTATCTCTTCTCTTTTGAGACTGCTAAAAATATCAAGATTTACGGACGAATGTTCCCGTTGGTTATTTATCTATTTTTTATATCAAGGAGATAAGATGTCTACGTGACACACCTTATAGACGACAGTTATCAAAATAATAGTTTGAGGGAGGTTTTAGCTCTTTAATTATTCTGAAGAAGTTAACTAGAAGGTGTGCAGTACGTTGCTGGTGGATTACAACTAAATCGTGAAAGGTGGATTTTCCACCCAAAGATTATTTGCAGTGTCTTGGAAGAAAACTCGAGACGAACCGGTACACTTTCAGCGCATGGCCCACCGGGTTGAACCGGTGTGTGTGAGGTCCAGTTTTATTACTTCTTCTGGTGCTTTGTAAAAAAAATTGTAAAATAAAATCTCGTGGTATTTTGTTCCATTTTTGCTTTAGAAACAGCGCGGGGTTCCTGGGTAGCACCAGCTCCCTATTCTCCTTGAAGCCTCCTTCCAAAGTAAGGTCATAAGGTATGCTTTTGAACCAAAAGTGAAACCTTTTAGATCCACAAGAAAATGATGGGTGACTTTGTCTTCAAATCGTGCTAGGGGAATAGTTTAAACAGGAAATTACGATTTGTCGTTAAAAATAGTCCCATTATGTTGAAAATGCAGAGGTTGATTCGTGAAAAATTACCTGCTCCTCGGACAATGGTATGACGTCAAAGACGTATAAATACGCCCCATGCAAACTATTTTTTTATTACTGTCGTCTAACATGTGTGTTAAGTAGACACATACATTGAATATCTTGTCTCCTTATTATCCAAAAATAGGTAGACACAAACGGAACATTCACCCTTTAATCTGGATATTTTGATCATGCTGAATAGAGGAGATAAAATCATATACTTTTTGTGCTGGAGATGATGTGTATGACAGACCCAAACGCTTATCATTTCGCGTCCCTATTGTCTCAGAATGTTTCAACAGAAACACAACACACTGGTACTTTTAAAATAGCTGTGTCTCTTTAACATTTTTTGAAAGCTGTTTGAAAGAAAAGTGAGATTTTTTCCCGCGGCATCGCTTCTCTTTTTAGCATATACTGTATGCAACTTCTCCAAGACGACAAAATAGGCGCTCAGTGTACAATTCGACAGACCTACACAGTACGTGGAGAGAGGATTGTAACTAAATCACCCGCGGAGTGGAGTTATCACCCAAGCTATAACTTTCATATTGTGTACATATCGACAAAAAAACACAAGCAATGTTTCAGCCAATGGACCTCCGGGTTTAACCCGGAGGTCCTTTGGCTGAAACTTTGCTTGTGCTGGTCGGGCTTTGCAACAAATTTGCAATTATTGCTTGGGTGGAATCTCCACTCTGATGTAGTGATAATACACTCTCCGCGTACTGTATATGTATGTTGATGAAGGAAAAAAATAACAACGAAAATGTTGAAAAATATGAATGACGATTTTCGCGTGTAGCGCTAGTGTTTTCACCATTTTGTTAGGTAAAGGATTTATTCAGCAGTAATAAAATGCATCGATTACACATGCAATGTGCTGATATAGATGTTACAATGGAGAATGTTCACGATGTGAGCTGCCTTAATTGGAAACAACATACACGGTACAAGTCTCCCTAAAACCTCGTTTAAAATCACTGTTGAAAAATATATTTGTTTGCTTCAAAGTCACCGTAAAGCACCACCCAGGCGCCATACGTTATGTTTTCGAAGCAAAGATGGAACAAAACACCACATGATTTTAATGATAATTGTCGTTTATAGCACTGATAAGTGATATAACAACAAGTAAAGTTTGAACCCATGTCTTTTCACATGGAAATACCACTTCATGATATCATTGCTTGGGAACTTCTCATGGCTTCGGTGGTCTGAATTATCATCAAAATGACAAAGCAGAGAGACATTTTGTGATCGTCATCCCATAGATTATTTCACCTGGTACTGTATGTTACTGTGTGCATTGTTATGAGTCAAAAACGATACCATTTTCTTTAAACAATGAATTTCCTCAGCATCTTAAAAATGTAATCTTGAACTGTAGAAACAGAATTTACTCCAACCAGTAAATTTGAGTCTATGCGAAAATGGTGAAAGCGTTAGAAGTAAATTTTTGAGAAAGGGCATTTATGGAGACATATTTTGGGGACTAAAATATCTTACCCATATAAACCGATAAATTGTATCTTTTGGTTGGTCAGAATGCCTTGGACAAATAGCCATGGAAAAGGATGCACCCAACATCCAAGGTACATGAGACCGTGCAACATCCAGTGTACAAGCGCACGCGAAACATCTGGGGTATATGATTTAAATGAAAGCCTTTCGCGTTCACTCGCCTCGGTATAAAAATCGAACCAAAAAACCTGAAAATAGATTTCCGACAATTCGATCATATTTTGCTGTTATAAATTAAATAGGCGAATAATTAAATGAAGCAACTTGAGAAAAATAAAATAAGAGCAAATATCGCCCCCTTAGTTCCAATGTGCTGTATGTGCCGATAGGCACATATAACACATTGGAACTCCGGGGACGATATGTAAACAAAATACTGTTTACTCGTTTCCTTAACGACCCAAGGGATGAAACACTATCTGTTGTCTTCTGCGTTTGAAAAACAAAAGCTATTCACGAATTTGGTCCAACTTTTTACAGTGCGTGAGAAACGCGTCCACACCTTTTTCTCCACTATGTTTCTATTGTGTTTCAAACGTGACAAAAACGTTATCTCCGTAAACGTGTTTGGTATATGGAGATTTAATGCCTTATAGGGATTTATTTTGGGGAGTAAAATATCTTTAAAGAAAGCAGAAATAGATGTTCGTAAACAGCGTTCAAAGATTTTTATACATGATTCAGATAACATTTTTCAAGAAACCGGAAATAAATTATGTGCACAACATTAAAACGTGTTCTATAAGGGAATCAGCAATGGATATTTTTGACCTGGCCCACTTTTTGGAGAGAAGAAATACATGTATGAACTTCAGAAATGCATTGGTGTTATAAAATTGAGTGGCGACTCAATTGGATTTTGTCCCGGTCCATAGGTCATGATATATGAGCGTGTCCTACTTTTAAAATACAACTAGGTTACTCCCCCAATGCTCCATGGTGGCTTCAAACATAGGCTGCCGAGTTGTAGAGATTATCTATTAGAATGTAAAAACAGCGATATAGGAAGGTTAGTTTCAAAGTTATAGTGCGGATAAGGAATTGGTTAGAAGACTGAAGACAAGGAGAAAAAGATACGAAAACAATAGTCTATCTGTTTGACACGGACTAACTGGAGAAAGAGAATTTACTGCGATTTTCGTAAACAGCATTTAAAGATTTTCAGACAGGAATCAGATGAAACTCTTCAGGAAACCAGAAATAACTTCTGTGCACAGCAATCGGCTTTTTCTATTAAGGAATCTGAAATGGATATTTTGGTCCCATTTGTTTAGTATAAAAATACATGTATGAACTTCAGCAGTGCATTAGCGGGTTATAAAAAATGCACCCAATGACTCTTTGATGACCACAGTGACCTTGGCCCAGATTTTGAACCTCTATTGAGTTTCGACTACTCATTTGGTGTTGGTCATAGGTCCATACATCGTACCATGCTTGAGATATGAGCGTGACACAATTTCAGAATTTTGGCCACACCCACATTTTGAGAGTAAAAGGCATGCACGAACTCTGAGAATGATTTGTGGGCCATAAAATGTGAATTCCAGCAATTCTGAAAAATATACTCAGTGACCCCTGGGCGACCTCAGAGAACTAGACCCATATTTAGTACCTCCATTGAGTTTCGACTCATTTGATGTTGGTCCCAGGTCCATATGCCATACCATGCTTGAGATATGAACATGTCCCACTTTCCATATTTGTTGGCCATGCCCACTTTTTTGAGTGCAAAAATGCACGTATGCACTACGGGAATGCATTGGGGTGGGGTGTGTGTGTGGGGGGGGGGGGGGGGAGGGGGCAAAAAGTGATTTCAAGTAATTCTGAAAATGCAATCAAAGACCCCTGTGTGGTCTCAGTGACCTTGACCCATGTTTGGAACTTCCATTGAGTGTTGACTCTTTTGGACGTGATCCCGGTTTCACGGATCATATCAAGCCAGAGATATGAGCGTGACCCACATTCAAAACACCCCTAGGAACACCCCAATGCCCCAAAGAGGCTGAAAAACATAGGTGATCGAGTACTAGTGACTATCTATCTGTATGGTAAAATGCAGCGAGATAGGAGGGTTCACACAGACTGATAACACACATTATCCCTTTACCTAACACGAAAGGCAGATGACACTTGCAAACAAAATTACTGAATAACTATTTTTTTCATATTTGCGTCAAAAACATAGTTTATGACCCCTCACTGGAACGAACTCAACGTGCGCGTTCTAATGAGGTGGCCATAATCTATGTTCTTGAGACAAAAGTAAAACAATCATAGAAATTGAATGATGACTTTTACGAATATAGCGCTGAACGGGTTGGACCGTTACGTTGTGTAAAGGATTAAACACGAGTTTTAATGTATTAGATGTGGTCATTACCAAGTTACCAACACTTTGCGCAATGCGTGGTAGGAATTCCCATATTCTGTCCTTTTGTGGAGCAATAAGTACAAAGAATTGTCATTCTTTTTTGAAGTGGGGCTACATGAAATAACAAAACATTGAATGTCAGCGGGTGCTTGAAGTTTCTGATCCACGAAAATATTATTTTTATTATTACAAAATGGAATACATAAAACTCCATTGAAAGGAAAATGACTGCAACAGCTGAGATGAAATATACATCATTTTACTCTAATTGTCATTTTGAATCGCCGTTTTATCACCGACATCAGAAGGTTTGAAAATATAACTTTTCATGCATGGTCTTAGTCTACTGGTTGATTCGTGGCATTAGAAGCGATATCAGGATCAAAGGAGTCTGGGGGACTTTTCATAAACGGGTGTACATGTACAAATAGTACCAGTATGACGGACGAACGGGAAATCATTGAATTATGCACGATGCTTAAATAATATAGCATGGTGACTAAATAATATAGTATGCTGCTTAAATAATTAAGTATCATGCTTACTTATTAAAGCATCATGCTTAATTGTTTATGCAGCATTCATGAAATCATACCAAACAACACACCACCATGCTTAATATTATTAGAGAATCATGCTAAAATAAAATGTATAACACCCACCCCCCCCCCCTCCCCCACGCGGACCTCATTTAAGCATCATGCTATATTATTTATGCAGCCTTCATGACATCATACCGAATAATATAGCATTATATTTAAATAATTTGGCATCATGCTAAATAAAAGTGCATGGTCATCCTGTAATTCAAGATCATGCTCAATTAATTCAGCATCATGCTATACTATTTATGCAGCATTCATTGAACCGTGCAAAATCATATAGCATGATGCTAAAATAATTAGGCATCATACTAAATTAAAATGCATGATCCTCCTGTAATTCAGCATCATGCTATATTAATTTATGCAGCATTCACGAAATCGTGCAGAATAATATAGCATGATTCTTAAATAATTAAGCATCATGCTAAAATCCCCCACACAACGCATTCAGTGACGCCGATACAAAAACGCCGGGCATCAGGCCAGGTTGGAACAATGGAGCATAACCAAGAAAGAAGAAAATGTTGATGCAAACATCAGAGTTGGAATTTTGCAGAAGATATCTTTCGTAAACATATCACGAATCGTTTCATTGGATTCTCTTTTAACGATATGGTACAGGCGTTGAACCAAGTAAAGTGTACCCGGAAAAAATTTGGGGCAAGCTGATCTTTGTGTCATTTTGAAGAGGAATGTCTCCCGAAGAACATATCCAAAATCCGCTTTGGGGAAGTTTTTTATAGCATTCATACTGATGGTGGTGTAAGAGCGAATTTCGATCAATTTTCCTAACGTGAGGACATGGGTTTGTGTGAATCCAGTTTTTTCTACTCACTAACACACGGTATACAGAGTGTATCATGACAGTCCATAACACCGGTGCACATCCATACAATCATGAGTTTTCTCGGGAGTTTAGGGTCAATGATGGTTGGATCTGGCCTGGAGGAGAACTTACAGGAAGTCTATGCCCCCCCCCCCCCCCCCTCGCAGTGTGTTCGATGTTAACCGGAACAGCATTGTCAATGGCAACGCGGGGACATTTGCTGGTCGAAGCTGCGCTAACGAACAAGCTGTTAAATGCCCTTACTAGTTCAGAAATGGTTGAACCTGATGCCGCTCCGAGGAGTTCATGTAGCGTCGGGAGTGGACAGAGATCTATCAAGAGGGGAGATTTAGATAGTGTCAAGGGGTTGGATGATAATGTGCTGTACAGTTCGATAGCTCTTTCCGATGTGGCAAACTCAGCAGCTCTCGTAAGGGTAAACACTTGCCTCGAAGAGTACAAAGCCAAACTGGCTGAACAATCGCGCCCTGCTAAGCTATGGATACAATATTTAGAATATGTCCAGACACTGAAAATGTTCATCAGAGGTGAACGCCTTGGCGATTGAAATCTCCACCTTATTGCTGTCAGTAATTTGTTGAACCTCTTCGCTGCCACGGGACATGTACACTACGCTAAGAGTTGCAGGTTGTATCTACAAATGATGCTTGAGCTCCCCGAGAAACATCCGTAGTTGTATGATAGGTTCTTCTTTGTTGGTTTCCATGCTATACGCCGGAGTTCCAGGGTTTGGGTAGGCCTTTCAAGTGACCTTGTAAGTGAACAAGTCCCCATGCGCTCAATTAAAAGTCAAGGTGGACTAACGCGAGGTCGTGGGGTGACCGAATCAGTGCATCAGGAGTGGATTTACACCATACATAAATGCGCTGAAATACACGAAGCTATTACAACGCTGACTGACATGGAACTCAGTACCAGTGAGCAACATGTAGACATGGGCACTCTGGATTGTCAGCTTCCTTGGGTGATGGTATTAACTGCGACAAAACCGAGTCGGAAGGGGCGGAGATACACTCTAAATTAGACAATGTTGTTGTTCCTGATGCCTCCATCAAAGGGAGTGATCAAATTCGCACTTTAGACCATTTGAACCCCGGGTTGAAGTTGGATAACCAGAGGGTATCGATAGACCCATCAGCCCTGTTCACTCGATTGATAGCTATTGCTCAGAGGGAGCGCGACGTGGCACTATTCTTCGAGTACGAACTGACTGTGATGCCAACAGCCCTCTTCAATGACTTCTTTCTCAGAAAAGCAAACAAGGCAGACATAGAAGCTGCAATAACAGATCGAGTAGCACTTTCGAAGCCGCCATCTGATTCCGTGTACGTGCTTGATGGAGGGGCTCTCCTCCACAGAGTCAAATGGAAGGCGAAGGCTACCTACTCGGAAGTAGCCCATCAGTATGTTGGATATGTGGCCAACAAATATGGGCAGAATTGCTGTGTCGTCTTCGATGGTTATGGACAGAGACCAAACGCGAAGAGTCATGAGCATAGGAGAAGAGCTGTCAACGTGTGTGCCGATATCCGTTTGACAGACACCTTGACAGCACACAAGAACGGTTCTTGTCGAAAGAGAATAACAAAATGCAGTCCATAAGATTGCTGTCCACATTACTGACAACGGGTGGACATACTGTTAACTGCAGTTCGGGCGATGCTGATACCCTGGTTGTTGAAAGTGCCATCAAACTTTCATCTCAAGGGAATTAAGTTGTCATTGCCGTAGATGATACTGATGTACCAGTGCTATCCGTTCACCATTGGAATCATACTTCGGCTGATGTGTATTTCCAATCAGAAGCACGAAAGTCACATAGGGGTGGGGGGGGGGGGGCATGGAAGATCGCAGATATAATAGCGAAGATCGGAGAACCAACTAGGCGACACCTCCTGTTCATACATGCATGGAGTGGGTGTGATGTTACTTCGGCAACGTTTGGCCATGGGAAAGCACAGCTTATCTAGAGGTTAGAAAAGCCAAGGGAGATTCAGAAGATATCAGCAACAAAGATCGCAGATATAATAGCGAAGATCGGAGAACCAACTAGGCGACACCTCCTGTTCATACATGCATGGAGTGGGTGTGATGTTACTTCGGCAACGTTTGGCAATGGGAAAACACAGCTTATCTAGAGGTTAGAAAAGCCAAAATAATAACAAAATGCAGTCCATAAGATTGCTGTCCACATTACTGACAACGGGTGGACATACTGTTAACTGCAGTTCGGGCGATGCTGATACCCTGATTGTTGAAAGTGCCATCAAACTTTCATCTCAAGGGAATTAAGTTGTCATTGCCGTAGATGATACTGATGTACCAGTGCTATCCGTTCACCATTGGAATCATACTTCGGCTGATGTTTATTTCCAATCAGAAGCACGGAAGTCACATAGGGGTGGGGGGGGGGGGGGCATGGAAGATCGCAGATATAATAGCGAAGATCGGAGAACCAACTAGGCGACACCTCCTGTTCATACATGCATGGAGTGGGTGTGATGTTACTTCGGCAACGTTTGGCCATGGGAAAGCACAGCTTATCTAGAGGTTAGAAAAGCCAAGGGAGATTCAGAAGATATCAGCAACAATGCACGACAGCGCCGTATCTCAAGCAGAAATTGGAAAGAATCGGCGCCTAGCTGTTTGTCATGCTGTACTCTGGCAAGCAGTCAGACACATTGCATGGGTTGAGATACTCAAAGTTCATGACAGTGGTCACTTCCAGCAAGACAGGAATCGAACCTCAGAAACTACCTCCAACTGAACCCTCGGCATACTTTCACAGCCTGCGAGTCCACCTACAAACGATGGAATGGAAGCAATTGGATATTGATATCCTAGATCCTCAGAAATGGGGCTGGGAAATTCTCGAAAATGAGTTGATACCCGTGATGACTGACCTGGATGTAGCGCCTGAAGCTCTCCTGAAATTTATACGTTGCAAATGCAAAATGAACTCCAAACACTCCTGCGGAACGAATATATGCTCTTGTAGAAAGAAAGCAATCAAATGTGTCTCTGCTTGTGGAGACTGTCAATGGGAGAATTGCCTGAACTCCGATCCGGTTGAGATTGGAGACGAAACTGACGACAGCAGAGTGCCTTGAGGAATACCGGCATGATTTCAGTCATATCTCATCTCGGGATTTAATCATTGCGAAGAAAGTTGATCGATATCATTCTTCGCCATCTCGGGAGTTATGAAAAACATCGGCAGCAGAATTATAGCTCGTTTTTTTCTGTTCTATTCATACTAACCTTCGTGTGGGCGTGAAAATTGAAGAAAATGGTATTTTGGGGCCATTTCCCTAACAATTGCGAATTTTCTCATTCATGTTTCCACTTTATAGGATTGGCATTCTTGCTTAAAGTAAATGACACACAAAACTTCTCCAGATCTCACGCAAAACATCAAGACTATCGAGAAATTGATGGCACTAAAGATTTTTTTTCTATGAAACTGAAACCCATCCTCCATCCTTACGGCCATCTTGCATGAAAAATTGTCCCCAAAGCGGATTTTGGGGGGATTTTGGATATGTTGTTCCCAGATAAATTCCGCGTCGAATGACACCAAAATCAGCTTTTCCCTAATTTTTTCCGGGTCAAACCATATTACGCCTGGACTAATACATAATAAATTAAACACTGAGAATTTGAGCAGGGCTTGCTTGTTTTTGTAAACTAGTTATGTTTTACTGCTGAAATATGACTCGTTAATTAAACTCCGGTGTGTGTGTCTGCTGTAAAGTGGGCATGATAGGTAAGAATGGTTTCATAAACTTGTAATTGCACTTTTGTAGCGACCATGATATAGTCCTGGAGGCTGAAAAATAGTTCTATAGTTTTAAAAACCAGTCAAATTCACAGGCAATAGAAAGCATGCAGTCCCTCGAGTCCCCGATGTCACTGACTGAGTTTTTCTATAGCCCCCCCCCCCCCCCCCCCCACACACACACGCGCTATTTTAACCAGAGTTTATGAACCGAAAAACTGAAGGACTGTGTTACACAACCAGTAGTATATCAAGTCGTCCCCTGAGTTCCAATGTGTTCTATGTGCCAGTAGGCACATAGAACACATTGGAACTCAGTGGACGAATTCTAGCTCTGTATTGCGATTTGAGGCAAGTTTCTTTGAGAAATAGACGGCAATACCTCCCCTAAACTGGTTTGTATCGTTGCGTAATGGGTGTGCAAAATTGCAAATGAGGATGTTAGTAGAGCTGTACCTGTCGTGAAGATGGGTCTCGGTGAAACAAACTACGTCAAACTACGTCAAACTCTTGTACCATATCTTCGATTAGGTTCAATTTTGATCGGATACTACGGATATTGTAAAGAAGAATAGACATGTACTTCTGCGTTTCTCCATTGGTTTTGTTAGATGGGCCATGGGTTGGTTCCGTTATGCATTTTTTAGGATGAAAGACTCTGACGCCGATGGGGATCGAGCCTCGGCCTTGACGAGAGTACATTTCTGCGGCACCAATCGCCTAGCGAAACTGGACCAGCGCCATAGACCACTCTGCTACCGACAAGCCCCAGTAAAGGCATGCTAGCAGGTCAAGCGTCCATGGAAATGGCACTGTCCACACGAAATTACTCGTATCCCCAAGAATTAGCTGTTTACAATGAATTATTCCACGTAATGCAGATGAAATCAGTGAAAATCAATCTCTTTTTTCAAATTTCCTGCTTGAGGTATAGAATACAAAATTCGGCACCTCTGTTATGCATTTTTTAGGATGAAAGACTCTGACGCCGATGGGGTTCGAACCACTGCCTTGACGAGTGTACATTTCTGCGGCACCAATCGCCTAGCGAAACTGGACCAGCGCCACAGACCACTCGGCTACCGACAAGCCCCACCAAAGGCATGCTAGCAAAGCTATAAAACGATATTTCTCACGGCATTTCACTTGACGGAAGCGCCGTGTTGTCGTGCACTTTGTCGCATTTTTGTTTTTGTCTTGAAAACAATTTTAGGCGAAAACGCGACAAAGCTACAATATGACAGTACTGTCGCGGTTCTGTCGTAATGTAGCTCTGTCGCGTTTTTGTCGGTGCATTCTCATTTAAAAGATCTCCCGAAAACGCGACACGCGACAGTACTGTCGCGGTTCTGTCGTAATATTGCTCTGTCGCGTTTTGAAGAAACAGAAAATAGAAACGCGACACTCGATACTTGGACCTAACAGGACATCATAATATTTTATAATAAGTTGGAACTATTTTGCCAAGCTCAGTGCTTTTTAAGCTAATTAATTTTTATAAGATTGTGAATTAAGAAACATGAGTCTAGGATTTTGAGATATATCATAAAAGAGAGGTCAGTTGTGGAGGTTGTTTGCGGAGAAGAATGCAGGTAAGGATGAATATATATTCAGTTATTTGGGTATTATTATGGTGATGATTCAGGGGATCTGGAGCCCTATCAATAGCTTGGTGGGTACATATATTCACCGGGTACAAGGTGAACAAATCGCATAATGAGTTTTATAGACTTCTTGATTACTTGAAGGACGGTTAGAATTATAAAAGTAACACTATGGTAATTAGATCCCCCATCCATGGGGTACATGTAGGTGAATGGTCAAAAATCTTTGGGGATGGAGTGTTTGGTAGGGACTAGGGCTCCGCGTACCTTGGGTCTGGGTTGTGCTTACATAATAAGCAGTCTACGTTATATCGGGTGCTATAACGACCTGGAAATCGAAAATAACGAGTCGAATTCATTTTAATTCCGTTTGTATATGCTGAGTTTTGTCTGGTCAAAAAGAAGTTGGGTTTTCTACATATAATAGGGAGTGGGCATATCTGTTGGTTCATTGGCATCTTATCATGTGGATTGTTACGTGGAAAATATCGTAACTTTATATGGGAGTTTGGGGTGGGATCAGAGCTGCTTTGAACAAAATGTTGAAAATGTACAGTTGAAACTAAAAGTCCTGCCACTGTATTGCGCACTATGTTGAAGTAAGTACACCTTTTCCCCTGTCAAACCGCATTAGAGTAACCCAACTCGTGTAAAAAAAACAGCTTGTTCAACTATGTACAATTCTATACAAGTAAATAGAAATCATTAACAGCATTCCTAAATAACCTCTACATGGATACATGTACATGTAATGACGTAAATAGATATTAAAATTCGAATGCAAATACCGAATGAAGCGAATGGATAACTACTTAATCGCAGCGCCATATATAACCTACTTGAAAAGTATTATTTAATTACTTTTTAATACCACAAAAACACTTTCACATTTTCATCACATGTTCCACTGTGATGAAAGTTTGCAAGTGCTTCTTGCGTTTAGTCCTCAAAAACAGTAAACAATTACTGAGTGAAAAATCTATCCCACAGCGATTTAGTAGTAATCCACCACATATGCTTCAGTCTCTACTTTTTCTTTCTGTTTCATCGGTTTAGTTCGTGATTTCATTACCGACCTCGCTGATAGCACATTATATTTTGCACTGCACAGCGCACGCGTTCTTGTAAATTTCAGACTACTTCATTCTTCTGCAATGAGGAGCGCATTAACTTACAGTTTTAAAACTAGAAGTCCTATCACGAACTGTGCGTTTTTCTGGGATTAATTACGCGTAGGAATTGCGCGCAATTGCCATATTGAATGGCATCCAAAGCACGGCAGGTTCTCCTAGTTACTTAGAGCAAACACAGGCAATGTTTCCGCCAATGGACCTCCGGGTTACCCGGAGGTCCATTGGCGGAAACATTGCTTGTGCACAGGCCATATGTACAAAATTTGATAGCCTTACTATGATCATAACGAGTAGATTAACGCGGAAATCGACGTGCTATGTGTGCGCATTTCATAACAAGACTTCTAGTTTTAACTGTACGAGCATTTTCTGCGCTAATTGTGACAGGACTTCTAGTTTCGCCTGTAATTGTTCAGGTGGGTACATCATTTTTCAGAAGATATTGACACCGTGGCTCCACGGTAAATCTTAAATAGTGTGTAATCATCATATGTCATGATTTGAATCTGGGGTTATTTGTATATGTTTATACAGCACGCATGGGCAGATGCCCCCAGTTTCTCATGTAGAGTGTATGAATATTGGACATATAAATGTTTAAATGGTGACTCAAATAATAGACAAATTATAATAGTAATCCATGGTATAATTCTTCCAGCCCATCTTTGGGTGGGCGTGGTGATATCATTGTGAGGGGTCTGAAATTCAAACTGATGGTCTGGATGTGTCATTGGTGGTCTGGATTGGGAGATAGATACGCCCTAACCCAAGTGCATTTATGGACAGGCAAGATATCATTTTAGTTATCCTAGTGACAGAAAAGGTAATTGGGTTACGCTACAATAAACGTGCGTTTGAGTGTGCTAGTGGTGGTCGTGGGGAGGGAGGTGGTGAGATTTTGGTCAATCAGGGATTCAATATTGGGTGGTGATATCAATGGAGGACAAAATATTATCCTGTTTGCTCATACATAGAAGCAAGTTATTTGATGGTGAACAGAGTCAGTGGGGAAGATTGACAGTTTGAAATAGTGCTTTACTAATTTTGAGTCCTAGAATTTTCTGAGCATAAGCGTACAACGCACATAGGTAAAATGTTCCGGGATTTCGCAGTTCTGTAATTGTGTGTATCTTAATGTGTTTTGTCGGGCCATTTTATGTTCTCCGATTTGGCCAATAGCAGTTGGTGTTGAGCATTTAGATCGGCCCATCTTAAGGGGTGAGGGATAGAACACATAATACAATCTATTAATTTTTTGACCTGATATGTATGTCCAGTCTAATCACCACGATAGTTACCTTGGTAACTTGTAATATACTCTGCTCATCTCGTCATAGGGATTGGGGTACAAGTTAAACATTGGGATTAAATCTGAGAACAGGGATGGTATCCCAGGCTATAAATATCATAGATCAGTCTGTCAACATTAAATTTTGCTGCAGCGTATATATTTACATCACACAGGTAGAGCGTTTTCATTATGGTTTAGAATAGGTAGAAGGTTCTCAAGGCCAATTTCTAAGAATATAGTGAGGACTATGTTTAAACAGGGGGGGGGGGGGGGGCATTTCTATTTATGAATGTGCAGTTTTCTCATACATGTGCCTCTGGACTTTTCAGCTATTAGTGTTCTGTCTCGGGGTTTTAAATGAACAGTACATCAATCTGGGGTCACCCTGACTAGAGTGTGGGATTGTCGACTGGGTGCATGAGCATTTCACAGCAACAGGGGCCTCGATTGTGCAAAGCAGGGCCCATTTTGTTTTTGAAATACGCATGTTTGTTCAATCAAACCACCACATATTGAAATAATCAAATATGCATATACAATGGTTGGCTTCATGTGCATTACATGAATTAGGGAAGAGGATTTATCATTTAGATGGCCATTAAATCATGTTTTTTATAAGAATGTTGGGTCCTGAGAAGGATATCTTTGCAAAAATCCTCCCATCCAATGTCCAAAATGTGTGGATTTTGTCGTCTCTTTTCAGGGACATGAGTGATTTGATTATTTCATATCTGTTGCAGGTAAAAGATTCTGTGATGAATATGCCACCCCCAGAATACTTTAGTAACTTTTTGGATTTGAAGATTCCACATTTGTGTTATACGTTGTGAACCTAGCAATAACACTGATACACTTTTCACTTCTTTCTCCTTTTGGCACTGGCATTGGCTTACCGATTGGTTGGGATCTACTGATACAATCAGGTTTTACATGTACATCTTCATTCATTTTAGTTCTGCATAAGTCTATTATTGTTTTATCTATTTCTTGGGGGGGGGGGGGGGGTGACTATCAGAATGAATAGAGAGTAATCGCTTGACTGGACTGGTTACGTAAAATAATTCACGAGAGGTGGGGGACGTTGTACAAACACGAGTGCGCGAATGCGCACGAGTGTTTTACAATACAGTCCCTCGCCTCGAATGAATTATTTCAAGTAACCCGTCCAGTCAAGCGATTACTCTGTTTATTACTTTTCATTATTAACGATAATTATATTATTTAACCCTTTACCTAACGTAACGGCCAGCGCTATTCTCAAAAATCGCCAATTAATTTTCGTTATTTTTTTCATTTTTTCTCTCTAAAACATAGGTTATGACCCATCATTGGAACGAGCTCGTCGAGCTCGTTCCAATGAGGGATCATAACCTATGTTTTTGAGACAAAAATGAAAATAATAGTTTTTCAAGAATTTTTTTTTTGCAAGTGTCGTCTGCTTTTCATGTTAGGTAAAGTAGGTAAAGGTTTAAAAAAACAACAACAACAACAAAAAAAAACAATGAAGTCCCCATTACACCTACGGCAAAGCTTCTTCGTTTGCGCGCACGGATACATGACACAATTGTTGATTGCATAATTCACTTGTGAAGTTATCGTTTATAATCAAACCCCAAAATCCCAGCTTTGGAAAGCAATAAAATGGCACATTGTGGAAAATTAAACAGTTTCTTCTAGAATACTGATCTGCTTCTTCCTAGTCAAGTTGACACTTAGTAAGTTGGAATCTGAGGATTAGTTCTACCTCTTGCTTGAGTTCAACATTCTCCTTTTTGACACTATTAAGTTCGGAAATAATTTGAGTTCCAGTTTTACTCACGTCAGCGGCTAGCTTTTTCAGTTCACGCTCAATATGAGCGGATATAATGTCACGGAGCACAGCATGTACTTCATCTTTCAGTACAGAACGAATCTCTGCTCTCAACGAATTGGTATTACACCGTTAGTGGTGGAAGGAATATGTGAAATAATGTGTGGTATTGTCAGTACAGAATGAATCTCTGTTCTCAACACATTGGTTATCAGATCGTTAACCCTTTACCTAACGAATCGCCCCCATACGCCCGCATACGCCCGCGTAATATGCAAATTGAGCAGTTGAAAAAATAAAATTTTTCAAAATATTTCAACAAAACCATATCATGTGACCCCTCATAGGAACGAGCTCATTGAGCTCGTTCCAATGGGGGTCACATGATATAGTTTTGATGAAATTTTTCGAAAAATTTAAAAACATTATATTTAAAATAATAAATTTTGATATCGTCTGCGTTGGTGGGGGAAATATGTGAGATAACGTGTGGTATTGTCAGGACAGAAGGAATTTCTGTTCTGAACACATTGGTTATCAGATCGTTAATGGTGGGGGCAATATGTAAGATAATGTGTGGTATTGTCAATACAGAACGAATCTCTGTTTTCAGATCGTTAATGGTGGAGGCAATATGTGATATAATGTGGAAATGATCAATTTGTTCCAAAAACGTATCATAAAAAGTAAATCTAGTGTTTTTGAGTGGAAACCGATCATTTCCAGCAATAATTCAACACGTATTCATCTTGAATTGATGCATGAAACCCGCAAGTCCAAACATGACCTGAAAGTCCGTAATATAAGTGTTTGGTTTGGTACGTCCTTTCGAAGGACTTACCAAACCAAAAACATATATTACGGACATTCAGGCCATGTTTGGACTAGAAACCCGCCAGCTAAATCAGATTGCAAAACGATTTCTGTTCCGAGTATCGATCAAATCACTTCCGCGTTTCAATGCGTATAATAAAAAGAAAATCTAGTGTTTTCGAGTGGATACCGAAAATTATCTCACTTGTGGCAGAGATAAATGGTTATTTGTCTCGGTCACTCATGAGATAATTTTTGGTATCCACTCAAAAACACTAGTTATCCTCTATGTATTGTCGTTTCTATGAACTCGGGAGGATTAACAGTTGACGTGATCAACTGTGATATATTGTGACCTCCAGCCACCATTATCTCTTCAATGTTAGTAAGATCACCACACGTATTTCTTCGTTGAAGTGCTCTTGACTTCCTCAGTGACCGCTCTTCTGGTGTTTGCGCTTAACAGATGCTTCATTTTTAGTTTTCTGGGATGAGAGATCATATACTGAAACGTTTTCCGGTGTATCTGAGATACTGGTTGCGAAATCAGAAACTGTTTTCCAAATTTAATCGAAATAAAGCTAAACCAATTCAGATTGTTATTGTCATTGTCACCAAACTGATACCACAATGAGACGAAAATAGGCAGTTTAACTGTGCTCCGAATTAGAATCGACTTTTAACACACAAATATCAGTTAATACATGGAAATATCATGTCGACGACTGAGTGCTAGAATGTTCTATGTCCCTTATGGGACATAGAACATTCTAGCACTCAGACGACGAGGTGTCTGTTTACAATTGAATTACCAACTTCATCATCAAAACCTTGCAAACTTCCATTATTTGGACAAACCCCCTAAAAACTTCTCTTTCTCTTCGGGTTATAGTACGACGAGACTTCAACGAGCCGCCATTATGTTAGCGCTGTTTTTTGTTGTCGGTCATCCTTTGAAGAATTCAGTCCATACATCGTAATGTTCACTTTGAATAAATCCTCCACATCTGGTAACTCTGACAGAGCACTCCTTTAAAGTTTTTCGTCGACTCCGACGAATACATTTTAAAATATTGCTCGGCTTTCCTTTCGATATCCTCGGCTGTTGGATCACTCTACAAGGCCAGGCAGCAAAATAAACATAAATTGTCAGAGTAATATGTGCCGTGATTACACTTTAAGGCAAAAATGGACGGATTGTTCAGAATTTTGTCTGGCATGTTCATTGGCGCGCCACCTTTGGGGTGGTCCGCAATGTTACTGACGTAAAAAATAATGTTTTTAATCCTTTCTACACTCCGTGGCATCTTCTGGGAAATCCAAGTCTTTAACTGGTAGAGTGCTGGAAGCCCATATTTGGGCTTTATTTTCAAGTGCAGGCGCCACAGCTTGAAGGCTCATATTTAGTGCATGTGTTTTGTATTATCTTTGAGGTGATACTATTTAGTCTGTAAGGGTTTGCCTTCTTACAATTTATGGGAGAGTACCCATAGGCACTCTCCCATAAACTGTAGTAAGGCAAAGACAAGTGTACAAGATATGATAGTCAAAAATAATTGAACACTCTACCAGTTAATTATTTCTAGAAATTGGCGGAAGTCATTTTCGTTCGTTATTAGGGAGGGTTTGTCCAGCGCACGAGCGTTATTGTAGAAGGGTTAAAATATCGTAACTCACCAGTTTCCGCATGCCCCAGAACGAATCCAACCCTCAAATTGATTTTAGGCTTCCTTTGCTGCTCCTTGAGTATAAAATCCTTTAATCCTTCACTGAGCACACTGATGTCAGAACTCCTAAATTGAAAAAAAATTGAACTGCTTGACTACTGACATGATGGGTGCGAATGGCACCCAAATTGTCTTTGTATATTTCCAGAATTTCAGGTGTTTTCTCTTCTTATAACGCCTCGTCGAACTCTTCAGGGTCGATATCATTGATTCGTGGTGTTGGTCGTGGTATTTTGGCTGGTTTCACTGCTGTAGTGGTTGTAGATTTTCTTTTGACAGCTTGGTTCGCAGTCGCCACTTGCCTGTTAAAATGTAACAGCTGTTGAAATGTCTCTCCTCTGGTATAAGAGGACCGGCAACTGTTGTTGTGGCGCTTCAAATTCATGACGATTTCTGTTGAACATCGTTGTAAATGTTTTATCAGAATACCGACAAGTAAGCACTCGGTATTTTGATGCTGTTTTTCGAGCTTCTGCAGGTTATCCTTTCTTAAATAACTCTTGTTGCACACTTGATATGTATACACGTCTGTTTGCTCTTTTCCAGCAAAGCTGTCACTAGAACTCGAGATAAAAGAAAATGAATTTACTCAAGAACAGAAATCACAAGGAATAGCGGTGGTAAAACGTGTAGAAATTAAACAAAATGGTAAATAATTAAAACAGAGAGGACATCTACGCTGTTTTAGTGAATATCGGGAATTATCTCATGAGTGTGGACCTGAAAGTTTTATTTTCACGAGCGCTTGCACGAGTGAAAAAATAGTACTTTTGGGTCCGCACGAATGAGATAATTCCCGATATTCACTAAAATAGAGTACATTTTCTTTTTACTATATGCTACGTGACATTTTACTGCGCAATATTCAGCCCAAATCAACAGCAAACAGTTTTGAGAGAATAACAAAGATCTGCTGGTCGTTCCTTCAAGGTGACGTTCAAGGCGACGTCACGCGCCAAAGCGTAACGTCATTTAGGAAACTATTGAAAATATTCATCGTGTGAACCTGAAAGTATTAGTTTTCACTCGCTCAAGCGCTCGCGAAAAATAAAATAAAACTTTCAAGTCGACACTCATGAGATAATTCCCGATACTGACAAAAATAGAGCAGATGTTCTATTTTATTATATGCTACGCGACGGTTTATTGCACAACATTCCGCCCAAATCAACCCTAAATGCGTACGTTTCAAAACAATAACAAAGATCAGCTGATCGTTCATTCACGGCGGCGTCATGCGGCGTAGCTTGACGACAAGTAGGAAGCTACGGAGGGATATTTCTCGATACCCATCGAGTCGATAGATACCGAGAAATATCTTTTAGATAATTTTGATAATTCACAGGCTAGCATATAATAAAAACACATACTAGTGTTGGTAGTAGAACAAATATTTAATGAACGTTTCACCATCAGTGTGCAAGGATTAAGCCTTTACCTTACATGAAAAGCAGACGAAACATGAAAACAAAATATTCGAATAACTAATTGTTTTATTATTTGCGTTAACCCTTTACCTAACATGAAAAATAGACGACATTTGCAAAAACAAAATTCTTGAATAACTACTTTTTTCATTTTTTGTCTCAAAAACATAGGTTATGACTCCTCATTGGAAGAGCTCGACGAGATCGTTTCAGCGAGGGGTCATAACCTATGTTTTTGAGACAAAAAATGAAAAAAATAATGAAAATGAATTGGCGATTTTTGAGAATAGCGCTGGCCGGTTTCGGCCGTTACGTTGGGTAATGACACAACCTATGAACGTGTTCCAGTGATAGATCTGCAATTACTTCGACTGGTGTGATCTTTGCGAGGCTTCGGAATGGGAATTATTGTCACTCTTCGCCAGAAAGGTGGAAATTGGCCGGTCACCCATGCGTCATTGAAATTTGATAGTAAAAGGTCATGTGAAGTTTGAGGCATATGTTTTAAAAGTTGATTGTGTATTTCATGGAGTCCAGTGGTAGCAGATTTAGCCTTCTGCAAATAGTTAGTTGCCTCTTCCAAAGGGAAAGGTTCATTGCAATGCTCGAAATTGTCAGAGGTAAATTTGATGTTCTGTTCTTCCTGGTTTTTGTTTTCAATTTTAACGAGTTCCAGATTACAATATTCAGACGACGAGCATTAAGACAGTGTTGAGGCCAATTTGTTTGATATTTCGGAGGTTTTGTGTATGTGATTAGTGTGTTATTATCTTCAAGGTATTGTAAATTTAAATTTGTTTCTTTAACTTTAAATTTTCAATCATTCTCCAAATTTTGTTGATCTTGTCTGCTGGTAATGTTTAGAAACGCCATTTTCCAGAGAAGGTCTCTTTTTTCTGTTTTATAAGTCTTCTTATTTTTGCCCGATTTATACGCAGTTTATTCACATTATTTGGGAGCGTGTGGCTTAGTAGGTAGAGGTGCAGGCTGCAAGCCAAGAGGTCCTCGATTCGAATCCCTCCTGTGGCAACCGCGTTGTGTCCTCCGGCAAGACACTTCATCTCATCGCCCACGTGGGGACAAAGTGGCGTTGTGTACTAAGGCGTACTGCATGTCGATGCTGCTCCAGTCTTCAACTGATACTAACCCTGCTTGTGTGGAGTTAGTATGTTATGGAGCTGACAGTTGCTCGCCGTTGCTCTGTGGTTGTCTTCAGGTACTCCGGCTTCCTCGACCCGTACAACTGCCGTGGTCATGATTAGCCATTGTGCAGAAATATGTTACCTTAAATACCAATAAATGAATAAATAAATAAATTCACATGATTTGTAGTTGGTGGCTTTGTTAATTCCCGTTAAGTTTTCTTGCGATCTTGTACTGCCTGTTTGCAATCATTATCGAACCATGGTGTGGTGAAACGTTTTGTAGTTGGGCCCCACTAAGTATAACTTCTGTTTCGTCATTTTCTGTAAAATTGCATGCGTGCAGTTTTTATTTTATTTTTTATTTTTGTAATTATTTCTTTGCCATCAAAAGTTTATATTCATGGTTTGTTTTATGTTTCAGGCCTCATAATATGCAGAATAGCATGGGTGGTGGGGTATTTCATCCCTTGAGTGCAAGAAGGCTTTGCAATGCTAAAGCATTGCAAAGCCTTGTTGAACTCAAGGGGCAAATTTATCATTTTTATTAACTTGGGTAAAATATCAAGCATAAACCATTTAATTTTAATTTTTTTAAGTTTGCATTGGTTATAAAGAGGACATGCGGTGTCAAAATGACTATGCGAGAGGGCTTGAGAAATATTTTTTTTTAACTTTTTGAGGCCTAAAAATGATGACACTAAAGTATCCCCACGACAGACAGCTGTTACAATTCCCCAGCACAATCATCTTCTATCCACAGCCTTAACAGACTAATCACAAAAAATATCTGGAATTATCAAGCAACCAAATCTCTTCTTTGTTTCTGTCCCACCTCTCTGGTCCACTTGCAAAACATTCAGTTAGTTTCCCTGAATAAGACACGTGGTTCATAAGAAATCTAATTTCCGTATTGGCAAAATACTACTAAAACTAGTTATTGCCAGAGCATCCTCTAAAACCATTGCAGTGTTGTGGTGTATGGTTTATAACTACACAATGTTTGGCTCAAGCGCTCAGACCACCAGTCTAATTATGTTCGTACTTCGACGTTGTGACATGCTATTTGTTCATCCAGTTTTGCGCACTGACGACCGTTGATGTAATGATATGTATTCTTTCCTCCCCAGTGATAGATATTCCAATCAATATGTATTTAATTCCCCTTGAAAACATCATGATATTAACATAATTTAGTTTAAACAATATTTATTGAAAGAATATACTGTACGTTACAGAAATAAACAACAAAAAAGTAGCAGTACAAGGCAAAGTAGCTCACGATATAACATATATTTAACACTAAACAAATTGCTAAGTAAAGGAGGGATTAAACATAATTTGTGGAACTATCCTGTGATGAATCTTCGTTTTTGATTCTGATGTCATCAACATGTCGATCAAATCAAGTCTCGGTTGATCAACTTGTCTAGCTTTGATTCACTTATAATGAATGTTTATGGTATTTTTTCAGATCGAATTATCCTGGATATATCAGTTGGCCGGAAAAGCGACCCATAGGTTCACTTTTCCAATCAACTGATATGTTCCAGACGAGTGAAACGAGACATAGGCGATGGTCTATTTCTGGGCTAGACTGGTTCCTGGCCATAGCAGCTCAAATTCCTTACATAATTAGACTGATGGCTTGGGAGCTCCCCCTCCCACCAAATTGTGAGTTTGGCCTTTGCTTTTATTCTTCTCCCATTACTGTATTCGTCCAGTACCGCCAGCTTCTGCCATCCATTATTAGCAACATGACTGCATCACAAGCTCCCATTACATCAAATCCCCACAACCTCACGTATTATCTATTAACCTTATCTCGTTTGTCACTGCCAACCACTGTTTTTTCTACAGTTACTGACATTGATAACCACATTAGTTTCTGTCACTACTATTCTTGTCTGTAACACTGTTGTTGGTACCTGTCTCTACTACCCCCAGTTCAGTTATCCGAGCAGGTATACGATTGGCTCCCTCTATCGCTCCTATGGTTGAATGTCACTACAAATAGCTTTACTGACCACTTCTCCGGCTAGTAGTATCAACCTCTCTCCAGTTGAAATATCAACGACTTGCTCTAGTACTCTTCGACTCGCCTGGGGAGGGCAGGTGACATGTCCCGTCTATTCTAATGTGACGCTCTGAAAGTAGGGTAGAAAAGAACGTGGTCGCCCAATGGATTGTGGTTTTATATGTTGCGCCACTAATACGTTCTCATAGACTTCTCGTGGCTTTAGATATTATAGGTATGTTATGTGTGTAAATAGACTCCAGAAAGATGTGTCTAATGCATGGTACCAGAGAACCAGAGAGCATTGGCCTCCAGTACACAAATGAGTATATGAGATATTTAAAAAATGCTTTGGCAAGTCATTTTATCAGTGTCATCGTGGTCTCATACAGATTTAATTGGATGGTTCTAGACTGGCTGAGAATGTAACGTCTGAAAGAAAATGTCTTAAATGTACCTTCTCATTGGTTTGTTACCTTTATGTGATAGCAAGATCTGCATTTTGTCGCCTGAGTGCTAGATTGTCCTATGTCGCCTATGAGACATATGACATCCTAGCACTCAGGCGACGATTTAACCTTTAACTACTGAATTTCTAGATGTTGGGTTTTACATGAGTGGTGCTACAAGCAAGAGACCTGATTGACTTCCTTAAAATAGTTCTTCTTGCTTCCGCATTTGCAGAGGCAGAGTGGTATTCAAAGGAACATGATATTCTGCTCTCAGATTATACAATTTTACAATATCCTTTACTTTTTGAATAATATACGGGTTAAATGTTTATTACATTACGAAAATGTAAAACGCTAACACATGGTGTTCTATTGATATACATTTAAATGTCACAGGATAAACAATTTGTCTTCGAAATATTATTAGTTATCCTTGTGTTTTCCAGGGTGCATGGCAATTTACACCTGTTTGAAAACTCATACACACTGAGCAAAGCCATACACCCTGGAAGACACACGGATAACAGATTTATTTCCAGGAATTTTGGTACACTTAATACTTTAACCTACATTGTGGGCAAAAAACTGACAGAAAATGTGTATTTTATCGGTACTCTATTGATTTACATGTAAATGTCACAGGAAAAACAATTTGTCTCGAAATATAGCATTTTGTTTGATTAACCCATTACCCAACATGTAAAGCAGATAATACTTGAATAACTATTTTTTGAGGGGTCATACAGTTAAAACTATAAGTCCTGTCATGAAATGCGCACAAATAGCACGTTGATCTGCGCGTGAATCTACGCGTTATGACCATAGTATCGCTATCAAATTCTGTACATATTGCCTGTGCACAAGCAATGTTTCAGCCAATGGACCTCCGGGTAACCCGGAGGTACACTGGCAGAAACATTGCCTGTGTTTGCTATGAGTAACCAGGAGAACCAGCCGTGCTTTGGATGCCATTCGATATGGAACTGGCGCGCAATTCCTACGCGCAATTGAGCTTAGATAAGCGCACAGTTCGTGACAGGACTTCTAGTTTTAACTGTAAGCTATGTTTTTGACGTAAAAAAATGAAAAAAATAATGAAAATTGAATGTGAATTTTTGTGAATAGCGCTGGCCGGTTTTGGCCGTTACCTTGGGTAAAGGGTTAATATAGATCTGGCTGGAATATGGCTATTCACACCAACTATATCGACATCCCATAATACTAATCCTTAATATGGTATCTCTGTCCCATCTACCCAAGCTTCGATGCTGTATCTTTTATTACTGCAAGGGCCGCATCAATTTCCTGAATATGTGTCCTGAACGGGGTGAAACAGATTCTTTGATATAATTTTCCTTTGATAACTGTAGCGTCAAAATACATCTTCTCTTGGTTCTTTAGGTTGACAATGAACTGGGCGTTCACTTCATCCTGGTCTCGATTCGGTGGCTCAACACGAAACAGAACTATCATCAGATCAGGTTTGTTGTGAACTCTTATAAATGGAATCTTTCTCAGCTGCTCTGCCGTATATAGCGCCAATTGCAACTTTTCTTCAATAACATTTCTGAAGAATTCTCTGCCGAGATGTTTCACTGAAAACCACAAAGACAGTCCTCTAAATGGCCTAGATACTTCAAATGTATAATTCTTTGCTGAATATTTCGAATGGTTTTCATGTAAATAGTACGGCTCATCAATTCCCATGCATTGTCGTAATTTTTTACCTTCGCGCAATAAGACGACTCCTAACCCCGGAGGCTGGAAGAATACTTTGTGGCAGTCCATACTCACGGAGTCCGACAATTCTATTCCTGAAAATATATAATTATTATCGTGCCGAGGTTATATTGCTACTTAATATGTCTTATTGACGGGACGCCATAGATTTCCTTAAATTTTTTCCTAAAACCACCAAAAGACTTGCATAAACTAATTTTAAATAACTAACATTATTTCCAAATGAAACAAAATACTGCATTTTGATTGGCTGAGAGGTACGGTGTAACTTGCTATATGGCTAAAAAAGTACCAATTTTTAATTATTAATTCATACATTCTGCTCGGTTATGTTAGAACAAAAATAAAAATATAGGAAATTTCATATTTATGTGCAATAAAATATTACAGATATGAATGTCATTGGAACTGGCTCACTGAGCCAGTTCCAATGACATCCATATTTGTCTGGTTTTATTTAAGAAACTTGCAAAGGACAAATTTTCTGTCAGTTCTTTTCCCACAGTGTAGGTTAAAGTATTAAGTACACCACAATTCTTGGAAATAAATCCGTTATCCTTGTATTTTCCAAGGTGTATGGGAATTTACACCGGTTTGGGAACTCATACGTTTCCAAACCGGTGTAAATTGCCATACATCCTGGAAAACACCAGGAAAACTAACATTGTTTATATCCCTCTCTAAAACATAGCTGATGACCCCATCGAGCTCGTTACAACGAGGGTTATTATCTACGTTTAGGGAGAAAAACTAGTAAAATATTAAAGTTTGAATGGCGATTTGTATGTTGAATAGCCCTCTTCGGATGATGCCGTTACGTTAGGAAGAGAGTAAAATGCCCGTAAGGTGGTCAGTCCAGTCTGGTAGAGAAACACGGCTAATGATTATATTTGAAACGAGTTCGAGAAGCTAATTGCACTAAGAAACATAAGCTACACACTAAAAACTAAAGTGTTAAAACTGACACTTTCAAGGTGTTAAACCCATTCTAACTCTTAGGGTTTGATTTTAACACTCAAAGTGCAATGCTTTAAGCACTTAGACATTACAATCGTCAGACATCTGAAACTTGAATGGATGGCACTTCCCATGCGTATAGCATTGGTGGTTCTTCCAGAATCGTCCATAATTTGATTTACGCTTGGTGGGTAAATAATTAAAAGGACACAACGCAGATGACGCGGATCAGGCTCGAGAGTTCGAGCCTGATCCGCGTCATCTGCGTTGTTTCCTTTTAAGTGTCGCGATATCTCTACACTTGAACAAAGTGCTAGTTCAGCACTTAGTAAGTGTTAAATACAGAACTTCAAGTGTAGTTTTTAATACTTGAGTTTTTAGCGTGTAAGCGCATTCAAAAAAATGATTTTTGCCAGAACAGTAGCGTGGCTTTTGAACACAAAACACTGAGGGTGCAGCGAACTTGGGAAACAAATACTTTTTTTCTTTTCCTCGTCCATGTCAATTGTAGTTTTAGCAAACCCCTCTTTTAAAAACAAAAACATCAAAATATTCCTTGTGCAGTGATTGAGTTTTCTAAGCTGTGAGCATAGAACCGGTTAAAGTATAGTTTTATACCATGCAAACAATGTTTGGCTATCATCTTTCGTCAGTATTATAAAAGAATTTGCGTCATAACACCATTGTTAACGTGTAATAGCAGGCCTTAAAATTGGCCCCGATTCGCGGGAATAGGTTTTGATTCTCTAGAACTCCGATTGTGAGAATCAATTTTCAGTTCTTAAATAATTTAGAATTTCAGAGTACCTGTATACCCTTGCGAGTGCAATCAATACATATTCCATAGTGAACAACCAATCGCATATTTCGATATTTATAAGAGTTCAACCTATAAGGGCCTAGTTCCAGTTTTGGATTTGAGATTTTGTCTAACATGCATATGCAGAACACATGCTCCAACGTAAAGGACTTTGATGGTCAAAGACAACACAGTTAGAGTACCATTACAGCGGTTTCCAGTAGCGCCCAGCCAGTCTAATATTGCCAGTCGAGTCGAATACCGAATCGCATCAGAGAGAAAATGCTGAATTAACCGAATCTCGAATTGAATCTCCCGGCGTTTCAATAACCCTTTACCCAACGAATCGCCCGCATCCGCCCGTGTAATATGCAAATTCAGCAGTTGAAAAAATATTATTTTTCAAAAAAAAAATCAACAAAACCATATCATGTGACCCCTCGTTGGAACGAGCTCGTCGAGCTTGTTCCAACGAGGGGTCACATGATATGGTTTTGTTGAAATTTTTTGAAAAATTTAAAAAAATTATATTTAAAATAAAAAAATTTTATATCGTCTGCGTTGGGTAAAGAGTAAATATTGCGCCTTCTTACAACCGTAAATACCACAAGTCTCAACCCAGGCATCCCCAATGCGCAAATCAAACAAAAGGAGGAATGGACCAGATCGGAATCAAAGGTGTTCCGAAGCGGACCCTTCATGGCCTCGTGTTCTGTTAGCAGATCTCCTGTACAGAGATTTGACGACAGAAGGAGGGTTCAAAATTTACAAGGTTATTAAGAACATCTCGATAATTCAAGCATTTCCGAATCACCGGATCGATTCGAATCGCATCGAATTAGGAAGCGTTCCGGGGTTCCAGTTTCTAGTGACCGCTTGGCTGTTGATAGACAAACTGCTGTTATGAGGAAGCAAACAACATTTAGAATTATTATCTATGCCTTTAACATTTTCAACACTGGAACCTTGAGAGTATCTTCCATCCCCATTCAATGTTATCAATTGAAGGACTCAATATTCGTTATTTTGGTGTAGACCAACTAATATTTTCACCGTGCAGCCTTGGGGCTGCATTTTGAAAATATTGATGGGTCTACCATACAAACGCACGGAGAAAACGATCGACTTTATAAATCCAGGTCGTGCCACGATCCTAAAATTGAAACAACAAAACGGCTTCTCGGGTTCAAAGGGTTAAGGACAACACTTTCGAAATCTATGACAAAAGCCAAATGAACAATTTGTGAGAATTAAAAAAGTTGATTATGATTGATTTCTTTGTGAGAACCACAATCGATTCTGATCCTCGCATAAACTGTTGGCCACTAAACCACACCAACACAGTTAATCTGCTGAAAATATAAAATAAGGCATTCTGTGACAGGGATTATGCAAAACGACTAACACCATAAGCCTCTTCCTTATATATCTGTCTCCGTGAACACCACCAACAATCGATTATAGACTGTCCGTCCATAGCTTGCTTTGCATTAATAGATGGGAAAGGGGTACAGGCATCCCTGTTCCTTATAGATGGGATTCGACGGAATGTAGACGATATTTTCATGAAATAAGCTAAAGATGAAGGATGCGGACGTCCAGTCGTTTGTAAGATAGGGGCGCCGCAGGTGGTGGCGCTGAAAAACATGGATGATAATTTTGTTAAATGAGTTAATTCAACCCCAGAGGCCGTTTTTCCGGCCGGGTCATACGTCATAATGTCATTAATTGGTATGATGGCTACAGGTAAATGTGTGGTATAGACCAATCAATATTTTCAACGTGCAGCCCCAAGGCTGCACGTTGAAAATATTAATTGATATAACAGCAAATAATAAATATAAATACTTCCAATTACTGCCATTGAACTAACATGGAAGATACCACCACGGTTCAAAGGGTTAAGGAGTATTGAAAATAACTGCTCGGAAATGTGACACCGCGTACGACTCTTCGACTCATCTGTATATTTGAGGATAATCGGACGTGGAGATGTATGATCAAGCATACTCGTCCAAAGATGCTTGTAGCTCTGGGTCAGTCTCGACGAAAAGCGAAAATAAGTCAAGAATCATTCGAGGAATGACTGCCTCTTTCGAGTAACTGATTGACTTACAGGTCATTTGGACTAAAGCATAATCCACGTTAAATGGCACCCAATCCGATGACTAATTTGGATACTGACACGCCTTTACTATCTTTGAAGCAACTGGAAGTTTGAGCAGACAGCATTCGTAAGATGAAGGATGTTTGTGGTTTTAGAATTTTCACCCCGGAGAGTCGATGAGTTGTATGAAAAGTAACTCCTTCGCGCGGGTACTCCACTGGCTCCTGGACACTTTCGACTCCGAAACCTCATGTATCATGCAAGCAAGATGGATGGTAGAGTATCAACTGATATAGTGACAGAGCTACGGGACATGGAGCTTGGAGCAGTCTAAGTATACACCTGGAACTTAATTAAGCACTGTATTCATGGACGACAATGCAAGTCCACGTCGTTCCCATGATGTGAGAGCATTCCTTCAGAACACCGCTATTACAACACTACCTTGGCCTGCAATGAGCCCCGATATGAATTCCTTAGAACACATCTGGGGCTTTCTTGGACGTCGTGTGCATGCAAGGGTATCCGCCTGCACAGAGGTTGGCCGATTTGGAAGCTGCCTGTGCATGAGGAGTGGCAGCAGTTACCATTGGACCGTATCAGAAGACTCAATGGTAGCATGAGGAGGAGGGTTCAGGCTGTCATCCGGGTACGTGTGGATACACTCGCTACACCACTCTAATTTTGTGGTGCCATACACCTCTCCAAACATCAGACTCTGCTTTTGTTTCCAGGAGATCACAAGTTACATTTTTTGTCAGTAATTTCCGGCATTGCTTCATCATGGACCGTCCCAGCACCTTACTGGTCGAGAGAACATTTTTCCTTCAAAAACATTAGCGACAGATATGTTCAATTAACGCCTTCAAAGTACTGAATATTTTCATCTTTGTGTTGTCTGTCATTTGTCAATAGACCATTCTTTCCGCAAACAATCACTTTTGGCCATCTGAAAGATAGCATGAAAGTAATGACAGTTTCTATTAACACCACTGCGAAAAAGGGGGTGCTTAGTTAAGTTGAATATGCTCAATAAAACTTGGCTGGGGGCAGATGGTAGACAGGGTCAAAGATAGCTAGAAGTAGTCGGTATAGGGCTTGTAATAACAGAGAATTGTGGAAAAAAATCAGGCCAGTAAGAGCACTGTCGTAGGACCTTTGGGTCGCTATTGCACTACGTGATAGCCATACTAAAAGAGTACCATCCAATTTGGAATACTTCAGGATTGGTTTTGGGTCACGTTCGGGAATTATTGGTAGTTGTCGGGTGCTTCTGGTTAAGCATACTCCCATAAAATTGAGTGTATACACTGGGCACACTCGCACACCTTTGGCGCCATCTTAACCATGAGTCATTATGAAAACAAACAAGGTGCTCCTCCCATACAAAATGGACGACGGTAACCCTTATCACACGAACAACTCGCACTGCACGTGCGCACTAAGATTAAATATCAATATGACAATAAAGTCACGCCATGGCTGCTTGAGCCGGCTATTATGGCAATACACGTTACACCTGTACTCTACGCGATATGACGTGACGTCACACTCGAGGCCGGGATGGGGTCCGGTTAAATCGTTTATAGTGTTTCGGCATGCGGGCTCATCTTTCGATAGCGGCACGTATAAATGAATCAAGGTTCTGCCCTTTTGTCCCAGTGTGACTGGAATGGAAGTCCGTAGGAAAATTAGTCCCTCTGGACTATTATTCCGCGGAATTATAGTCCTAGGTCTAACATTTCTAGGAATAGTAGTCCGCCGGACTACTATTCCTAGAAATGTTAGACCCAGGACTATAATTCCGCGGAATAATAGTTCACAGGGACTAACGTTCCTACGGACTTCCATTCCTTTTACACCGGCTCTGTTAAACCTAAAATCGACTGATATCGGAAAGTAAACAGCGTCTAACACCAACGTTTACCCTTTAATCTTACGTTACCAACATACGACACGTGCATAAAAAATTGTCGAATGATTAAAATTAAAGTGTTTCATTTTTCTGTCTCAAAATATTGCGAATGACCCTCTCTAGAACGGACTAGTTGCAGGGTTCACAATGGCCCGAAATATTTTGACACCAAGTACAATTTTTATTCGGTGCCAAATGAATTTGTTTGCTGCCAAATGAAAGATTTTAAAGCCAAATGGAATCTGATTGTATGTGAGAAGAAATTTACCATCTATCGCACTTTGAATTCAACAAGACGCTATCTGCGTACCTGCAGCATCGTAGATTGCGCCTTTGTGCACCCAAAGCACGATATTTTAATTTGGTATTACCTGCTTCTCTCTATTTTAGTTGCAAAAACACACAAATGATAAAAATATAAATAACAATACTAAAATAAATAAATAAATAAATAAATAAATAAATAAATAAATAAATAAATAAAGTAAAAGGCTATTATTAATGTTTACAAAATAATTTCATGATTACCACTATTTACTCACTGTTTATTCACTCCAAATAAACTAGTAGCAAATAATTTATCTTGAAATGGAATCTGATTATAAATGAGAACAAATTAACCATGTGTCGTCCTTTGATCATGAGTGCAACAGGACACAATCTGCAATGCTAAAGCCTTGCAGATCATGCACTATTGCACTCAAAGCCACTTTACCAATGAAAATTATTCAGTTAACAGGAGTATTCAATTAACAGGGATTGTGTCACTTTCCTGTATTCTAGAGATAAACTTAGCATTTATTCTATTATATCTTGTTTGACAGAGCTCCATGGGCTCTGTCAAACAAGATATACTAGATTAAATGTCTATATTGGATGTACTGAGACAAAATAGGTATATAAACAAAGGAAAACTGTGGAGAGTCATTGTAATTTCACGAGAGGTTGCAAGGTTTTTTATTCAATTAACAGGAGTTTACTCTACAACCTATATTCAATTAACAGGTCAAATTTGTACTGAAGGTATGGTAAATGGTTTTGTGTTGGGAAATTATATTCATTTAACAGGGTTATTCAGTTAGGAGATATCCAATTAAGGGAGCTCCACTGTATCTTAATTTAGTATTACTTAGCTCTTTAAAGTAAATGAGTTGCATAAACAACACAAAATTTATTTATGGTAAAAATCTAGATAATAAAAAAGTAAAAGGCTTTTATTAATGTTTACAAAATAATTTCATAATAATTATTTACTCACTGTTTATTAACTCCAAATAAACTAGTAGCAAATAATTTATATTCAAGAAAAATTCTAAAATATATTAAGCAAGGTAAAAAAGATTAAGCAACAAAGAAACGTATGCTAAGAATCAGATTGAACGGACAAACTGTTAATTCAGTTCATCTATAACAAAGAACCATAATTGTACCTGTTAGCTATATATCACTTGATACGTGAGAATTGTTTCTCACCCGTGACGTGAGACAGCGGCATAATAAACCGCAACGACTTTACAACCAACCAAGAAGATATTTTTGTGCCAAATTCTTGAGCCAAATACTGTATTTTGGGTGCCAAACGAATTGTTTTAGTGCAAGTGACTCCCGACAACATGAACACTGGCTAGTTCCAAAGTGCGGGGTGGGAGGGGGGATTAAACAAAATATCGAAATGTGAATTGCGAGTTGTGTGGAAGTACCAACCGAATATGGCTGTTACGTTGGATACAAAAACTAAATGAAAATACCGGATATTGAAAGAGATATTTTGTCGAGTACTTCGCTTTATAAAAAGAAAAAAAAAATGCCCCGATTGTTAATTGGAAGAGCACTAAATTATTTTTGGTCATCAAATTTTCGTTGCTAAGGGATTTAATTAAGGGAGAGCGCCTATAGGCATGCGCCCATAAATTGTAACAAGTCAAATCAATACAGACTAAATAATTTCACCTAAAGGATAATATGAAGCACATCCATAGAATTTGATGTCTTTAACACTTTGAACTAGAGAGGGCGCTTTTCTGTCCAGGAGCACGATACGTCATAATTTCATTAAGTAGGGCGTGTGCTAAGTGCATGTGTGGGGCAGACAAATCAATATTTTCAACGTGCAGCCTCAATGCATATTAATTGGTCTACCCCAAAATAATGAATATGGACTCTTCCAATTGCTGCCATTGAACTGATATGGAAAATACCACCAGTGTTCAAAGGGTTAAGTTGCAGTAACTGCACCAGAAAATAAAAACCAAATATGGGCTACCAGCACTCTACCAGTTCAAATATCTGTATTGGGTTCTGAATTTTTTACAATATGGTTTCAGTGGCTGAGACTGCGTTTCAACTGGGTTTTCGTTGCCCCTGGAAACCAGTGCAAAGAAAGCATAACACGACATTGTGGTATGGTTCACCCAAGTGACATGAATTTGATAGTCGGTCCCACGTACTGACTGTCAAATATCGAAATATATGGCCCGAGAAATGATGCATTACAATTCAGTAGCTCGAGATATGCACACGGCGGCGTGTTACAAAAATTTAATATCTGTATATGTAGGAATGGCGGGGAACACAAATTACTTCAGTTTCGTAATTTCAGTGTTTCGGTTTAAACCTGTGCGTTGTCCCTTTACTATTTTTAATAGACACAAAGAACAAGACCTGCGAAAACTTTGAACCTCAAGTAATACTTCAGCGCAGTAAGGAACAGGTTGACAGAAAGGCAGACGAACCGTCTCGAGCAGGTATCTAAGATATTAAGCATGCAAAGAAAGTTTGTCAGGTTACTCTCAGAACTTCAGGCATATGGAATAAACTGGATTCAAAACGTCGGGATGCTACGTCACAGATTTCTTGTACTGGACGGACACTTATCAGTGTGGCCTTTGGAGTACAACAGGAGCAAGTTGTAGGCTCCAATCTACGTCTATATAATTGTAACGACCAACATAATCAATTAACAACTTCTGTACATTTTTTTTTGCGGACGATATCATTGTCTATCTCACTTTAACATCTGAGTGGCAGGGTAAAGATCCAAGAAGCCTTTGACAAACTGGCCATTTGCGATCAGGAATGGCATATAAAAGTCCATCCTGATAAATGCAATGTATTGAGAGTCACCAACAAAAAGAAGATTATTGAGACTAGCTACCAACTCAGTGGTCAATGCCTCCAAGTATCATCAGCCAATCACCATTGCAAACAAGCCGAAAAGGGACTCTCACATTCAGCATACCCCAGACAAGGCTAACAAGATAATCGGATTCTTATGTAGAAACATACCCCTAGCGTCCTCTAAGATCGTAACGATTGCACACTTCGACTTAATAAAACCTGTACTGGAGTATGTATCTGCAACCTGGGACATCTATACACAGAAATATGCGAACATCGGGCGGCTTGAATAAATACAGAGGTGTGCTGCTAGATACGTCCTCAACCTCGAGAGCCTCTGATATAATCAGCCAACTGGGGTGTAGATCACTGTGTGAGAGGAGAAGGAAGCAATACTGGTAGTGCTCAACAAAATCGACAGAGGACCAGTTGCCATCAGTAACGAAATGGTCCTACTACCACCAAGGCGACTGAACCAAACTAAACACAAACTATTATTCCAGATCCTAACACCAAAATGCCGTTCTATCACATGACAGTATGGGACTGGAATGCGCTACCTCCAGACATTGTTCACTCTGAAAAACTAGGAGCCTTCGTGGCTGCCCTAGTTTCCAAACTGTGATTCAACACTTATTGATTGTAACCTTGCTTTTAAAAACTTAATCCACACTGAAGCCATCCCCCTCCTGTGCCATGCAAATATTTACATTTATTTCTTTCGTAGTGACTTCAGATAGTTGAAGGAGGCTATTATCTACCAGAAACAGAAACAAGGCATGCCTTCGAAGTAGGCATACCTCGGTGATGTAGTTTAACCCTTCACCCAATGCAACGGCCAAAACCGGCAGCGTTATTCTCAAAAATCGCCAATTAATTTTCATTATATTATCATTTTTTGTCTTCAAAACATAGGTTATGACCCCTCTTTGGAACGACCGCGTCGAGCTCATTCCAATGAGGGGTAATAACCTATGTTTTGGGAACAAAAAATGAAAAACATTAGTTATTCAAGAATTTTGTTTGCAAGTGTCGTCTGCTTTTCATGTTAGGTAAAGGGTTAAATACTTCAACAGTCGGGCCTTGAGTCATGATAGTCGAGACAAATTGGGCTTACACCGCCTCCCCATTCGATCATCATCGCGATACCCCTGGCTAAGGTTCACCCGATGAGTATTTAAAATTTGAAATATTTCAAATTTGTGCTTACCTCGGCCTCACAAGCAACATCGAGCCCGGTAAGTCCTTGGATGGGTGACCGTCTTAGCGATCGATTCGGACTCCCGCGTTGTGTCCTTGGGCAAGGCACGTCACCCCGATTGTCCGCATGGGGACACGATGACACCGTGTACTAGGGCGAACTGCCCGTCGATGGTGCGCATGGCTTCAACCAATCTAACCCCTGCCTGTGCTGCAGTGCGGAGTTACGATGTTGGGGAGTTGGCAGCTGCTCGTCGTTGCTCGGTGGTTCCCTCCGGGTACTCCGGCTTCCATCACCCATAAAACCGTCACCGACACGATATGACCTTGGATGTTAATGTGTCGTTAAACACCTATACATAGATAAATAAACCTCAACCTCACGTTTAATAAGCTTCCACTGCCTTTCTCAAATATGACGGCCAACAACAAAAGACATTGTACAACCTGCATCATCAAGTATGTTATTGATTCTTTAGTCTTTTGTGTACTATTCCTAACTGTATCTATAAGATAATAAACAAACAAACCTTGCATCAAAGGTTTAACAATTTCCGATATCATACACACACCGCCTACTGCTGCGTCAACATGGAACCACAAATTATACTCCTTAGCTATCTTTGCAATAGATGTAAGAGGGTCGATGGAGCCAGCATCTGTTGTTCCCGCCGTTCCAACCACTAAGAACGGTGTGAAGGCAGCCTAAAAGCAGAACGAAATCAGAGATTAAAACGCGGCTACTTATTAAGTGTTTACAGGCTCTTTTTGTACAGACGTGACAGCCGTTACTTATTCCCAGTTCCTTATTCGACATTCGTTATCAACCGATTTTACCGGCCGATAATTATTTATTTATTGGTGTTTAAGGTCACACACTTATGGACAGTGGCTAATCATGACCGCGACAGTTTTACGGGTAGAGGAAGCCGGAGTACCCGGAGAGAACCACCGAGCAACGATGAGTATCTGCCAGCTCCCCAGCATCGTAACTCCGCACTGCAGCACAGGCAAGGTTAGATTGGTTGAAGACATGCGCACCATCGACTTGCAGTACGCCTTAGTACATGGCGTCATCGTGCCCCCATGTAGACAATCGGGGTTAAGTGCCTTGCCCAAGGACACAGGGCGGGAGTCCGAATCGAAAGCTCAGACGGTCACCCATCCGAGGATTAACCGGGCTCGACGTTGCTTAAATTCGGTGATCTGACGAGTACCGGTTACCGCAACGCCACCGCGCCCCCTATCGGCTGATAACGAATGTCGATTAAACAGCTTGGAATAAGTAACGGCTGTCACGTCTGTGTATCAAACAGTGTTGGCGCTGAACTGAAACTATCTAGTGCAACATTTTTAGCCTTTCTGGACGTTTTGTGCCTCCAAAAATGGTTTGGTGCCAAAACGCTAATGGTGGAGGGGTAGAGGGTGTGTACTTTGCTGTGTGATCCAAATGAATTGACCGAGTTTTGAAAAATGAACTGAAAATTATTTCAAGAGTGAACGGACGATTTGGTCCGGGAAATAATCCGAGAGAATACGGGAGTTCTGACGAAATCCTCGGTAGGCGAAAATGGCGGTCATTTAAGTCACATCCATGGAACACTGTTTGCATTAATGGTCAGGCTGAATGATGATATATGGATAATATTAGTTATCCTTGTGTTTTCCATGGTGTATGGGAATTTACACCGGTTTGGGAACTCATGCACCCTGAGGCGAAGCCGAATTTACACCAGTTTGGGAACTCATACACCCTGAGGCGATATTCCCATACACTCTGGTAAACACAAGAATAACGGATTTATTTCCAAGAATTTTGGTGTACTTAATACTTTAACCTACAGTGTGGGCAACAACTGACAGAAAATTTGTACTTTGCAAGTTTCTTAAATAAAACCAGACAAATATGGATGTCATTGGGACTGGCTCAGTTAAATAAAACCAGAAAAACAATGAGCCAGTTCCAATGACATCCATGTCTGTAATATTTTTCTTGCACAAAAATGTTAAATTTCCTGTATTTTTATTTTTGCTCTAACATAACCGAGCAGAAGGTATGAATTAATAATTAAAAATGGGTACTTTTTAGCCATATAGCTTGCTTTTGTATATTCTTGTTTTTACACCGTGGTTAAGCACGGTGTAAAAAAAAGTAACTGTGGATTGCAAGTTACACCGTACCTCTTAGCTAATCAAAATGCAGTATTTTGTTTCATTTGGAAATAAATGTTGTTACATTTAGATCATCACAGATTAATAAACTAATTACCGTTAATTCACTCTCCCTGGTGGGTCGCGAGTCTTTACAAAAGGCAGTATCTAGTTAGATAATTTCTTTATTTAGGAAAGGTGAAGTCGTAGAGGTAGAATGGAGTCTAAGTGAGGTAGCATAGTACGGGGGCTAGATAGAGTAGTTTGTGGTCCGGATAGTCTGAACCGAACTAACCAGTGTTTACCGGAGGACACAGTGAAGGATATTAGGGGTGGAGTGGATGGTATTGTTAAGGGCTGAGGGGCAGACCCAGTGGTCGTGGTGCATGCGGGTACAAACCATATCAGGGAAAGGAGGTCAGTTCAACTTATGGATACATACGGGGTCTTGATCACCAAGTTAGATAGTAGGAATGCGACTGTCTGTAGTAGTGTCGGGGCTGCTTCCAGCGATGTGTGGAGAGAGTGAATGGGATTCTAGAACTATTAGGGTAAACAAGGATTTAGGAAAATACTGCATAGACCTTGGGTTGCCATTTATTGACGATTGGGCGGCTTTCTGGGGAAAATGGGAGTGGATGGCAGGGATGGTCTCTATCAGAGTCCAATGGGTACAGAGCCGTTTGGCAGGAATATACTGCAGTTAGTGGAGTGGAGCCCCTTTTTGGCATAAGGCAGGATGGGTGGGAAAAGTTTGATACAAAAGTAATATGGGGATGGCAAATGTCAAAAATATAGAAAAGGGGGAAAGGGTGACACAAAGGGACGGGAATAATACCTCAGGTAACTCGCGCGTTTTCAAAATCGAATATAGCAATATTCATGGTGTCTGTAGAAAAATGAGCAAACTAACGACCTTCATGGAAGACGAGCACCTTGATTTGACAGGTCTTAGTGAGACATGGATTAGACAGGATGAAAGGACAGGCCAGATCAAGGGGTATGTGTGATTGGAGTGGGGCGGTCAAAGGACCAGAAAGGGGGAGGGGGCATAGGTATGTATATCAAAGAGGAGTTAGACTTCTGAACATACTTATCAAAAATAAACACAGCAAGTCAAGTAGAAAGTGAAATAATGTGGGCAAAATGAGATAAAACACAGAAATGTCCCAGTTGATGTTGTAGATTGAGAAGTTGAAGAGTACAAGCCTGAGTGGAATGATGGAATATATACGACACTCGGATCCAAAGTTACATAACTGGAAAATAGTGGATTCCAAGTTGTATTAATGGAAGATTTTAATGGACAGACTGGGGAATGAGGGGACGGTATAGTGGGTGGGGACAAGAAGAGGACAAGAAAATCAACGTTAATGGGAGGAAAAGTTTACGAATGAACTGGACCTGAAGATTTTGAATAGGGATGCAAAGTGTAAAGGTAAATGGACGTGGGAAAGGAACGATAGAAAAGACAATAAGCAACTTTTTACTCACTGACCCGAGCTACGGAGGGAGGTCATACAAATGGAAATATACGACGGGGGAAAATCTGAGTTAAACAGTGAGCACAGAAGTACGGATTGAGGAAAATATAATAGTAAAACAAAGGACAGTCTAAATGGATAAGTGGAAGGTGGGAAACGAAGCAGACTGGAGGCACTTTTGAGGAGAACTTAAGTCAAAGCTGGAAACAGTATCAACCGGAGATAACGTTCAAGATGTGGCGGACTCATTAGAGAGAAATCTAAAAGAAGCATGGCGTTGGGTGGGGAGAATAGTGAGACAAATGAACGTGTATATAGAGTAAATAATGAGCTCAGACACTCAATGAAAGAGAGAAAAACATGTCCTGCACTAAGAAGGTGTAGAAAACTTAAGAAGGTAAATAATACAACTAAAAGTGCCAAAGAAGTAAATAAAAAGGCAAGAACAAAAGGTTAATATAATCAATGACATAAAATGGGGAAATGCGCAATAGTAATCTCATTAAAGCAATAAGAAAAACGGGGGTGGGGGAGGTCAAGTTCCAATATATTCTGGAAATGGATAAATAAAACTAACAAAGGCACACAGAGTATTAAGGACAGGAAAGCAGTAGAAATGTCCAAGCATTGTGAGAGGCCAAATGAAAGAGGGTGGAGGAAGGAGCCCCACCAGAATGTATGATGGAGAATGCAGAAAATTTATCTGACTTGGTATGCAGGGAAATTAAGGTGTTTGAAGTTCGAAATAAAGTCTAGTGAAAGAATGGCATAGCATCAGGCACAGCTGAAATTCCCAACGAGTTTTTAAAAAGAGGACGGGACCCATTGCATGAGCACCTAACAACACAATGTAACATTGCAATCTCAAAGAAAAAGATCCGGACACAGTGGAACTAAATCAGGGTAACATTCAAACACAAGCAACGAGATAGAGAACTATTCGATAACTACGGAGAGATATCTCGTCGCCTGAGTGCTAGAATGTTCTATGTCCCATAGGGGACATGGACCATTCTAGCACTCAGGCGACGATCTGTTAGCAGTAATATTGGGAAGGTATTCTGTAAGGTGCTGTATGTGAAAATTGTCAAAGAAAGAGGATCCCTAGGGGAATCCAGATTGGGTTTCGGAAATGGAGACGAGTCACTGACCACCAACCAACTGTTTACACTATCAAAACTGATAGAATCAACGAAAGTCAATAAGAAAAAGATGTTTATGCCCTTCCTTGAAGTGAAAAAGGTAAAAGGCATGCGATAGAGTATGGAGGGAAGAAAGTTACCTTTTATTAGTCTGCATTTACTATTTCCAATCTGTCTTTGTATGACATCGTCGCGCGTACTGCATATTGTGGAGTAATTAGTTATAACAGCTGTTAATTTCATTGTTCGAACACGGACAGCAAAAGCGGCTCACCAATCGGTGGTGGGGAGGGGGTAGTAAAATCCAGGGAGTGGACCAGACTGCCGGAGACCCCCTCCCCCCCAAACGATTAACGAAAAACATATTTTAAATTTTTATCTAGATATTCGGGGTGGGTGGGTGTGGGGGCGTCTTGCATTCCGGGTTTGTTTTAAAGTAACAGGATCACTGTTTCCATTATACTCCCCCATTCCCTCTAGTAACGCACAAAATGTGTCCCTCATTTGCAGCATCAGTTTGCGGGGCTCTACCCCGAGCTGTGAGCCCTACTTGTACGACAAGTATTAACGTAAACAGATAAAGGTTTGGTGTTTGGTATAAGCCTTCTAAAAGGTCTGAAATCAATGATTTCGTGAATTTCATACCTAAAAATCAAACTTTTCTCACCCCGGACCGACCATATTTACGAGACTCCTACATTTCCCAACACCATGGTACCCTCATACTCCAAGTTTTCCACTGATGTGCAATCAAGTTGTTTGACACAAGAATTGAAGCAATCTCTCACGCTACCATCCAAATTCTTAAAGGAAACTGACGCTATTGTGGCCTGATGATTGAAGATTTTTGCAGGGATGGTCTGGGGTTGAAGAAACCCTTGCGGCCTTTTTCAGCATAACAATGGTACTCTTCGTCCATCAACCGCTAAGGAGGAGAAACAATGGAAACATTTCTTCGCCGGACGTTTCCCCATGTGCTGGAATGGCTATCCCACAAGACGTTTCCCAATCTTAACTAAATTTGTTGAGCGGAAATTTCTGCACTGAAATCCAATTTGGCGGACGTTACACCATCGTACGTCAAGTATACGACAGCAGAAAATGTCATAGGGTTGAAACGAAAACTGTAGCTTTCCGTTGGGGTTTTCACACGTACGTGTACAATAAAGTTTTCGTGTACGTCGCTCCTGGCGGTTCGAATAAAATGGAACATGTTCCATTTTTTGAAGGACCGAATCCAATCGTATACGTTTTTTTGTCAATATTTTGAAGGTCAAGGTCAAATCAAAGTATCAAACACGTCGAGATTATGTATGTACTACGCCATTTTTTCTGATTCCTGGAAGTGTCATGCAGAAGATAACTGAGCATCTTTGTTACTTGTGTCTTATATTTTCGCCAGTACGGTAGTGAACTTATGAATATCTTACCTCCTACAAGTATCTGGGAATTTCATTGGTTCAAAGACGTCACATGCAGACTGCATATAAAATCATATACTGCCTGTCAACATCAATATACGCTGACAGCTATGGGTAATCCCCCTTTGTTCATTGATTATTCAAAGTAGCGGCAGCCGATAAAGGCTTCAAGTTGAAAGATTGAGTGTTGGAAGCCCATATTTGGTCTGAAGTGCAGGTTAGGCAACTTAAAAGGCTTCATATTTTGTGGATGTGTGTCATGTTACCTTCGAAATGAAACTGTTTGATATGTATGAAGTGGTAATCCTTTACAATTGCGGGTTTTCGTTTTTTTGCGAAATTAGGCAATTTTTTTCTCACTTCTTTTGGGTTTTTTCCGTTTTAAAACACTTTTCCAACAAACTAATAGAAAAATATTTGATTCCGAGGCAAGAAATTTAATAAAAAATGCATTTTAATAACACACTGAGTGTAGCGTTTTCGAATGGAGTCGTCAGCTCAATTTCGTTTCAGCGTCGGCGCCCTCTATGTGTCTTTTTCAAAGCGAGGGAGGCATCAATGTACGTGCAATAAGATTTGAGGCGACATCAAAATAGGGTCAGCAGCAGCGGGGCCAGGGTTAGGATGCCCTAACCTGGCCCCAGCTACTACTGACCCTAATGATTTAGGGTACCCTAACCCTGGCCCCAGCTACTACTGGATTGATATAAAAGTTATTCACTAATTTATTAATTTTCACTTGCCTTAAAACGAATCTTTCACTGATTTCTTCCGTATTCCACCCAGGGTGTACATTCCACTTTCATACGAGCACACCCACTTACTCCCGACCAGTGAGAAAGAACAAGCCAACCGCAATGGCGACTTCGAGTCGACTGATTTTCAATGGTGCTATAAACTAGTGTAAATCTTAATAAAATATGAATATTTTCATCAAAAAAGTATGCGCTTTTGTTGGAAAAGTGGTAAAACGGAAAAAAACAAAAAGAAGCGCGAAAAAAAAATGCCCAAAACACGCTATTGTAAAGGATAACCAATGAATTTGCCTTGTTACAATTTATGGGAGAGTGCCTGTGTGCACTCTCCCATAAATTGTAACAAGGCAAAGACACGTGAACACATTGTGGGAATTCTCTCATTTAATTTTGATCGCTGTTGTTATTAGTTCTGTGCATCGATGCAGCAGTCGGTAAGATATATTCGTTGCACAGTTTGTTGGTGGCCTAATATGGTATATATGGTGTCAGTTAATTTCATATTGGACTTCGCTCTCGTCCAATATGAAATTAACTGACTCCATATATACCACATTAGGCCACCAACAAACTGTGAGAGCGAAGTCCAATATGAAATTAACTGACACCATATATACCATATTAGGCCACCAACAAACTGTGTAACTAATAATATTATGCAGATGATTAATTTTCAGGTGGTTTAATGTCTGCGTTACTGCCGCCCCCAATATTCTGATTTTTATGCAATTTTTAATTGAAAATTCGAGTTTGGTATGGGTAAATAGGTCAAACGGCATGCTCAATACAGGGGTGTACGCATGACTTGGCCCTATTTTCATATTTCAATTTATACGAGCTCCTTGCGGAGAGCCATGGAAACATATATATAGTGTGATGATGCGACGATACGAATCACAGAGAAATACGTGTACGAAGACAAACTACAAAATCGTATGCGATTGTGTGAACGCCGCCTTTTTACATCAAAAACCTCCGATTATATGTTGTGCAGGGACGTGGCTAGAGGTTTCCGATAGGGTGGGGGGGGGTGGTGTAGGGTAGTGAATTTCCAACTACGGTGAGGAACCGAGTTCCTCCCCTAGTTGAAAATTCACTATACCAAGAAACATTTTGAAAATTAAACCATGAAAGGGGGCATAAAATTGATTCTAGTAACTTAAATGCCAACACATTTATGATAGAAGTATCAGGTTATTATTATTTGATATTATTATGGGAATTGAATATGTGCTAAACAAATGCTCAAGCTGGGAACTTTGAGCAATTCACGCACCACTAACATTAAATGAGATCTTAAGCAGGAATGATCAGTTTTCGATGTTTCAACGTTTTGTAACTGTGAATGATGGAATTAACTCAGGATAACAATTTTACACGATGCGATTTTCTTGAAGTGCATTTCGATGATTAATTTATTAAGATAAGTAAACGTACTATAACAATCTCGTATCGATTGACAGCATGCATACTTATGAAGCTCGATATTACGTACACTGTAGTTGTACAGTACGTGGAGAGTGGATTGTAAGTAAATCACCCGCGGAGTGGGGTTATCACCCAAGCTATAACTTTCAAATTTTGTTCATATCGACAAAAAACACAAGCAATGTTTCAGCCAATGGACCTCCGGGTTTAACCCGGAGGTCCATCGTCTGAAACATTGCTGGTGCTGGTTGTGCTTTGCAACAAATTCGAAATTATTGCTTGGGTGGAATCTCTACTCTGCGGGTGATTTAGTGATAATACACTCTCCACGTACTGTAAGTAGTAACAGTTAGAATTTTTGCCTATTTGAATCCGAGTTTTTTTTTTTTTTATTAATTTCCAACTACTCATGACTTGCCCTCCGAATTTCCAACTATAGGAAATTTTGGCCAGGATTGGGGGGGGGGTGCCACCACCCCCCCCCCCAACCACACACACACACATACTCACAGACACACCCTCTATCGCCACGTCCCTGATGTTGTGTTGCATTTGTTAACGAAATGAATTTCGATCCTTGGGGTCAAAAAGGCGCCATCTTCATTGCACCCGAGAGACGAACCGATCTACAGTTACTGCCTTCTTTCTGTATACCGGCACAGGGCAAGGGTACTGAGATGTCCGCTAGAGTTATGTAGGGAAATATCCGGTGGTGAATTATCCGCGGTGGGGAAATACCCGATGAGGAATTTTACACCACTGTGGAACAATGTCCGTTTTTCCAATTAATAGTGATGGGAAAATTTGCGGTGGGTAAATGCCCATGGTTCGGAGAGAGCAATGGTATTAACACTTTACCTAACATGAAAAGCAGACGACACTTGCAAACAAAATTCTTGAACAACTATATTTTTTTCATTTTTAGTCTCAAAAACATAGGTTATGACCCATTTTTGGAACTGTCGAGCTCGTTCCAAAGAGGGGACATAACCTATGTTTTTGAGACAAAAAATAAAAAAAAAATTATGAAAATTAATTGGCGATTTTTGTGCGTAGCGCTGGCCGGTCTTTGTGTTACGTTGGGTAAATGGTTAATGGAGAAAGAGACGGTTGACCTACTTCAATGTCTTCTTTAATGGCCTGTTCCAGCAAGCTTGCGACCATACGGAAGTTTCCATCCACTGGAATCTTTCGCATTTGACACCTCGCCAGTCCAACAACGTTGAGCGCTACCCAGTTTGATCTGTGAGTCAACTCCGACATGTAAACCGCATATCTGAAAAATTATAAAGCCACATCACACAATTTTGGCTGATTGTATAAGGAAACACCACTGGATCAAATTTTTTTTCTATTTTTGTTTGATTAATAGTATCATACAAGCAGTAACAAACTAAATAAGTTGCCACAATGATCAGCAGGATTCAGGATTGGCCTGATCTCACTGATTGGTCTGGTCTTCCCCTTGATGGCTGCTCATGACACACATCCCACGTGTTGTGTGATGACTCAATGAAATGCGACATCAGCAGAAACAAAGACGCTGCGCTGTTAACTTATTTCCACTGATGTCGTATTTTTATTTTAATGCACACATTGGCATACTCTTGAGGTCAACAAACCAATCAACCTGACTGTACCGTAAAATTAACCCTGTTCTATGCATTATTAAACATACTACTCCTTTTGGTTGTTACTACCTGACAGCGGCACTCACAACCGGCAGATTGTGTGCTCAACTAATCGGCAAGGAGGGGGCACGATGACGCCGTGCACAAAGGCGTACTGCACGTCGATGGTGCGCATGTATTCAACCAATCTAACCCTGTCAGTGCTGCAATGCGGAGTTCCGATGTTGGGAAGCTGGCAGCTGATTTTCGTTGCTCGGTGGTTCTATCCGGGTACTCTGGCTCCCCCATCCATATAAGTGTCATCGACACGGTGTGACCCTGACTGCTAAAGTGTCGTTAAACCTTAATCAATAAATAAATATAAATAAATCGGCAAGGAGATGACTGTCGCCAATCCTTATCGGCTAATCACGACATCGAATCTGACACATCAAATTCGAGGTGGTGTCCAGAATGGGATCTCAACGAGCCGGCTTTGCTGGCGAGTTGTGATCCCATCCCAATTTTGGACACCACCGAGAATCTGATACAAATCACAGGACATGCACATTATCATGATAATTCATTTATCTAACAATTCTGTCACAAAAACAGATTAAATCTCGACCCTTTACCCAACGTAACGGCCAAAACCGGCCAATGCTATTCTCAAAAATCGCCAATTAATTTTCATTATTTTTTTCATTTTTTGTCTCAAAAACATAGGTTATGACCCCTCGTTGGAACGAGCTCGTCGAGCTCGTTCCAACGAGGGGTCATAACCTATGTTTTTGAGACAAAAAATGAAAAAAATTAGTTATTCAAGAATTATTTTTGCAAGTGTCGTCTGCTTTTCATGTTTGGTAAAGGGTTAAGTACAATTCATGACATTTGTAGGAATGTTCTCAGTATTTTAACTCTTTTACTAACACGAAAAGACAACTACTCTTCTTGAGGAACTAAAAATGAAAGGTCTCAGACTAGAGCCCTGCGAAGCTTCGAGATTCGATTCGAGTTCTAATCTAAAGTTGGTATTCGGTTCGATTCGAAATCGGCTGTCCGATTCGTTTTCCATCGAATTTTTTCACTGGAATTTCGCTGATTTCAGTCATCTTAGACGTCTCACAAAACGAAAAGCTGAGATAGAAATTGTACATAAGGAATGTCGAAAATAAAACCAGGGTGTAATTTCCGCCAAATTAGCATAAAGAGCATCTGTGCCCATGTCACCATCTATGCTGATTACGGTTTCACTAGACACTACCATTGCTGAAAACAAATTTAAAGTTCCCATCTAAAGTTCCCAAGCAATATAGACGATGAGTACACGGTTGCTGACGCTAGCCCCGTGCAGCGCCCAGTAGACAAAAACACCTTACTGGGTAATATACCAACTACATCATCAAGGCATGCCTTCGGGCCAAAACCGGCCAATGCTATTCTCAAAAATCGCCAATTAATTTTCATTATTTTTTTCATTTTTTTTGTCTCCAAATCATAGGTTATGACCCCTCGTTGGAATAAGCTCGTTACAATGAGTGGTCATAACCTATGTTTTTGAGACAAAAAACAAAAAAATAGTTATTCAAGAATTTTTATTGCAAGTGTCGTCTGCTTTTCCTTATAGGTAAAAGGTTAAATTACTTTTAAACATTTGTGGGACATAATGTTCGGTCGATCACTGAAACGCACATAGAATGTATCCATGCGCCTGTTATGACAGCCCGTAGCGCTACCGGAAAGGAGTCGTGTATGTGATACGGAATCAGAATGTGTCATCTATATGATACGGAATCGGAACACATTATGTGATACGTACCGTTTCTCGTAGTTTTCAGGCCGAAATCTATATGATTGTTAGATAAAAATTACAGGACATACATAATATATGTTTACTCTAATGTTAAGATGATAGGGTGTTTGTACTAGTGATATTTTCCCATGATACAATTAGGAATTTAGTCAATTGTATTTTCGTTGAAAGAGCCCATTGAGGTCTTTCATATATTATACAATCTGTAAATATTCCTACCAGGAAAAAAGATGTCATGATTTTTCATATATACCTTATTACCTGCGCGGTAAATTTGTTCTTGTTTATTGACATAGGAATTGGTTGGTATTCGCGGATAGACAGACCCAAGGGGACACAATGAATTATAACTGATAAAAAACTCACATTTCCTTCAACATCATTGATTATTGAAGCTCCAGTAGAGAGCTTCCAGAACTAAGGTCAAAACCTGACGATATCCAAGGAGTTTATCATCAGGGAAGACAAGAGCTTTGCACCTTCATTGTGATCTGGTAGAAATAGAAATATTTTTCGGGAATATCCTCCAGTCCAATGTTAAACAGTTTTGCTCATGGGTGAGTGACACTTTACACCTCATAGGATTTCCCCATTCTGGGACGTTCCTTTCTGAAGTCCATTGTCATGCTCACCTTTCTGGCATAAATGAGAGGGCAACGTTTTGCATTTGTAATGGAGTACGGGGTTTTCTTTTATCTTTCGTGACCATCGGGCCATAAATTGACGATTCATTGCAAATCTTTACCTAACATGAAAAGTAGACGACACTTGCAAACACAATTCTTGAATAATTACTATTTTCATTTTTTGTCTCCAAAACATAGGTTATGACCCCTCTTTGGAACAGGCTCGAATAGCTCGTTCCAAAGAGGGGCCATAACCTATGTTTTGGAGACAAAAAATGAAAACAATAATGAAAATTAATTGGCGACTTTTATGAATAGCGCTGGCCGGTTTTTGCCGTTACGTTAGTTAAAGGGTTAAACAATCTAATAAATAGAGGGCTTTGAGAAGAGGCCAAACTTGCTGTCTAGTTCAAGCATCGACGTAAGTCAAGACGGTTATAACAAACAGTTCGTTCATCTGTCTGTGTGTCTATACGTTCGCATAATGCCCACAACAACCAATGATTCGAAAGAAGACAAAGGAGCCACACGACTTTAACATGTACCATAATGGTTAAGATACACAAAGATCCAGGTCATCCATCATTTGATCTTCTTCAGTTTTCCGGTCGCTATTTTTTTGTGTATGGCTGACCGACTTCTGAGCATCATTTGATGGAACAGTAGCCTTACTATGCACACATGTTGCTCCTAATGTGTTCTGGAAAAGTTAGCATTTTAATATCAAAGGAACAAATGACCGGAACACATAGATAATAAGACGAATCTTGATATTTAAAGTATTTACGGTGGAGTTCTCAACATTATAAGTCATTGTGATGAATTGACAGTAACTTATGAGCAAATGTTCAACCAAGGCGCAAAGCATCGAAGCTGGACATACGCTCCGAGCCGCAAACCTCAGACCATGATACTGTCAGTTCATCACTATAACGTAGGTGTTCTAATAAGACCCTGCCCGTAGCCCAAAACCCACATCTCGAAACGAACAAGGCAACTTGATTGAACAAAACTGAACTTTATCGATAACAAATTTAGTAAATAAACATCACTGCACAGCAAAAAGTCAATAATTTAGATAAATGTCGAGGTTACACCATCTCAGTTCAAATCATGAACTTATTGGTGCGTTGTGAGTGTACATAGAGATTATTACCATTATGTGGATGTACAAACTATGTATCCGAGTCGAGCTCCGGGTTCTGAGGGCAGATCACGACGAGTCGAAGACGAGTCGTGATCTACCCTTAGAACCCGGAGCTCGACTCGGATACATATTTTGTACATCCGCATAATGGTAATAATCATTTTATCTTACAATATATTGGGGATAAGTCAAGAATGTAGACGAAAATATAACGAACTATTTATTCGCACGGATGAACAAAAAACAAAAATGGGACTCACGCGAAAGGAACGTGCTTGTATCCGACCCCCTGATACAAACATCTGTATCATGGGTCAGATACACGACAGTTGTGGAGTTAATACAGACAAAATACATGTTGATTGTAAGATAAATTCATAGAATAATCATTGGCCTCTCGAAAAATACGATTTTATAAGCAGTATGCACTTTGAATCTCTTTGCCAATCTTTTCATCTTTTCAAATATTTCGTGTGGTGACGTCAGACCGTAACATATGCTGTTCCATAAGGTCCAGATAAAGGGACCAAAGTAACAAATGAAGAAATTGCTCTATTAAATGCTTTCGGTCAAAGGCCTTCATCAATGTTGCTAGCTTTAGAAAACACTACATACTCGGTTGAATGCAAATTTCACAATTTGCATTCAAGCGAGTATGTAGTGTTTTCAACTGTTTTCTCAAATTTTTGTAATCTATTAGGTATGAAGCAATCATTCGTGTATTAAATAACCATTACTATTGGAAGGTAATGAAAACAAATCATGTTTTCCAACTAGTCCACTCAAACTACAATCTTCAGTTTATAATCAATCACCTTAACCGATGTTCGGCAATCGCATCCGACATCGGCCGATTTTAAGCCATCGGTTGACGATTTTGAGCTGTTTGAACATAGGTCCATACCGATGGTTACATGGAACACCACCGGATCAAAATTGTTTCTATTTATGTTTGATTAACAATCCCATACCAGCAGTAACAAACTCAATAAGTTGCCGCAATGATTAGCAGGATTCAAGATTGACCCAATCTCATTGATTGGTCTGATCTTCCCCTTGATTACTGCCCATGACACACATCCCACGTGTTGCGTGATGACTCATTGAAATGCGACACAGCAGAAACAATTTTACTGCGCAGCGTCTTAAAGATGCTGCTCTGTTAACTTGTTTCCACTGATGTCGTATTTTTATTTTAATACACACATTCAACCGAGTATGTAGTGTTTTCTGAAGCTAGCAAAACTGATGAAGGCCCTTGGCCGAAAGCTTGTAATAGAGCAGTTTCTTCATTTGGTAACATATGCGACTGGAGCAGTGAATGTAGAAAAAAATAAACGAGCTCTCGTCAAATCAGAGGGTAATGATTTTCGTCTTAATGGAACATTACCCGTTCTGTGTTTTAGTGGTAGCTGACACACTCTCAAATAGGGCTGCACGGTATATCGATAAACCGATATATACTGGTATTCAAACCAATATCGATTGAATACCGGTGTAATTACCAAAATATCGGTTTATCGTCATTATTCATTTACCCACAATTTAATTTTCAAGATGTCTTGAGTTTTTTAACTGCAGCCCCGAATGAATAATATTATGCCTTTACCCAATTAATCGTCTGCATGTGCTCACGTAATATACAATTTCAGCAGTTGGAAAAATAATGTTAAAAACTTTCAACAAAACTATATCATGTGACCCTTCATTGGAACGAGCTCGTTGAGCTCGTTCCAATGAGGGGTCACATGATATTGTTTTGTAGAATTTTTCTTGAAAATCTGATCAACTTTTTTTTAAAATAATAAATGTTGATATCGTCTGCCTTGGGTGAGGGTTTTTCGAACCGCGTCATCAAGGCATGCTAATTCGTTACGACTGTGATGCCTCAAGTCTCGATTGTGGTACTTATGTTCATTTTTCTGAACAGTTTTCGATATACCGGTACACCGCGGTATTTTTTTGAATACCGATACCGGTATTCAGTTTTCAGTATCGTACATCCCTACTCTCAAATAGACAAAGTTGGAACTGAGTGCCGTCTTTCTCTATCCATGTGGGTGTGCTACTCTTCTTTGTATACATGTATGCCTACACGATATATTAGCAACCGCAGAATCAACCCTAGCCAAATATATATGTATTGGACGTAAGATGTTCTGATCAAGGTAACATTTCAACAGCGCGAAGGTCAAGGTATGAGCAGTGCATTTAATTTTGAAATATATAATAGATGCATTGATGTTCTCAAACACATGTATACGCCTTTAGTAAACACCATCTTAGAACCCAAATGGATTCGGAATACTGGTAGTTATCCGTGTCTCGGTCATTTTTTTCTGTATATCGATCTGTCAGAAAGGTTGCTAAGGGATTTCATTTATAGATTTCCAAACACCCCCTGCACCACCCGGGCAGGCAAATGCCCGACTACCACTACATCAGTGTCAGCAAGTAGAAGAATCCATTAGCACCCTTCAATTAAATATTTTCAGTGCAGGTTTTAAGCCCAACACACGCGACATTCAATTTTGTATATTTTAATATATTTTAAGACGCAACTAGCCCTACGGGCTCATTCCATTAAGGAATCACGTGATATGGTTTGGTTGAAATTTTTCTAATTCTTTTTTTTCTACTGTTCAATTTGTAAATTCCGCATGCGGAAGAGACTGCTTTGTTAGGAAGATGGTTAAGTTGCGGAATTCCATTTGTACACCCCCTTCCGCACCCCTGTGATTGTAAATTTTCCAACTGGTGCTCTTGGAAGTCACAGATTCTAACAACAAATCAATATTTAAGGGGATTTTTACAGCTTTTCACTCAATATTTGGAAGATTTTCAGTACTTTTCAGTAAAAAAAACTGACCAAATTCTAGACAGGTGTGCAAAAGTTCCACTGATGCCCTGTCTGAAATTTCCAACTTAGGCTTCGAATTACAAACTACTTTAAATTTGATGGATGTTCGGGGGAAGGGTGAGACCCCCCCCCCCCTTCTCCCCACAAACACACACACCACCTACTCCCTCTGTCGCAACATCCCTACGGCCTGTACAGCCTGCCAGCAACCGTTAATACAAAAATGTCCATTGTTCATACCAGTTATGATCGATTTTGCTTTTGCAGATTTTCTTTTATATATGTCAAAGGTTAACCCTTTACCCAACGTAGCGGACAAAACCGGCCAGCGCTATTCTCCAAAATCGCCAATTAATTTTCATTATTTTTTTCATTTTTTGTCTCAAAAACATAGGTTATGACCCCTCGTTGGAACGAGCTCGTCGCGCTCGTTCCAACGAGGGGTCATAACCTATGTTTTTGAGACAAAAAATGAAAAAAATTAGTTATTCAAGAATTATTTTTGCAAGTGTCGTCTGCTTTTCATGTTAGGTAAAGGGTTAAGTACAATTCATGACATTTGTAGGAATGTTCTCAGTATTTTAACTCTTTTACTAACACGAAAAGACAACTACTCTTCTTGAGGAACTAAAATTGAAAGGTCTCAGACTAGAGCCCTGCGAAGCTTCGAGATTCGATTCGAGTTCTAATCTAAAGTTGGTATTCGGTTCGATTCGAAATCGGCTGTCCGATTCGTTTTCCATCGAATTTTTTCACTGGAATTTCGCTGATTTCAGTCATCTCAGACGTCTCACAAAACGAAAAGCTGAGATAGCAGTTGGACATAAGGAATGTCGAAAATAAAACCAGGGTGTAATTTCCGCCAAATTAGCATAAAGGGCATCTGTGCCCATGTCACCATCTATGCTGATTACGGTTTCACTAGACACTACCATTGCTGAAAACAAATTTAAAGTTCCCATCTAAAGTTCCCAAGCAATATAGACGATGAGTACACGGTTGCTGACGCTAGCACCGTGCAGCGCCCAGTAGACAAAAACACCTTACTGGGTAATATACCAACTACATCATCAAGGCATGCCTTCGGGGAAGGCATACTTTGATGATGTAGTTGGAATATTTTATCAGTCGGGACTCCTATATTGGATTCGAGGTTCGATTCGATTCAGAATAATAGACTCGATTCGAGATTCGATTCGAATCGACAATATATGATTCTCAGGGACCCTATCACTGACGACCAGTCTCATTCTGTGAGGAATTCGACGCTGTTAAGGGCTGTTTTTACCCACATTTGTGGTGTTTGGGCGTATACTACCTTTGAACAAAACCCCTTACTGGGTAATATACCAACTACGTCATCAAGTCATGCCTTCGGGAAATACTGGTTCTGTCAGTTCTGACCAATTTTCCCCAGATGTGCGCGTGCGCTTGTATGCAAGTTTCTGTTGAACAGAGGGACTCTGTTACTTCGATATTGCTGTGCGCTTTGAATCACAGTTAGTTTGTTTCTACGGCTGGTTGAGAGGTGCAGTTCAGTTAATACAGCCAAACACCCGGGCACTGACAACCACTGGGTATCAATGGGAATCACTTTTTGGAGACCACGTGACCGCTGTTTCGGGGACAAATACCGAATATAACATTCTCGATAAACTACTGTTTATCCATTTGAATCCTAGTGGAACGTTCCATGTCAGTTCAACTACAGCAATTGGAAGAGTCCATAATCATAATTTGGGGGTAGACAAGTTAATATTTTCAACGTGCAGCCTTGAACGTTGAGAATATTCATTGGTTTAACCCCACTCCCCCCCCCCCCCCCATTCATTGACATTGCAACTACGAGCTAGTACTGTCTATTGTTGATGTCTTCCAACATTTGACCATTAATAAAACACCCCAAAGTTACTATTACTTTTTGCCACTACTTCAGTAAGCAACTGCAGCTTTTTTATGCCACTACCGTTAGCTTTTCTAGGAAGTGAGGTGGCTCAGTGGTTAAGGCATTGGACTACAAACCGAAAGGTTCTGGGTTCGAACCCCGCCAGGGTGTAACTCTGTTGTGGCCTTGGGCATGGTACTTAGTCCCAGTTACCCGCATGAGGGCACGGTGGCGCTGTGCACTAAGGTGTTCCGCACATCGATGGTGCACTTGTCTTCAACCACTGATATCCCTGATGACGCGTAGTTAGTACGTTCAGAAGTCTGATAGTTGCTCGCCGCTGCTCGGTGGTTCTCTCTGGGTACACCGGCTTCATCCAACACGAGGTGACCCAGGTTGACGAAAGTGTTAAACCTCAATAAATAAATAAATAAATAAATAAATAAATAAATAAATAAATAAATAAATAAATAAATAAATTAAATAAATTAGTTTCCCCAAGTTTCAGAAAATACATTCCTTTCTCTCATCATCATTGCCATCTACTGCCATTTAGTACCAGTTCTATTACTCTCCTCTCCTCCCACAGGTACCTCCTTGTAATAATACCGATTCTAGTATCTCACCCTCGGTTTGCTAAATTCATCAGAAAAATTACCAGATACATAGACAGAACGCGATGTGTGTTTGAATCGGTGGGTGTTTTACACAACGAGTTGGAATTGCTTATTCATATTTCGCGAGATCCGTTGGCTCGAGCGTAAGTAGGCATATAAGGCGGATACAGGCATCAACGTACATGTACGTGTACGTGTACACGTATATCGATGTACACCTCCCATAGGATTTAGTGTTAAAATCGTGTACATGGTACACGATTTGAACGTTTTTAGGGTGATGTTAGAACCGGCTTTGCGGATTCAAACATCACTGAATTGTATCCTAGAGTGAAAAAAACGCCCGTAGCTTTACGTACACGTGCATGTACCGTTTGATGTTTGAATCGGCAAATGGGTTTCCCCTATAGGATTCAGTGTTAAATTGCGAGCAAAAAAAACGTTTTGTCGTTTCTAAATCATCATCTTGCCGATTCTAATAATCCGCGTCCGTACACGATTTTAACACTGAAACCCTATGGAGGCGTACACGGAATCCACTTGCGGATTTTAGGTCGGAAATCGACTCGTGTATGATACACTGAAAAGAGGTGATTGTTGAACCCGCAAAACCCTTTCATGTTATAATAAAACGCATTTTCCACTCAATTAGGTTTTGAGTGGTAAATTTTTAATATATTCATGATAACGATCAGAGATTTGAATGAATGAATGAATGAATGAATGAATGAATGAATGAATGAATGAATGAATGAATGAATGAATGAATGAAATCCCTTTAACGTTAAAATTAGAAAAAAACAGTTTCTTTTATGTGCTGGAATGTTTTAATTTTCATCAAAAGGTTCTCTCTTAATTCGACAGTAAGTGAATGTTTTTTTGATATGTGAATGGAAATTCCTTTTAACAAACGTAAATTACTCTCAAAATGCGTTAAATCAGAAACCGGTTTGTCATGTACTGCTTAAAACGTTTTTTTAAAACTTTCCCAATTCAATCAATACTGAGTTGAGATGTGAATATTTTCAGTTATTATGTTAAAGACAGAAAGATTTTTATTAACTTAAAAACATAAAAATATAATTATACATTTTAAATTTTGAAAATAACAAAATAACTCGCATTTAGCATACTTAAAGGAACATTAACAATTAAAAACGAAAAATGTTTTTACAGATGGATTCTAGACGCCGAGATCGAATTTTAGGGGAGTATGAACGTGCTAAGAAGGGCATTCAGTCGGCTGACAGAAGCAGACGTCTTGGTGAGATGGAACTCAAACGCGAAGCCACAAAAATATTTAAACCCGTGACGGAGGGTCAAGAGCGAAGCAGGAAGGAGATAGTCGAAGAATTGAGACCCATAAAAGAGAGTTCTTTGAGAATGGGTTCGTTGCCCGATAGTTTTGGAAATCGGCATTCCGTTCAATCTACACCGGATTACGTTCCCACGGGAATTTAAACAGAGAGCGAGACCGACACCGATACAGCTTCGACTATCACCGCTGATAGCGTCGCATCGTCTGATGATGGCGGTAAGAGAGATCTGTTGTATGGATTTTATAAGGATTCGGAGGGGAGAACTTTTGTCGGTGACACAGAAATAGAAATTGGCGATGATGAATTGATCGTTGGTTCGAACAGATACGAATTGACTGATGGACTGCGCAGATTGCTCCTTTACGACAAGCCCAGTGATTACACGGAACAGGATTTCGACAATTACGGCGACATTCTGGTTCAGACCCACGCCATGAAGAGAAATAACGATGCCAGAGAGACGAGACCCAAAGCCAACAGAGGTTACAAGTGGACGAAAGTGGTGAAACCCATATGGGATATGAATAAGAAGTTCGTCGAATCGGTGACTGGCAAAGGGGTGAAAACCACTTTTCTTCCGAGCGATTCTGACGCTCTGTCTCAGAGATTGAGTTTATTGATGGCGAGCAGACGGACTGGTAACACAGGATTAGATAATCAGATAGTTACTATATCTGACGAATTGTTAAGACAGAAGGTTTTGAATAAAAACCATTATAAAAGGCGGACGAACGAATTGAAGGATTGATGTGTATATAATAAGTAGAGAGAAACAAACAGACAAACAAAAAAAATAAAACAGTAACTTTTTACACAAGAATAATAAAAGTATTTAAACAACAAAACGATTTACCAGTGAAAAAACAAAATATATATTATAAAAATAAAATATGTTGGTGATAAAGAACAGGGGATACGTCAGAACTTACGTTCAAGGCGGTTCTGGCATCGTCGATTCTATAATGCGAGCGTTCACGAGCGATGCTGGTAGAAAACTCGCATCGACTGCGTATGAGGTCGGTAAGAAGACGGCTTTGGATGCTGGTAAGAAAGCCGCTTCCGAAGCCAGTGGTAGGATAGCTTCTGTGGCTGGCAAGAGGGCAGCCGACGCGTTGATCGACAAGTTGATCAGTCCGCCGGCGAAGCGAGCTGCGTTAGAGCGAACGCCGAAAAGTTGGAAAGATTTTAAGGATGCTGTGGTACCCATACAAGATTTAGCTAAAATGACGAGTGGATCAGGATTGAAGAGAACTCGCGACGGTGTGATATAAAATAAATAATAATATTAAAACAACTGAGTTTGAAAAAAAACATAAAAATTGTATTTGAAAGAATCTAAAATAACAAAAAAAAAAAAAAAATAAAACAAAGATGAACATTAAAGATATGTCTTGGAACGACGCCGCGACCAAGAGGTCGAATAACGAGTTCTTTCCCAAAAGCATAAGAGGCTTGATAGTGGGAAAATCGAATTGTGGAAAGACCAATCTGTTGATGAATCTGTTGTCCCGACCCGACTGGTTGGATTACGACAGATTGTTCGCGTTTGGCAAGAGCTTGTTTCAACCCGAATACAGATTGCTTCGAGAGTGCATGGATCGTAGATTACCCAAGGACGTCATAGCCAGAATCTTTGACACTAGGGAGGAATTCGACAAGAGTGAAGCTCCACTTTCGACCATTTTGGACGGTGCGGCGATGGAGCTGATGAAGAGAAATGCATCTTCGAACGTCGAGTGTCGATTTTATGAGAACGCTAGCGACGTTCCGGATCCTAGAGAATTGAAATCGGAAGATAAGAATCTCATGATTTTCGACGATCTGCTTTTGGAGAGACAGAACCGATGCGAATCGTATTACGTTAGGGGTCGACACAGCAACGTGAACTGTTTCTACCTGTCGCAGAATTATTTTCGATTGCCCAGCCAGACGATAAGGGAGAACGCTAATTTTCTATGTCTCTTTCGCCAAGATCTCAAGAGTCTCAATCACATCTACGGCGATCACGTCGCAAACGACATGAGCGTGGCGGAATTCAGGAGATTCTGCAAGAGGGTTTGGGATGGAGGACTTTACAATTTCGTCGTGATCGATTTGACAAGCGAATTTAATCGCGGAAAATATCGGTGCGGATTCGACAAGTTTTATGTTTCTGATGATAATAAGATAGAGCGTGAAAATAAAATTTAGAAAATAATAAATCTTCAGATAATTAGTTTTGAAAAAAAATAAAATTAAAATATAATGTTCGAACATGGAGAATTGTTAGAACGGATAGCCGAGAATACGGCTGCAAAACAATCCATTCAAATCGTGGTGAGTGTCGATTCGACTAGATTCGCTACGAAATTCGAACCTTCCATCGAATTGAATAGAGAGAAAAGATACGAGATGGCGTTGGTGAATCTGGAGACTTATTATTCCTTTCCCAACGTCACCGAAAAGAATAACTCGTTCAAGTATTCCGACGGGGTGGATTGGTTGGAGATTCGAATTCCCAAAGGGAGTTATGACATAGACGATTTGAACAATTACATTCACACGCGAATGAAGACGGATGGAAAGGGAAGCAACAAGATCAGACTCGCTCCCAATCCTAATACCTTACAGACGATGTTGGATTTGGAAGATAATTTTCGAGTGGATTTCAACACGGACGATTCTATAGGCAAGATGTTGGGATTCGATCGAAAGATGTATCGAGGCCACGCGGCATCTGAAAATACGGTCGACATTCTCGCAGTCAATAGCATTCTGGTGAACGTGGACGTGATTGCTGGAAGCTACGTGAATGGTAGCGCTCAACCGACGATCTATTCCTTCTTTCCAAACGTGTCGCCGGGTTATAAGACCGTGGAGCGACCTCGAAATTTAGTTTATCTACCAGTGATTTTGGACACGTTGTATAGTCTCAAAACCACGTTGACGGATCAAAATGGTGAACTGTTAGATCTTCGCGGAGAGAGGGTGACGATACGATTTCACATAAGAGAAATATAAAAGCAAAAAAAAAAAATATTGTGTATATATATAGATAACAAAAATAAAATAAACGCAATTTTAATTTTACAAAATTATTTTAATATAAATAATTATTATTAAACAAGAAACAATTGAAGTCAATATATTTAAAAAAAAAAGAATTATGACAGAATACGTGATTAAAAACGTGAACATATCCGCAGGACAGAGGAAGAAACTTAAGAGAGCGTTAACAACTCGAGGCGAGGCGGTGAGATTCAAATTCACTCACGAAGATCTGACGAGAGGCGGTCAGGATTCGATCGCCTGGACCAGAAGTCAAATCAAAAGGATGGAGAAAGCGATTCACGATGGAAGAGGGTTGACGGTGAGAATGAGTCCCGCTCAATTGAGATACAATTTGAGAATGAAAGGTGGTTTCCTACCGCTATTGGCAGGAATCGCCGCAAAAGCATTACCCTTCGCCACAAAGGTACTACCCTTTCTCGGAAAGACTCTCGGCGTGGGAGCTCTCACGGGACTCGCTAGTTCGGCAGTTGAGAAATTAATGAGTGGCAGCGGACTGTTTTTGAAGAAGGGAGGAGCCGTGTGTCGCGTCCACGTAGACGACAGCGGTAAAGGATTGTATCTAGAACCCGTCAGATGTGGCACCTCTTTGAGAGGAAACAGTCTCTATCTGAAGAGTGGACAGAACGTTGAGCGACTCGGCAAGGGTTTGTTGCTCGGTGAGAATTCGCCGTTTAAGAATATACCGATTTTGAATATGTTATTATAATATAAAATTATATGATTATATAAAAATATAAAATCATAGAAAGTATAAAATAATATATAAAATGGATAAAAAGGTGGAGAAACAATTAGACGATAATGATGAATATCGCGAGACAGAGTGCGAAACAAAAGATGTGGAAAAATGGTTAGACGCTAATGATGGATATCTAAGGAAAGAACTGATGAAAGAGTTAGATAAACAGCGGGATAGACGGTTGGAAATGAGAAGAATGAGACGCTTTCCACCGTCACCACTACCTTCTGAAGAGAATGGTAATGATGCGAGTGTTACCAAGAGATCCACAACATTCGTTCATAATTATGATTCGGATAAACAAATGTGTTGTTATAAAAACGTATCATATTACAAAAAAAGAAAAAAAGAAAAGAAGAATCGATGCTGAAATTTAAGAAAAAAGGAAACGTTATTATAATATATGGTAATAGTGAAGAAGGAAAACAAAAAAAAAAAGTAATGAGATCTAAAGATGATCTCATTACTTTTTTTTCTTTCTTCTTCGCTAAAAATCAATCTCTCTTTGTTTATATTTCCAAGCTCGTTATTAGCATGTTGACACTCGTGTTTTCAAGATGATCTCATCACGTTTTTTTCCTTCTTCCTCGCTAAAAAATCAATAACTCTATTGTTTATATTTCCAAGTCTGTTATTAGCATGTTGACACTCGTGTATTCTCCTTTTTCGAAAATGTGTTGAATGTTTATCTTTACTCTTTTGAGTTTTTTTTACATCGGTGAACTCGCTCTCACCACCCGATTTCTCCACAAGTTCGCGTGAGATTTTTGGATATATGTAACTTCCATAGAACAATGTCAAATCGTCCTTGTCGAATTCTTTATCTTTAGCAATGACGATTTTCTGCAGATCGCTTTGATAGTCATAAAACAAATCGAGCATGGCTTCATCCAATTTCAAAGTCATCTTATATCTGTCGTATTAATGCTCTAAGTCCTTCATCTCGATCTCATTCAATTCGATGGGATCGTGTTGTTGTAATCTATAGATTTTATGACCAAATTTCTTATATATTTCGACTCGTTTCAATTTCAATTCACATCTTTTAGGTGTTCTTGTCATGATCGATTATTTTTTTTTTGTGTTTTATGAATTCTTGTAAAATAATGTATATTTGAAATTTTGTATTTTAATAATTTGTTTAAAAATGTTTTGTTTTTTTTGCTCTTTATATATATATATAAAAACAAGTTTTTTAATTTTAATTTTCTTTAATGTGAAAATTTTTTTGTAAAAAGTAATGAGATCACCTTTAGATCTCATTACTTTTTTTTCTTTCTTCTTCGCTAAAATCAATCTCTCTATTGTTTATATTTCCAAGTCCGTTATTAGCATGGTGACATGCGTTATTTTTCTAGTTACCAAAATCTCTTGAATGTTTATCTTTACTCTTTTGAGTTTTTCTACATCAGTGAACGTGCTCTCACCACCCGATTTATCCACGAGTTCGAGTGAGATCATTGGAAATATTTTTTTTCTATAGAACATCGTCAAATTGTTCTTGTATGGGAGTTCTCTGTATTTGGTGATGATATTATTCAGCAGATTGCTTTGGTACTCATAAAACAAATCGAGCATGGCTTCATCCAATTTCAAACACATCATATATCCGTTGTCGCAGCGCTCTAAGTCCACCATCTTAACCTCGTTCAATTCGATGGGATCGTGTTCTAATGTACAGATATAAATATCTGTTAGCTTATATATTTCAACTTGTTTCAACTCGTATCTTTTAGGTGTTGTTGTCATGATCGATTATTTGTTTTTTTATGAATTCTTGAAAATAATGTATATTTTAAATTTTGTATTTAAATAATAATTTGTTAAAAAAGTTTCTCTTTATAGATAAATAAAGTTAAATTTTAACATCTTTTTTTTTCGTATTAATTCAATTTTTTTTCACAGAATGGGAAAGAAATAAAAACGAGAGTTTATTAAGGAGTATTTTACAATCCGGATACACGAAGGAACAATTGTACAATACATTGAATCACGCGAAACAAGACGTTATCTCAATTCTTGACTTTAGAAGATTTGATTCAATTCTTGAAAGAAGCAGACGAGTTTTTAGAACGTGCAAGACTTCGAACGTTTAAAAATTGGCTTTTGCATCTTGCAGTTATCATCATCTATTGAGAAGGAATCGGGTGACATGAACACGCATCTGCTTCGCGGAAATTTGTTTTGAACCTCGTGCGAGACTTCGCGTAAAAGTCGTAAGAGTTTTATTTGTCTTGAACCTTCTTCTTCTTTTTTAATAGTTCGAACGACATTGTCGATTAATTTTTGTTTGCTAATAGTATTACGATTCGATTTTCTATCGCAAATCATATCGCTTTCTTTCGAAACGCGTCAATATAAATTACGATTTTTTTCTTCTTTGTTTTTTGGATAATATCAATTTATTAAACAACGTCGACATTTATGTCAAGATTCCATCGTGGATGTTGTCGTCATGATTGATTATTTGGGGTTTTTTTGTTTTACGAATTCTTGCAAATAATGTATATTTTAAATTTTGTATTTAAATAATTTGTTTAAAAAGTTTTGTTTTTTCTCTTTATATATATAAATAAAAAGGTAAATTTTTAACATCCTTTTTTCTCATATTAATTCAATTTTTTCATGTTAAGGAACATAAAATTGATTAATTTCATCAAAAAATATTTTTCACATTAAAGAAAAAAAAAACAAAACTTTTTAACAAATTATTTAAATACAAATTCAAAAAAAAAAATATTCTTACAAATGGAGCAAACAGATCAAAAATAGGAAAATTTAAATGAGAAAACCATACCTCAGTTAAACGAGATTTGTAAACTATTAACAATTTCACATTTCAGAAATCATAGAACTAAATCAAAAAAAACTGAAGTCATACAAAAATGTTTGTGAAACGATGGAAAGGAAAACGAAATGCCGATAGCAATGACGTCAAAAAATGCAGCAGTTGTGAAAAATGAGAAGAAGAAGAAAAAGATAGTAAAAGGAATCGAAATGCTGACGTCGAAAAAAACCAAAAACGTTTCGATTGTGAAAAATAAGAAGATGACTAAACGAAAAGCCATTGAAGAAGAACTTCAAGTTTCCAAAGAAAAGAAAAGAAAAACTAAAATGAAAACGAGTGATGCACTTCAGATTCTAGGCAAACGAGATATATCGAGTGAAAATCGATGAGCAATAGATGAAGGGAAAGGAAAAAAATATCTAGCACGACTCGCCGCAGTACTATTTCAATCGAAGTCCGTAAAACGGGAGAGTGTGATCAAAGGCATTTTTAAAACTTTCGACGTGGTTCCCTCGTTCAAGAAAATCGATCCGAAATTGTTCATGGAATGGGTGAAGAAAAAAGTATTGGATTTGTTTCACAAATACATGAACGTGGGACTAAAAATTAAGATGATACTCCATTGCGTGATGAATAAAATCGACGTGAAGTCCAGTGAGAGCATCGTGAAAAATGCATATTTCAGATCTAACGTCGAACCCGTATTTCGAGGTTCAGATTTATCGGACGTTTTTGAAAAGATGAAAGACAAGATGTTGACATCTCTCACGAATTATCAACATGAAGGTAGTAATTGGACGTTCGATGAGGTGTTGAAACTCGAAATTCACATAACTAAAAACGATTTGTTGAAAGGGTCTTCCTACGTAAAATTACCGTATTTCCTAGCTAAAAAACACGCCGTGATCAACGTGAAAAATAAAGATGATCAGTGTTTTAAATGGGCAGTCACCTCTGCTTTATACCCTGTCAAAATAAACACAGAAAGAGTTTCTTCTTACGAGGTGACTTCTAAAAATCTCGATTGGACCGGAGTGACTTTTCCAACGCAGTTAAAACACATCGAACGTTTCGAGGTTCGAAATCCCACCGTAGCGGTGAACGTCTTGGGATACGATGACGAAAAACGAATAATCTATCCTCTCAGACAGACTTCATATCTCGAAACAGAAAAGACGATTATTTTATTATTGATTTTGAATGGTGACAATCGTCATTATTGTTGGGTTAAACATCCAAGTCGATTACTGTCGAGACACAATAATAAACATAAAGGAAAGATATCTTTATGTTGTAACTGCATGAACATGTTTAAAAGCGAAAAATCGTTAGTGAAACATCAGGAATATTGCAACGAAAATCAAGGTGTCGCCGTTGAAATGCCCAAACCCAACACCATCGTGAAGTTTGAAAATCGCAATAGAAGGTTAAAAGTACCATTCGTCGTGTACGCCGATTTCGAATGTTTCACCACAAAAATGAGGTCCTGTCAACCAAACGCTCTTCAAAGTTACGTCGGAAGATATCAAAAACACACACCTTCGGGCTATTGCATTTACGTGAAATGCGCTTTTGACTCGCAACACGACATGGTCCCTTCACCTACATGAAACAGTATGAAGACGATGACGTGGCCCAAAGGTTCGTGGAAGAGTTAGAATCGAAAATTCAAATGTTATATGACAAATTCAAAACTCCGGCAAAAATGATCATCACGCAAGAGCAGCAGGACGAAAATAACAGAGCCACCGAATGTCACATATGCAGACAATCATTCGATGAGAATTCGGAGGAAAATAAGAAGGTCAGAGACCACGATCATTACACGGGTCTGTATCGCAGTCCGGCTCACAGCAAGTGTAATTTAAAATATCGAGATGCCGCTTTCTATCTGGTGATGTTTCACAATCTCTCAGGTTATGACAGTCATCTGTTCGTGAAAAATCTCGGCACCTCACACGAAGAATTAAATTGCATCACGAACAGCGAAGAAATATACATTTCCTTCACGAAATGGAAGCTCATGGAGAAGAAAATAGTAATCGGCGGAAATACGTTGGAAGAAAAAACGAAATCCATTCATAGATGCATACGTTTCATCGACAGTTTTAAATTCATGTCGACCACTCTGGAAAAATTAGTCGATAACATGAGCTAGGATAAATTTAAAATCACGAGCGAACATTTCGGAGAACGAGTAGACGTCATGTTGAGGAAAGGAGTCTATCCTTACGATTACATGAACGATCTAAAGAGATTCGAAGACACCGCACTACCTTCGAAAGAAGATTTTTATTTGAAATTATACGAATCTGACATTTCCGACGAGAATTACGAACACGCCAAAAACGTGTGGAAATCATTCGATATGAAAACCATGAGAGATTATCATGATCTCTATCTGAAGACTGACGTTCTGCTCTTGGCAGACGTGTTCGAAAATTTTAGAGACGTCTGTCATCGAAATTACGATCTGGATCCCGCTTGGTATTTCACCGCACCAGGTCTGGTGTGGGATGCTCTGTTGAAGACCACCGAAGTCCAATTGGAATTATTATCCAATGTGAACATGTTGCTCATGTTCGAAAGGGCTGCGAGAGGTGGCGTCTCGATGATCTCTCACAGATATTCTGAAGCTAACAATCCCTACATGAAAGAAGGTTTCGATTCGAAACGGTCGACAAAATACATACAGTATTGGGACACTAATAATCTGTGTGGTTGGGCTATGAGTCATCCTTTACCGATTGGAAATTTTGAATGGGTGAAGGAACCGGAAGAGATGCAAAAATGGAGAGACTATCCTTGCATTTTAGAAGTTGATTTGAACTATCCGGAAGAATTACACGATCCACACAACGATTAACCGCTGGCTCCCAAACGAATGGAACCAAATGAAGGAGACAAGGAAAAACTCATTCCCAATTTATTTAACAAACCTAACTACGTCGTCTACAGCGAGAATTTGAAACAGTATGTCGATAACGGGATGAAATTGGTCAACATACATCGCATCATTCGATTCGACGAAGAGCCTTGGATGAAAAAATACATCGATCTCAACACGAATCTCAGAATTCCAGCCGAGAACGATTTCAAAAAAGATTTCTTCAAACTCACGAACAACTGCGTGTACGGTAAATTGATGGAAAACATCAGGAAGAGAACCGACGTTCGACTCGTCACGTCTGAGAAAAGAGCTAAAAAATTCGTGGTGAAACCCGATTACAAATACCGAACCATATTCGACGAAAATCTAGAGGCCGTTCACATGCAAAAGACGCACCTGAAGTTCGACAAACCGTATTATCTCAGACCGATCATCTTAGATATCAGCAAGTGATTGATGTAGAAGTTTCACTACGATTATGTCAAACGAAAATTTGGTGATAAAGCCAAACTACTGTTCACTGACATGGACAGTTTAGTTTATGAGATAGAGATGAAAGACGTCTACTGAGATATATCTCAGGACATGGCTGAGTGGTTCAACACGAGCAATTATCCCATCGATCACCCGTCCAACATTCAATCGAACGACAACACGAAGGTGTTGGGTAAATTTAAGGATGAGAGCGGCGGTAAACAAATCGTCGAATTCGTGGGCTTGAGACCCAAACTGTATGCTTATCGACTAGAAGATGATGAAGAGATCAAGAAGTGCAAAGGAGTTAAAGCATGCGTGGTGAAGAAAAACATCTCTTTCCAAGAGTATAAAGATTGTCTGTTAGGAAGTGGTCCGGTGTATAAGACTATGAAATCGATTTGAAGTGAAAATCATGACTTGTATACCGAAATAGTCAACAGGATTTCGCTGACGGCCGACGACGATAAGAGATTCGTGTTAGACGATAAAATAAACACTTTAGCACTCGGACATTGGACTGTGGATCTAATTAGAGATGATATGAATGTGGATGATTGGATTCCAGATATGATTGTGGATGATAAGATTCCAGATATGATTGTGGATGATAGGATTCCAGAAAATCAAGAGGAATTAGATGGATTCAAAATTATAGAAATCGATAGAGAAATCGAGAGAGTTAGTTTAAAAAGAAAAATAAAAAAATAAAAAAAATAACGTCATTTTTAGAGAATTATAATAAAATAAATAAAAAAAAAATATATATATATATGCATTTATGAATAAGAAAATAAAGATATCCGTAGAAGGTGTCGTCTTACCTAACGAACCCCTATCCAACATCGATCTGTTGAATACAGCAAAAGATTTGAAAATCAAAGATTTTCTAGGCGTGTTTTCCAGAGATGCCTTGCCGAAGAGAAGACCTCAACAATCGGAATGCGGAATTTTAAATCTAGACGATTCATCGTGTGAAGGCACTCACTGGGTGGCGTGGATCAAGAACGGGAAAAAGAAAAATTATTATTTCAACAGCTACAGAATCTCGCCGCCAAAAGAAATAAAGAACTATTTCAACAAATTGATGGTTCGTTACAACACGGAACAAGTGCAATCACCAGGTCAAGTGTTTTGTGGTCGCCTGTGTCTCTATGTTCTCAAGAGATGGTCTGAAGGAGATCGGTTTCAAGACATTCTCAATGATTTACATTAGAGAGAGATTTTTTTTTATAGTATATATAAAGATAAAAAAATTATTTTAAAAAAATTTAATCGAATAAAAACGAAAAATAAAAATAACATAGTTCATTTTTAATAAACTGCATTTTGAATATATTTTTTTCTAAAAAACAAAAAAAAATCCCCACAACAACATGCCAGTCGATAAATTTGGTAGAAGTGATGACGAAAAAGTCAACCTAAGAAAGAAGAGGAAGACGTTCGAAGTTGACGATGGTTACGACATTGCCAACTTGGACGAACATTACGTTCGGAGATACGAACCTCGAGAAGAACCTTTGAACATGAATGATAAGAAGCTCTACAATCTTCCCGAGCCGATAGATCTCGCAGATGCTGCGACTAAAAAATACGTCAACAGGGGGAACACCGATTTCGAACGAATCCTGCTAGATAATTACAGGGATAAAACCATGACTGACAATCTCGATCTGAAATCCAAATGTTTGGTGGACGTCGCGAATCCCATAGATCCCACCGATGCTGTGACCAAGAAATACGCGGACAAATCTCACGCGAGATTCAGCGAACACCTGAGAAATAGATACGTTCAGAAAACGATGCACTCGGAATTGAACGCCAATTCTAACAAGATAACGAACGTGGCCACTCCCACGAATCCCAAGGACGTGGCGACCAAACACTACGTAGATCTGGAACAGAGAAAGTCTGACAGATGAGAAATGAAATCGGATCTGAATGCGGGATTCAACAAGATATTGAATCTGTCGAAGATCAACGATACGGATGCGGACTCAACCGCGGTCAACAAGGGCTACGTGGATTCTGCCGTGATACGATCACAAGAATACCTAGAATCGCAAGTGGATGATCTCTACCTCAACAAACAATCTGGCAGAACCATGGAGGGTGGTATCGACATGAACAGTAAGAATTTATTCGGACTCAGTCACAATCCCGAATTCGATTCCAGCGCAGTCAGCAGAAAGTACGTGGACGACAACTCGGTCTGGAGAAAGGGTGACATCATGGAAGGTAAATTAGACATGGGTGGACACGCACTCACGAATCTACCGGATGCCGTGAACATGACGGATGCCTGCACCCTGATTTCGGTGGTGGAGAAAGTCAAATATGCTAGACAATTGATCACTGTGTGGGCCGAGGAGGCCGGCACCTTAGATGAAGGAAAGCTGAGTGGTCTTTCGGAAATGGAGGTAGCGGATCGAAACATGGTCAGGTGGGATATCCCATGCCGCTGGGAGGTGAAATCCTTTGAATGAGTCTGGCTTCCTCGGATTTGAATAACAGAGCGGTCGTCAATCTCATGGTGAATGGAGTAGAGAGCGATAAGAGATACAGCATCGAAAAGACTGAGAATCACCACGCGAATGTTAGCACATTCGGCACGCCTCTCAAAGTGAACTCCGGAGACAGGATTAATTTTGTTTCGAAAACCAATAATCCCGAACCCGCCACTTCCGTGGTGAGTCTACTGATCGACCTAGTTCCTTTGAACAAACAGTGAACTCGTGGAAAATAATGAATTAAAAAAAAAATAATGTGTGATTTATTAAAAAAAAAAAAAAAAAAAGTAATGAGATTGAGAAAGATGTTCAATCTCTCTAGATCACATTACTTCTTTTTTTTTAGGTTTTGTTTTAATACGTTATTTCTCATAATGTTTCATCTTGTGAAATTGGATCACCTATCTCGAAACACGTGTCGACATCTATTTTAGCATTTCGAAGAGCTTTTATAAATTCTCGAAAAGTAGTCGGTCCTCTATACGTCAACGTGTCTAAAAGTTTTCTGATCTTATCTTCTATCAAGATTTTACTTTCGATTTCATGTCTCATATAATCAGTCAATATCAAAGGTTCTGTTTCGACTAAAGTGTCTAGAATTATTACTAAGGAATCTTGTGAAATATTTTTAATCAAAACACGTCTGTTTCTTCTTAAGTATTCTCTTTCTTTATCATTCATTTTTATAATAATTTTTTTAATTTTTATTTATATATTTTTTTTTTTCACACTCGTCTCTCATCTTGATCTGAATGTCTGAGATGCTACTCTTGAGTCGTTCACTCTGTTTACTGACGTTTACTGACGTCGAATACGAACATGGGATACATCGACTTGTATTCGCCGGGAGATATGTTAGGATTGCTCATCAATTCGTCTAGACCGTGATACTTCTTTCTAAAATCAGCGGCGTTGCCGTACAGTATGCAGAAATCGTTCTTGTCAAACGATGCGTTGTAATCGATTGGTGGATATCTCGTGGCGTTCAGAAACGCTTGCATGTTTCTCAAATGACGGTGATCGAACAGCGAAGCATTCTTTTCCTGAGACCCGTCCCTATCGGTCTGAAACGCAACCACGATGAAACGCGGTCTCTCGGAAGCAGATTTCACCGTCAATCTCCAATTGAAGTGATTCGTGGAGGGAGGAATGCTAGTCGTGTCGCACTGTCTCATTCTAAATCCCATGGGTAATTTACTCTTAGATTCTATGATCTTGTAGAGACGCACTTTTTCCACGATCGAGGGCTCCACGTGCGGAACGAACCACGATATCTTGTGTAGCGTTATCTTACCCGCATTGGTTGCAGTGAGTCTCACTATTGCATCGTCGTCTCCTTTTCGAATCAACGTCAGATTGTGTTTGAATCCGTACATGACCTTGTTGTAATCGTCCGCGAATCCGAAGATGTGTTTCAAAGGTATCCTGAACGAAAACGTTCCTTTAGGTCTGGACGTCTTGACGACATAGTCGAATATCGCGACGGCGACGGCGCTAGCAGGGCCGACGGTGTCTTTCACCCACAACTGATTAAGTCCTCTGGATCACGAAAAATCATCAGGATACGTCAAGAGTCCGAACATCGTGGTGGCCTGACCGGGATGAAACACATATTCTATCTCTTGTCCGGATAGCATGTATTTTATATTACTGAATAGATGCATGATGCCATTATTGGCTAGAGTAACCGTGTCGTCGTCGGAGTAGTCGCTCCCATCTTCCTTGGTGAGACGTCCCTGCACCACTATGTAACTCTCGCTAGGATGTATGAATAGATCTTGAGTTTCAACGTTGATTCTTATCTCTCCCACATTGTTCAAACTCGTTCCGGTTACCGGTTCATATTCGTGAACCTCATATTCTTGAATACTTTCATCTTTCACTATGCTTTGTGCTATATCTTGTATATTTGTCATTTTAAAGGATTTTTTTGTTTTTTTTGTTTATTAATTAACTTGCTTTCTTTATCTAAAAATAGTTTTTAATTATTTTTTATTATTATTTTTCTCTCTTATATATATATATATATGTGTGTAAACAAGAAAATGTTAAAGAAAGTAAATAAAAAAAAAATTGTTTTCTTTATCAAAACTTTGTCTTCTGTAATTGTTGTTCGTAAAACTTTCCGATGATCTTTTCTCCATCCAAAGCTTCGATTTCGTAAGTCACCGGATCGGTGTGAAATATTTTGATTATCACGAAGATTTCCGAGGTCCATCGAGGAGTATAACCCTTTTCGAAGTGCTTCTTATAAGCGTAGATTCTCACTCGATCACCGACCGCAAATTTCGGCGTTCTAGACTTCTTCATGATCTTAGATCTCTCAGGATATAGATTCGCGTAGACCCGTTTTTCGTTTCGAGGATCGCTAGCTTCCGCGGGAGTCATCTTGATCGATCTGTGTCGCGTGTTCTTGTAATCTTTGACCAGACCGTTCAGAGCGTATATGTATTTCTTGGTCGAATTCGCCGTGAAGTATCTATGCATCTTTTCCTTCATCGTTCGATTCCAACGTTCCACCACGCTGGCTTTCTCTTCGTTTTCGATCGAGTAGAGGTCGACCAATCGATGAACGTGCTTGTTGTAGAATTCCTTGCTCTTATCCACCCACAATTTACTAGGTTTTCGAGAAGACGAGTCGAACACGCTCTTCAGAGCCTCGGCGACGCAAGGTCCCGATTTATTCTTCAAAGCTCTGATCCAACCGTATTTGGAAAACACGTCGATGACCGTCAAAAGATATTTGACGCCCTCGTTCCACCTCGAAAACGATCTCATGTCTACCAAGTCGGCAGACCAAATATCATCCAAACCCTTCACGAACACCCTTCTCTTTCGAAATTTACGCACTATGGGTTTGTGTAACTCCTCGGCCAATTCGCTCGTCAATTATCGTTTCTTCTTCTTCTTTTCAGATGCGCTTTTTTTTGAACGCCCCATCCGAATCGACGTTTCGCACCGATCAGATTGCCGACCAGCGAACGTTCTATCTTCTCTCTCCTGGTCGGATTCGATATGCCTCTCAATTTCCCCAACATGTTTTTATCGCAGACGTCGTTGCGAGTCTTGGTGCCGGGATGTCCGGCGTAGCACAGATCGTGATCATACGCGGCCGCGTCCACACTATTCACAGGTTTGCTCCAAGATTTGGGTGTCAGATCGGCGTTGAGTCTCTTGTTCAATTTCGTTCCGGGTCCCGTGAAACTGTGACCGGGCAGATGCATTTCGAAAAGTAGATTATTGATCATTTTATTCACGATGCCTTTACCTTTGCTCGCGTTCTTTTTTTTTGACGAATCGAGTCTTGATAGAACCACACACGTTGCAAATTCCGCGAAGCATCTGTGTGTCGTTTTTAGTTCGCACTTCTCTAGAATTACTCGTCTCGGTAACTCTCTTACACTTTACGCAATACATTTTAAGAGTTATTTAAATTAATTTCGTTTTTTTTATTTTATATATAAATTTAATAATTAATTAATTCTGTTCTTATTATATATATTTTTTTTTTCAATCGCTGCTCTTAAGTACTATCATCTTACTGAATTCCTCCCTGGCCTCTTTCCTTCCCTTTTCCACGAGAGAATCCTTCATCTCTTCCTTGATGATCGGACGAGTCTTGATTCTCACGGCTTCTTTCATGGTATCGTATTTCGTTTTCTCGCTCAATATCGCGAAGTATTCTCCGTCCGATATCCTACCGTCTTTCAACGCCATAGAGATCATTTCGGATATCGTGTCGATCTTGGAGTCGCCCAAGACGCGAATCTTGTCGTGTTTCCTCGCCTTCAGATATAATTTCCTACTCATAAAGTTTCCGAGCGTGCTAAACAATCCGGCGGCGAGAGCCACTCCTTCTACGGTCAACACGATCGGAACGCCGACCGCGGTCGACAACAATCCGATGCCGGCTGCGTGTAAACCCATGGAAATCGTGATGAGTGTCGTGTCGATCGCGTTGACGAATTTCACGAAACGCGAATACTTCTTCTTGAGAGAATGACGAGAATCTCTCTCTCGAGTTAGATACTCTTGGATTCTACTGATTTGATCGATGCGATACCTCTCTCTTCTTTCTTTTTCTTCTAGCAACGGTGCCGTCGGCAAAACGCTGATCGGCTTCTCGTCCTCGTCGTCCACTAACGTCGGATACAATTTATTTCTGGTTCTCATTTTTGCGTTTTTTTTTATTTCTAATATTAGATAAAAAATTTATGTGTGTATTTATTTTTATTTTCTATTCTCCCTTATTTTATATCAACGAGAAACTTAGACGTATGCTTCATTGAACAATAATTTCATGACGCATCCCTTATCTTGTAAAGTCAGACTTTTATGCGCCAATTTCTGTTCTTCCGAAACTGTGGGCTTGCTTTGATCCTTACAGAAGAGTAATCTCTTCCAAAACGCGATCACTTCATCGATTTGAACGCGTTCGAACGCCGATTCGAAATACTTGACGACTATATCTTCCCTTTCCATCCACAGACACGAATGATTCTCGTGATCGAAGTCTAGGTGATCCCGACATCCGACGCATCGTTCGAACAAGAGACGACATAGTTGTTCGTTCACGCAGAATGCGTAGGCTCTCATCAGCATTTTAAAAAGAAACCTTATTCTAATAGTCTGAGAATCGCTCATGATTTACGTATTTATTTTATTATCTATTCGATTTGATATATTATTTTTAATAACTATTTATTTATATGTTTTTTTTTTCTCTCCTATATATCAATCAAAAACGTGACAGTGGGTTTGCGGATTCAACAATCACCTTTTTTCATTGTATCATACACGAGTCGATTTCCGACCTAAAATCCGCAAGTGGATTCCGTGTACGCCTCCATAGGGTTTCAGTGTTAAAATCGTGTACGGACGCGGATTATTAGAATCGGCAAGATGATGATTTAGAAACGACAAAACGTTTTTTTTGCTCGCAATTTAACACTGAATCCTATGGGGGAAACCCATTTGCCGATTCAAACATCAAACGGTACATGCACGTGTACGTAAAGCTACGGGCGTTTTTTTCACTCTAGGATACAATTCAGTGATGTTTGAATCCGCAAAGCCGGTTCTAACATCACCCTAAAAAACGTTCAAATCGTGTACCATGTACACGATTTTAACACTAAATCCTATGGGAGGTGTACATCGATATACGTGTACACGTACACGTACATGTACGTTGATGCCTGTATCCGCCTTATATACCTACTAGCGTAATATAACTACGCCATTCCACCGAGTTATGTAAAACACCCACAGATTCAAACACACGTCGCGTTCTGTGTTTATTACACACCCCCATAGAATTAAAATTCATTTAAATGAATACAATTTAATTCCGATGTTTAAACCCAAAGGCAAATAGTCCGTTATGTTTGTTTGAAGCGGTACTGATCAAATGGATCGATAAAAACTCAAAACAAGGTTTGGAACCAGTCTAAAAATTACATTCGTTATCTTTTCTTTTGGGCGTGTTTCTTGAAATTCATACCGCTGTTTCTAATCGGCTGATGTCCATTCACGCCTAACCATCTGGTGGCTATTACTGATAGTAAAATATAAGTGCAGATTTGGGCGGATTTGCAAAACAACTGGGAGAAACACAGACGATCGATAATGGTGTAACGAAATTTTGAAACTTTTCGAAGCGTAACTAATGACTCGGAGGGAAAGGAACTAGTCGAAATCGGTGCGGGGAAACAAGTTCCGGCTTGAACATCACCAGTTAAATACAGAACCACGTATGTCATAGCGGCGATTCCATTAAATACAAGGGTTTATAGTTTAATGGATGTGTAATAAAACATAACATCAACAGATTGCTTAATATCAGGGCTCAAAATAAGCAGTGTCGCGTCGCTTTTTGCTATACAAAACTTGCAAAAAGCTACACAATATTCAATTATGTACAGTATTTTGCGATACAAAATAATCAACTGCAGCCTATTAGGCTGCAGTTGATTATCTTGTATCGCAAAATGTAAATGAAAATTTGCTAATAAATTTGAAAACTAGTTCACTGATGCTTCACTTCTGATTGTGGAACATTCCAGGCATTACTCAGATTAACTCTCCATCAAGCATCATTAACAACTTCATATGTAAGATGAAGTCTATTGGTTAAAATTCTTCCTGTTTTTACAACATTTTGCATAAAATGTCCATTAAAATAACTTCAAGCCCATCAAATTAAAAATCCCAACTTCCATTTTGAGAACTCTATTAAACAACCAAGACGCCATTTGAAAATTTCCAAGTCCATGCAACACTTAAAGGCAGTTCAGTTAAAAAAGCATAGTTAATGTTTCATGTGTTGCAGATCATTTGGAAATGTCCAGAAATGGAAGGAAACTATTCTATCTACTTAGAAGAATTCAATACAAAACAGCATAACATAACTCTGGTATACAAAAACAGCTATGTAATTTTTATAAAATGCTATTCATGTTTTGGAAATGTGTAGCATTTTGCTACGCAAAGTAAAAAAGTTATTTTGAGCACTGCTCAATATTTCATATTAGTCGGGAATGAGAAAGATTTAACCGTGCACAAATTCTAATAAAAGCGAATTTGGTATCATTCGACGCGGAAATTATCAAAGTCGTCTCAAATCCATCTTGGGGAATTTTTTTTATCCAAGATGGCGTCCGAGATGGCAGCCACAGCTTGAAGTTTTCCGTAAAGTAATTCTAAAGCACCGAAACGTCACAAAATATAATCTGATGCAAATAATCTTTGCTCAGATAACCATTCCCTTTTCTTAAGCACCAAATATGATTTTCTAGATCCAAAATGGCCGCCAAAACAGCGGCTAAAATGAGAAAAAAAATCAATATTATTCATGTTTGTATTTATTTGACGACCCACACAGACAAAATACAAAATAAATATACAAAACTCGCGTGTATTTCATATCTGGAGTAGCTTAAGAGATTATTGTTGGGTTAATTTCTGTTGGTGCACAGTTTCGTTTTTTTGTTTAACCGTTTACCCAACGTAACGGACAAAACCGGCCAGCGCTATTCTCAAAAATCGCCAATTAATTTTCAAAATATTTTCATTTTTTTTTCTCAAAAACATAGGTTATGACCTCTCGTTGGAACGAGCTCGTCGAGCTCGTTCCAACGAGGGGTCATAACCTATGTTTTTGAGACAAAAGATGAAAAAAATTAGTTATTCAAGAATTTTTTTTGCAAGTGTAGTCTGCTTTTCATGTTAGGTAAAGGGTTAACAGGCCTGATCTCACTCGAGATGACATACATTAGAAAAAGTTTCTGCTACATTATAACTCATTGAGACTTTAATTATCCTGACGTTCAAAGGTCACTGGGAATTCAGTTTCTTCAACGTTTTTCAAAATATGACGTCAAACGTCGGAAAGTACAAATAATAAAAGATTTTTCACATTTTCACATTAGTGATTATCTGATTGAGGGATAGATTATTTTCGGTGGTCTGAATTTCTTATTCAAAACTTGTTTCCAATAAGCTGTAATAAAACAAATGTATATAAACAAAATATTATTTGTGTTTGACTGAATATGAAATATAAGCAAGGAAAGTGTTATTTGCTCTGGTGTTCTCATTTTTCGAAAGCCGTGATAGTGTCTTCCTGCGCTTAACCAGTTAAGAATTCTTGACAGCAGGATTATATTAGTTTAAACAATATTTATTGGAAAGTTTGTTACTTGTATATATTACATGGCAGCTAATAAGAAAGGTACAACACAAAATGCACAATAGTACACAAGATAACAAAGATGAACAAATAGATGGGTTACAATGTAAAGAAGAGATTCGACAAAAAGCTGACAGCTTATGTAAGTCGTCTCCCTAGGATTATATTGGTATTATAAGCTGCGATAACATTTGGCTCAACGCTTGTCACTGAGCACTATTCGGTCGTGCGAAAATCGGAATATAATAACGAAACAAATGACCACAAAGTATCAACGCGCTGTTTCGTCTCGTACGTCATAAGCCATAAAAATGTATCAAAGGGTTAAACATTTAGTTTAAATAATATTTATTGAAAGAATACTGAATGTGTTAAATACAATTAATAAACTTTTACATAACCATTGATGTTCATATAATCTTGTGTCAATAGATGTACGAGTTGGATTCGACAGCAAGCTTTTGGCTTATATAAGTTGTCTCCAAAAGCTGAGAAGTTGCGATGTAAATGTTTAAGTTTACAATGATGCAACAGAGGTATTTATAAAATAAAAAAAAAACAGTATGAAAAAATAAGAAAAATGAGGTCAGTTTGAATTTTAAACATTTATTACATCTCACTCTCGTATGATGTTGAGATCGTAGTTGTCACATACTGAAATATTTCTGTAAAAAATGTTCTGCCATAACACCGATTCACACATTGCCTTTCTCGTCCTCATGAACTATACCTTCTGTATTTTGAAAAACATCTCCCCGGGGATCTCCACATGCATTGACGCATTTTAGCCTATTCTATCGACATGAGCACAAATTGCTTGCGCATGGATTCCGTGACGTCATTTTGCATTTACAGCGGACAAACTAATAAAGCGCATCAGTTGCTACTTCCAGATCTGTTATTTTCTGTCGTCTCAAGTCTTGTTTCCTGCTTCTTCCAACCCCATTTCTCTGGGTTCATTTCCTCATTGTCTAATGTTTTACACACCATTACCTGCAAATGTACCCTCGAACTATGGACATGATCAACCCTTTCAGTGGAGGAGGTAGTTTCTGTTGGCCCAGCGCAAGCTGTACTCGACGAAAATATGTTAATGAATTTTGCATCTCGCAATGTGTCAGCCATCACTCGTCCTCTTGTTAAACCACCTCGACTTTTAAGGGAGCACATTTGGACTTGTTCTATTATCAGATAAGTTGAAAGTCCCGTCCAAACTCATCTACTTCTACGGATGGTGTGATAACCATGTTCATTGAAAGACTCGTACAACGACGGATGGGTAGTTGGTATTTCCAGTACTATATACAACTGAAGCAGACAACTCTTGACATAATGGACATGACATGTCGCAGCAAACAAATTCAGCATCTCGACGACTGTCACGAGGTGGTGATTCGAGTTTACTGTCCGCTCAGCTCTAATGAATTTCTTCAATATCCTCACATACTTAATGGATTGAAGCCAAAGACTTGTGGTAAGTGATTTCTCACTCAGAAGGTTCTAAATGATCGTACTCCAGGAACAGCACATCAACAATAGTTTCTTGTATCCTTTAAATGTGTTTCGGTGTAGCTATTTCACCTGTGTTTAACCTTTTATAGGACAAAAGGCGGGACTATTAAAATAAATGCTATTTTTTAGCAAAAATACCACTACCACAATTGACAGCTCCAAAACATTATCCAAAACGCGGATTTTGGTGGATTTTGAATGTGTTATTCTACGATAATTTCCGATTCAAATGATACCAAATTTCCTTTGGTTATAATTTGTTACCGGTTCAGGCACAAATTCGGCTTCTCCCTCCTGACTGTATGGAATCGGGCCAAGTATTGTGAAAATAATTGGGTCAAGATTGGATCTTTCTATATTCTGTTATCTCTAATTAATGGAATGATAATGATATTAACTAAGAGATTATTACATATTAAAGCACCTTTTAACAACGCATCCTAAAATTTGAAATCTTGAATTGTTCCAGATCATAAATAAATTGACAAATTGTTTGTTATTTGTGTTGATTGCAACATTGTCAATTCGCGCCTTCGCCTGCACAGACGCTGGAAAGTGTTGAGTGATGGTTCACAGGAAGTGGCGAACCCGTTGTCCACTGGTCATCCTAACCAACCTTATTTTTATTTTGTCTTCTGTTCAACCAACGTTTTAGCTTAACCCTTTACCTCATACGAATCGCAGACGACACTTGCAAACATTATTGATAACTATTTCATTTTTTGTATCAAAACCATAGCTTATGACCTCTCATTGGAACGTGAACGGAACAAAATAAAGAAAATTGAATGGTGAGTTTTGTGAATAGCGCTGGCCGATTTTGGTCACGTTGGGTTAAGGGTGAAATTTACACATAATTGTCAAAGGGGATAGGAGAGAATTGTACTTGTTATTTGTTTTCTGTAAAGTATTGACATTATTGAGGTTTATTACTTTCCAAAGTGTGATTTACTGGAATTTCCGGGTTTGATTTTAAACGATAATTTCACAAGTGAATTATGCGATCAACAATTGTGTCATGTATGCGTGCGCGCAAACGAAGACGCTTTGCCGTGGATGTAATGGGGACTTCATTGTTTTTTGTTTTTTTTAACCCTTTACCTAATATGAAAAGCAGACGACACTTGCAAAAAAAAAAGTTCTCGAATAGCTATTAATTTCATTTTTGGTCTCAAAAACATAGGTTATGACCCCTCGACGAGCTCGTTCCAAAGAGGGGTCATAACCTATATTTTAGAGACAAAAAAATGAAAAAAATAATGAAAATTAATTGGCGATTTGAGAACAGCGCTGGCCGTTACGTTAGGTAAAGGATTAAATAAAATAATTATTGTTAATAATGAAAAGTAATAAACAGAGTAATCACTTGACTGGACTGGTTACGTGAAATAATTCAGTCGAGACGAGGGACTATATTGTAAAACACTCGTGCGCATTCGCGCAGTCGTGTTTGTACAACGTCCCTCACCTCTCATCAATTATTTTACGTTACAAGTCCAGGCAAGCGATTACTCTCTATATCATGTTTCGTATAAAGGTTTAGCCCATTTTGTCTGTAGTAACACAATATATATTTACATTATTTACATTATCTGTTATCAGTTTGTTCGTCTGCCACAGCATGGAACACAAAGATTAACGAAATAAAACATGTTTGATAAAAATATTGACACAAGGAATTGTTCAGTAAACTCATAAAGATATGTTTGGGACTCACTTACCTCCACACTGAGAAAAATATTTTTGGATTCATATATAACAAACTGATTCGGCTGGGTGGGTAAATTTGTTAAATATGGTGACAAAACAGTGTATTTTCGACCTTGAAGTCCACCGTAGAGGCAAATAAAACGAGGAAATCGTCGGTCTCAACTAAAGGTTAAGTTGTCTGTGCACCTCCATTGTGAAAATTCATAACATTGCAATGGTGGAATAGTAAAGTTAATGCTGACCTCTCTCTCTCTCTCTCTCTCTCTCTCTCTCTCTCTCTCTCTCTCTCTCATTCATAACTTCGTCTTTGACTTAAAACGGCATCCACCTGGAGTCTACTGCACTGTGAAAATCACGTCACAGCATAACATGGACAAAATCAAGAAGTTTGTCAAGTAAGGGACACCCAAACTGCAACTGTTAAGAAATGGGGCTTTTGCATTTAGAGCGACCAGATGTTTCGCTGGATATATTTCTAATTGCTAGTTGAGATTACCTACTACGTTGCCCCATATACGAAAATAATATAGTGCTTTTCAAGTAAAGGTGAAATAGTACCTATGTGTCTTGAACTCGTCGCCTGAATGCTACAATGTCCTCTATCGCATAGGGGACATAGGACATTATAGCACCCAGGCGACGAACTGTGTTACATTACCACTGTAAGAAAAGAAGTCACATATATCAAGATGTCCGATACATTGCCTAATGGCGTCTCCATACACCCCCTCTTCGATCAATGTGCAACAAGATGAACATACGTGCATGCGCGGAAGTGTCAAATGTGTACAGGCGAACAAGAGTATGGTCGTGAGAGGTGACAGAATTTGGAGATATTGCTGTGATTAGACATGGGATGTTTTCCCAGATAACTTATATAAAATCCTGTACAATCGGTTTGGAAATCGGTTTGGTACACTTCGAAACGATGCCCTCTCTCGGGCTTTTCAAGTCGAGTTTGCCGTTCTTATCGAAAGGAAACCCTACAATTCTTCACGGCTGCGGCCTACAAGCAGTTAAACTGGAACACACAAGCTCGACATAACGTAGCAAGTAATTAGGAAAAGTTATCTCAATATAGAGTGGCTGATTTAGTTCAAAGAAAAATAAAAAAATCATTTATATAATAATTTATAATACTTACATATTGTTACGACAGGAAATTCATTTATTTGTTCGGGTTTAACGACACTTCCAAACCCAAGGTCACCTCGTGTCGGTCAGTGTTACGAGTGGAGGAAGCGGTGTGCCCGCAGAGAACCGCCGAGCAAATTGAATGACGAGCAACTGTCAGACTCCTCAGGGTACTAAATCTGTACATGCACAGAAAGCATTGGTTGAAGACAAGTGCATCATCGACGTGCAGTGCAACACCATGTCCCCAAGTGGGCAATCGCCTTGCCCGAGGAAACAACGCAGTTACCCCTGACGGGGATCGAACCGTGAACCTTTCGGTTTGAAGTCCATTGCAGTACCCCTGAGCCACCGTGCTCCCTGTTACGACAGGGAAGATATGAATTTTTTCACACACATTATGCCAAAGCTGCTGCTTCTATCTCCAGATGATGGTCGACCTACCGCTGACATACCTTGTTGTACAAATTATTTGCTTAGCACGGGAGAACCGGCTTGGGGTTGGATTGTAGTCAGATTGGATTATGCGAGGTATTAAAAGTAGAGGTAAGTTGACAAGAGGATGGAGGTACTGCTGAATGTATTCGACTAACTGCGGTTGTACAGCATGCACAGACGTGCCACGATCCACCACGGGATAGCAAACTTGACTCGTGCCCATAAAACTAACGAACATATCATATTGAACTTGGTAGCTCGCGAAGCAGACATGATTATGAGGATCTTCCGAATATTCAGAAATGGTTCACTGGCCAAGATCCTTTCTATGTGGACGGAGACAGTGCTCTGATCCCTATAAATTGACTTTACAGCTGTTGAGAGCGATTCCCTGAACTGTGTTTCGAACAGAAGATGGTGGACTGAACATCCAAAAACAGCTCGATCAAGTAAGTATTTCAGAGGGGAACCATAAGATAATACCGAATATTTAAAGCTCTTGGCTACATGCATGCACAAGCAGTAGTAAAGACTGAAAACCAGAAACTGCAAATTACCCCGACAATTCTGGTTTGGTTTGGTTTGCCATATGACTGCCATCACGCAGTGACAGAAGAACACTGCTAAAATTTAGTATTTCGAATGCGAGTTGACATCGATTCTGGCCTCATTGTTTCAAGACCACATTACGAGAACATCAGCTAAAACACAGCTGGCTGACACATTCATTGATTCTTTTGAATGGGCTGATTGTCCAGAGCCACAGATTTATTCTCTCGATAGCTGAGCGCTGCACCATCGTGTCAGGCGAGCAAAGCAGCAATTTACTAACATCAAGATTGGAAAAAAATAACTCCAGCTTGTCATGATCACAGTATGCAAAACTTACAAAGTGTTCAACAACAGTTACTACGAAAGGGATCACGGAGGTCAACAAATACACGAGAAGATTCAAGGAAAATTAAGTTCTGATATCCGCTGAACCAAAATGGTGGATGCTCATTATAATCTGAGGTTATTTAAGAAATAACTGTTGTTTTCCGTCAGTTTATGCGATATAAACCGAAATTTTCAGCACAAGCTTCATAACTCGCGTAGCGAGTTATGATTAAGCTTGTGCTGAAAATTTTCGGTTTGTATCGCATAAACCGAAGGAAAACAAAAGTTATTTCTTATAATTTAATCCGGCTGTAATATTAAAATATAAAAACTATGTGAACGTGAAAGAAAAACTTTTAATTTTCGCATAAGACAACAGTCAAACTCAGGAAAGTGTGCCACAAACAGGTCACGTCAATCATTGTCAAATTGTTTGTTGTTTTGATTTTCGATCGCAGACGACAGATATTTAGCAAGTCACGTAACAATATCATTAAAAACATTTTTTTTAAGTTCTTTCCAAAATCATGTTTGGGTATATGATCTTTTATTCGTCTCCCACTTCGGTATATTTTATGAAATTCAATTGTTCCTGAGAAATTATCATTATATTCTCGCTGACTGGAGGCGATGAAAAATAGATCATTGATCTTTGTTTACAAGCTTGTTATCCATCTATCAGTCTGCCGTCACTCCCTCACGGTGACAATTGGATTGAGTGGGCGGGGCTTCCATAGTCTTCAAAGTTGGGTCGGATGTGCGAACGTGTAGCGACATTCCAAATCATGACGTGATTTGGTTTATACGATTTTGACGACTTTCACGCTGTATGTTTTCAACCAATCAAACGCAGAGGCGGGGCAAATGATTAAATTATTTCCATCAAAAGGAAGAATTAGAAACAAGTCCCCAAACTGCAAAGACGATCGCTTACTCAAATCGGATGGACAAACAATACTGGAGACACGTTTCTGATAGCAGTATCGTAGCGGAAGATGATACCGAACTGCTAATCACCTGATATACTATTTGATTTATGTCTCGCTTGTGGGTCAGACAGCAATTTTATCGAAAACTACGCACTGAAATAATATACCACAACGCTTTGGAAACCTACCAAAAGTACATTGTCGGTACCAAATTATGTACAGTTAAAACTAGTAGTCCTGTCGTGAAATGCGCACAAATAGCACGTCGATCTGCGCATTAATCTACGCGCTATGACCATGGTAAGGCTATCAAATTATGTACATATGACCTGTGCACAAGCAATGTTTCAGCCAATGGACCTCCGGGTAACCCGGAGGTCCATTGGCAGAAACATTGCCTGTGTTTGCTATGAATAACCAGGAGAACATGTCGTGATTTTATGTCATTCGATTTGGCAATTGCATGCAATTCCAACGCGCAATTAAGCCTGATAAGCGCACAGTTCGTGACAGGACTTCTAGTTTTAACTGTATATGCGGTGCCAAACGCATATTTAGTGCAATTGTCACTCGACTGCGTGAACACTGGACACAACATCCGCTTCCTACGAGAAAGGAAATCCGGCTTTGTAGAGAAGGGAGCCAACGAAATACGTCCAATAGCATCTATCACAAACAATCTTCGTGCAGAGAAAGGTAAGTTGGTGGGGTCGGCGTCAAACTATTTTAAAATGAACTTTGCGGTTAAGCAGGATGAAGCAATCACCGGTTTGAGAAATCCAAAAGTTTGGTTTTGTTTCGAGTAGTTACTCATTGAATTAACAGAAGCTACTAACAACCGAATGGTCTTCGTATTCCCCAGAAAAAGAGTTAATCGCAATTATGTGAAAATCACTGGGTAACATCACCATGAATACAAACACTTCGCACATGCGAAAACGTAACTGCTTGAGTGCGAGAAGCCACTATCAGGACTTTCAAAAAATGAGGGCACCAAAGGAAAAGCCAACATTTTCCTTGCTCATATTTCATATTCAGTCAAACGCAAATAATATTTTGTTTATATAAATTTATTTTATCACAAAATGTTGAAGACTGCCTATGGGCACTCTCGGTAATTTGTCATAAAACAAATTGTTATGAACAAATTCAGACTACCAAAAAAATGAAGCCCTCAACCAGTTAATAATGTTGATGACGTGTACATTTTTCGTGGCAATGCAAATTGAATATTTTCAACATATTTTAATGACAAAAAACAAGTGCCGAGATTGGAAACTGATATAGTGTTATTGGTTTTCATGAAAGATTAACGCCTTGACGTTTTCTGGAGTGAACGACGTTAAGATACAGCGCAACAATTTTCAAATTAGCAAACATCGTTGCTTGGGAGGAAGTATTACGTTGACTGACTTGACGCCATTTTTGTGGGGGTGGAGGGAGGCAATCTGATTGACGACTTTTTCGTTGGCGTTCCATAAATCCAGTAGCATTGAGATCAGAGGAATGGAAATTCAGGGAACACATGACATCCGGTCAGAGCTGTCTCCCATCTTGCAACTCGAAACATTATTGAAATTCGTGGTCTGAAAGTACAGCGGACGAAGAGAGATCAGTCCGGCAGCAACAACAGTTCTTGTTCCTGTAGAAGGATTGGGCCCAAGTGTTTGGTAGTGTGTCGTTGTACAAATTCGGAGAACATAATTACTGAAGAGTGTAAAGATGAGAACTAAACGTTCAGCAAGGACAACAGCAACCACAGACCTGTCGGGAACTTCGGTTTTTGCTCGATGCTATTGATTTGCCTCCAGTACTTTCAGAATAAAAAACTAGGGGTCGCTGTTTACACACATTATTTTAAATCTGTCGCCACCATGTTGACCGTTGGTTCTGTATCTGAGAGAGGCCACTGAATTTCCCAACTGTGGTTTATATACAATTGACCACTAAGCCCCACACAACTAAGGGATTCTGTCACGGTCTTTCATCCTATCTGTAAATCAGACAAGTTTTGGCGGACATTTTGATGGCCACCTTCAAGAGTTTGATGCAGCTATCCTATGGCATGCTGATTCCAAATACTAGTATATATACTATTCAAAAGACAGGGGATATTTGATAAAAGTGAGATATATGAAGACATATATTTATATTTTCATCAAAAAGACATTTGAAGCATTGCACTGTGATATCTGATGAATGATTTTCAGCGATAGTTGGGTATCTGACAAGCATATATTCCACGCACTGAACTGTAGAAGACATGGACAATCAGTCAGAGAATTCACCACATTCAGTCCAAGAACCCAATATATTGTAAATCCGCCTCGGTTCGCGTGACAAGCGCGGATCCAACGTGGCATACCTCAACAAACGTCCGATAGCAGCTTGATTGGTGTTATTCCATTCTTCCTGCAGTACCGCAGCGAGTTCCTGGACAATGGTAGGGGTTGTTGGCGTTGTCGTGCAGGCCAAGGCAGTGTAGTGATGCTCTGCTCCTGTAGGAACTCTATAGCGACACGGGCCCTGTGTGCTCTTGAACTGACAACTTGGAAAATGAATCGACGGCTTTAACGTCGCGCAAATGGCACCACATGAGCTGCTAACATGTTGTCACGGTAGTACTGCCCCGAGACACGCCCTTGGATGACATGTAATGCTCTTCTGCTCGTGATGGTTATGCATTCCAAAACCATACATCATGGTATCGTTCGTTCCGACGCCGCCACACTCTGTTTCGCCTGTCGCATACCTCAAAAGTTACGTTTCGACTGGAAACTATTGATGAACGAGTTTATACCAAGAAAAGAACGATGAGACCTCCGAAAACGCCCGTCCAGTACAAATGAAAATTTCAAAACGTACCCCACAGATATTAACGCGGTGCTCGTTCGAAAAACCTGCACGAAGTTTCCATGGGCCGGTGACATTCATGATCCACACTAAACTTGTTAACATGTTGATGTGTCGAATCACGCTTATCCATTTTCCGAAAATAAAAACATCAGTTTGGATATCCCCTACATTTATGAATAGTATATATACTGAATCCGAACTCATTTATCCGGAATTTAGACGCAATTGCCCAATTTATTATTTTGATGATTTCCGGCAGACATGTTGGTTGCCATCTTGGGTCCTAAATTTGTAGCAAAACGGGGTTTCAATATGTTGCCCACGACGCATTCTGACCATGTTGACACCAACATCGCTTCACCAATGTCGTCCGACAGAGACCCTCTGTTGGCCAAACAACACAGTCTCAACAGAAAACGGTTAACCCTTTACCTAACGTAACGGCCAAAACCGGCCAACGCTATTCTCAAAAATCACCAATTAATTTTCATTATTTTTTTCGTTTTTTGTCTCAAAAACATAGGTTATGACCTCTCGTTGGAACGAGCTCGTCGAGCTCGTTCCAACGTGGGGTCATAACCTATGTTTTTGAGACAAAAAATGAATAAAATTAGTTATTCAAGAATTATTTTTGCAAGTGTCGTCTGCTTTTCAGGTTAGGTAAAGGGTTAAAACCAAAGTAGTGAGACACTTATATTAATTATACGTATTATCTTATGTGTCAAGTTGTTACTAGGCACAGGACATATCGTGCCAAATGGTCAACATAATTAATAACAACAATCAAGGGACGAGCATAAGTCTGTGAAGTCTGTGTTATATTGGGACAAGACTCACTGATTCGATTCAAAACCCTCTCGATTATTTGAAAAAATCGAACCCAAGGGAGATGTGGATTTCATACAATTCTTTACTGTTGACATTCTGAAGATAACAACCCACCCTGTAGTTTTCAGATGAATAAGATTGAATGTATCCAGTCTCACTAGATACACAAATTCATAAAAATGAGATTTGAAGCAATAGTAGAGATTGCATTACGACTCGTTTGCATAGTATATCATCGGCTAAGTGCACCAAGGCGCCATCTACAATGCTTTGTTGCACTCAGTCGACGATAAATGCCTTTTTCGTCGACCATCTCTGTGATATCTGTCAATTTTCTAATATAATATTAGAACGTTCCTTTTCATGTTCCTCCGGTCGATAGTACCCGAGTTTGTGTGATTTCTGAAATAAAACCTGAAGCAGCGAAGCTGCTGGAGGTTTTACTTCAGGAATCACACAAACTCAGGTAATATCGAGCGATAGAACATGAAAAGAAACGTTCTAAAAATGTTATTACGGCGAACAAAAAATAGCTTTCATTGTTAAGCGTTAACTGCAACATGCCATCAATCTTGTAATAACAACGTAGTCGAATCCAAAAACATGACGTCATTTCGATCGAATGACGTCTCTTTAGGAGTTTCTAGATCACCAAATTCGAAAATGACTTGTCACAAGTGCTGTCGCTTTGGGAGTTTCTATATCACCAAATCCAGTGTTTTCAACTGTATCATGCTGTTCATGTCATAATTCATTATTAATGCTTGTGCGATAAGTGGTGTAATGGAATATAAATTCATGTTTCTTGGACGACGACAGTTGTTAGAATTAAGCGAAGTGAAACAATTTGTTTTGAACTTGAGGCGGAGGCTCAGTGAGATCGAGGAGTACTAAACTCATGGAAATATAATTGATTGAAGTCATAACTCATATTCAGGATTCAATGAAGTGGTGAACAACACGTGAGTTGTTTTTAATATTTCTGATTCTTTTGAATTCATTGTTTGCAGTTAAAATTGAAAACACACCCACTGAAGATGATATATTTGTTGGTAAGTTTGTGTCTATCGGTGACGAAAAAAGTTAAATGGACACGGCGCCAGCGTTTGGTGTTGAGACATTCCAATCAGGGCGTGCGTAATCGACGCTGATCAATGGAAGTGGAGCTTACATTTTCTTTGTTCTAGTGTCTCCAGGGAAGAACGTTCCGATAGTACCCTTGTTTTGCCCCAAAACTCCAGTACTATAACTTTTAGAAGGTGTCAAATGAACCAATCACGGCTGATGTTAAAAACGTGAGGCATAATAATTGTCTATATGCCTATTGATATTGGGTTCACGATGGAGATAGACTGCACAAATAGGCCGTAGTATCATAACAATCGAAAGGTGGATTCGATTCAAGATTCAATTCGAGAGAAACATCGTGATTCGACGGGCCCTAATGGTACGCCCAGTAAGTATATTTGTATACCTGTCGCATGTTAATTTTGAACTGAGACACTCATCTCTAGCGACCATGAATCCGTGTACTGCTGCGGCCGATGCACCACTTGTCAGGTATCCACAACTTTCTGTCCCATATCCGATCATAGAACAGAACCACTTTACGACGCTCAATTCAACTTCACAGGCACCTTTAAAATTGTGACAAAAATGTTTAATGAAGAAAGGTTTGAAACAACCAGTAATATAAATAGAATTACCAAGTGACCAATCCACGGTAGCCGTACTCTACTAAGTTTAGGCCGATGAGTTCGTATTATATACCACGATTACCTATTCTGCTATACATAAAAAGTCTATGACATAAATTTTAGCTTTATACACCAACCGTGGAGAACACGTGCAGGTACGTGCAGCTTTGTGTTTTTAGAAGGAATATAATGGCTCGCTTCATCCCCAAGGCATCAATAAATCAATGACAATACGTAAGTTTATACAAAGCCCTATGCGCCTGCACCAAGCCATCGACTTGTATCATCGTCGTCAGTCCCAGATTATACATAAACGACTTATCAATATGGAAACAGCCTAGTATAAGCTACCAGCGTGTTGCTGAATCCATTTCCATTTATATATTTTGCTCGCTGATACGTGTATCATTATCGTACTCGATTTGTGTAACTTTTTTTTTTAAACTTCGGAAATAAATATTGTTTAAACTAACACGCCAGCAATGGGATTTCAATTGTTAAAGTTTACACCCAGAGTGGAATTACATCCAAGTTGGCCATTGGTGACGTCGACCTGAATGCGAACTTGTCTAAATTTATCGCACGTCGCCACGCGAAGAGTGAAATGAAAGTGGCGATTATTTATGCCGTTTTTAAATGAGTTTACCCCATAAAACACCATCAATTAACAAACAAGCATTGTCTCGTGTTAATAAAGCATCCATACCTTGAAATAGTATGTTATTATGTTACTAAAATGAAAAAGGCCCTGTGTCTATTGCTATTTCGTTTCGGTGATAAAATTGACAGCGGAAGTACCGCCCAACGATGCTCACGTAAACATAAACAAATTCGCACGTATGTACGTCTGCTGCTCAGAAAAATCGAGAAAAAATAATAGCGACTCTTACTAATCTGAAGATCATGTTATAAATAAAATATACCAAAGTAGCTTGGTGCACCAAATGTTCACCACTCGTGGTGAAGTGGTGTTAACCGCGCGCCAAAGGCTCGCGGTTAACACCACTTCACCACTCGTGGTGAATATTTGGTACACCAAGCTGCTATGGGTATATTCTATATATACCCAAAATAACCACACGAGTGGTGAACATTAGTTACCCCAATCTACTTTGGGTATATTTTATTTATACCCTGGTCGTCAGATTATTAAGAGTTTAAATGTTAAATAATACAATATTCAATTGCAAACAATGCCCCTTCGTGCGAACCCTTTTTTGTTTACATATGCACCGGTGGGAGGTAATTCCACTGTCAGTTTTATCGCCAAAACGAGATGGAAAAAGAAACGCACAAAACACGGGGCCTTTTTTCAGTTTAATAACATAATAACGTACTATTTGGAGTTATGGATTCTTTGTGAACATGAGACATGTGGTATCTTATGGGGTAAACTCATTTAAATGCGTAATAAGTAACTGCCGCTTCCATTTCACTCTTTGCATGGCGAGGAGCGATAAATTTAGACAAGTTTGCTTTCATTTCGATGTCACCAAAGGTCAGCATGGATGTACTTCAACTGTAGGTGTAAATTTTAACTACTGAAACCCTGAAACCCCTTTGCTTGCGTAAAGCTAAAATTTATGCCATAGACTTTATATATCGCAGAATAGGTAATCATAGTATATAATACGAACTCATCGGCCTAAGTTTAGTACAGTGTGGCTATTGTGGATTGGTCATCTTCCACGCGTGGTCAATATTTCCACGAGCGCAATAATATTTGATTCCAAGTACGAATTATGGGAATAATCATCTAAAATTTAATTAATTTCATTTTTTTTTATTAATTTTTTTCTGATGATGGATTTTATTACCCATGAAACGCATGCGTGAATAATCACTGCGCGTGCGTGAACTGCGACCAGTTCACGGTAGTTGTACTGTAACATTAGAAATGATAAACATGTGGGAAGGTCTTCAGATGTGTGGCTATGTTTGATTCGATTTTTGTTGGCCCGGGTTTGACTCTCTCGGATTAAAATCCTCATTTTCGATCAAACCCAGTAGAGCTGGGTGATTTTGGGGTTTTCCTGTTGGGTTCCTGTTTTTGTGGCAAACCGGAAAACCGAACCACAAAACCCAGGAAAACCGGGTCTTACTGTATATGTGCATCAACTTATCGCACTATCTTTCTGGGAGAGAATTGTACTGGTGGCTTCTATGGATTAGATGAACGTTATTCGTTTGTTACACTAATTTATGTATTTTGTATTTACTCGATGGGCTTAGCAACTGATTTCCCAGAGCCCCTAAGACTGACCAAAATGACACTGCTCTCTATGGAGATCCTTACACACAGTTCTTTTTGTGGTTTAGTGGTGTCGTACCAACTATTCCGGCTTTTCTTAAGTTAACCTTTAACCCAACGTAACGGCCAAAACCGACCAGCACTATTCACAAAAATCGCCAATTAATTTTCATTATATTTTTCATTTGTTTGTTTCAAAAACATAGGTTATGACCCCGCTTTGGAACGAGCTCATCGAGCTCGTTCCAAAGAGGGGTCATAACCTATGTTTTTGAGACAAAAAATGAAAAAAATGAGTTATTCAAGAATTTTTTATTGCAAGTGTCGTCTGCTTTTCATTTTAGGTAAAGGGTTAAGAAACCAGCAGTTTTATCTACTATATGTTCTTAACACAGAGAAAAACTAAACCGAAACCGAATTTTATTCCTGAAACTGAAACGAAACCGAATCTGAATCTGAAAATTCCAAACCTCGCAGCTCAAAACCTGGACACTATTCTGTCCACACGACACCTTATTTTTTCGATTACTGGGCCAATATAGACTATGTTATGACTTCTCTCTACCAACATTCTATTCTGCCCTTCGCTTGGTCAGTCTTGGGATTATGATAGTACTAATCTGTTCCCGAAGTACAATAGCGATTTTTGGAACCTATTTGGGGTCTGGTTCAGCTCAAAAGGCCTCTGTGAGTAGTATTCATATATCTACAGTCATACAGAATGACGGGCGTGACAACCGTTACTTATCCCCACTTTCTTATTCGACATTCGTTATCAACCGATTATAATGGTTGATAACGATTGTCGAATAAGGAACTGGGAATAAATAACGATTGTCTCGCCCCCCCCCCCCCCTCCTGAGAGAATGTCGCCTTACTGGTGTCATTTTACCGTGCGATGTTCTGCGAGTGTGTGTCTGGGTTTATTCCAGTAGTGCAGAGAAACCTTAACCTTGGAAAATATACAATGGTTTGTTCTCATCTGTAGCTGTTCCATACTATTCTGTCTATCCCAGGAATGTCTGAGCTGTTTTCATTCTTATACTAAACTCCCCATCTTCTATCCAATGACTGAATCCAACAACCAAATACCAAAAGTCTGGATAATGAACCAAAACAATATAACCTCTCAGTTCATGTTTGCCCTACAATGTCGAAAGAGCTTCGAAGACATGTTTTGTCTTCTTGCAGTGCTGTCTCCGCCTCTCGCTACTGCCCAGCATTGAAGTCATATCGCTCAACTACTGGATCTTGCGATTACTAATGCAGTTTGCTGTTACCCAACCACTACAGTACAGTCACCGTGAACTATTCTAAATCCACGCGTCGGCGGTGAGGCCCACGCATACGTTTACTATGTAATAAAAATCATCAGCTGCAACATTTTAATTAATGAAGCACCGTGTTGTACCCGGTGCTTCATTAATTAAATTGTTGATGCCCCTTCCTATAATTAGTGTTTGCAATCTAATATTGTTGCGTCCGTGGAAATACTGTCTGCCCGCGGAAAGTGACCAATCCACGATGGCCGTACTGTACTAAGCCTAACCACTACTATGAAAACCAAGACATTTGACCGCAACAACCAGCAAACACCGATATCTCTTTTCACTGCACTAACTGAATCAACCGACCAACGGCAACGGTGTAACTATTGGGGTGGTGTGTAGAGGTGTGATCCCCGGTCTGGACACTTTTCTGGATTGGAGTCATAGATATCAATTCGCCCGTTCTGGTAAAAATATACTTTCTTACGGGGTTATATTGGCTTCATTGACTTACGTCACATACACACATAGTCCCATGCAAATGTAGGCATGTTGCTGATGAGAGATGTTGGGGTTCCAGCATGATCAATTATGAGTCCGAGCCCAATACGTGCTATTTAAATACAGTCTTGGAAAGCCCATGCACCAAAACTTCATGTATGTAACCATAAACAAATTTCCGGAGTTCTTAACTATACAGTTAAAATTAGAAGTCCTGTCACGAACTCCGCGCCTATCTAGGCTTAATTGCGCGTAGGAATTGCGCGCAATTGCCATATGGAATGACATTCAAATCATGGCAGGTTCTCCTGGTTACTCATACGAAACACAAGCAATGTTTCTGCCAATAGACCTCCGGGTAACCCGGAGGTCCATTGGCTGAAACATTGCTTGTGCACAGGCCATATGTACAGAATTTGATAGCCTTACTGTGGTCATACCGCGTAGATTAACGCGCAAATCGACGTGCTATGTGTACGCATTTCATGACAGGACTTCTAGTTTTAACTGTAGTCCTCTTTGAAAGGCATTCCAACTACAGTATCAACTCATGCCTTCGCGAAGGCATGTCTTGATAATTCAGTTGGTATATCTCTTCAGTCGGGACTTGAGGTAGAAGGCATGTCTTGATAATGCAGTTGGTATATTTCTTCAGTCGGGACTTGACGTAGAAGGCATGTCTTGATAATGCAGTTGGTATATTTCTTCAGTCGAGACTTGAGGTAGAAAGCATGTCTTGATAATGCAGTTGGTATATTTCTTCAGTCGGGACTTGAGTCATAGCAATCACCCAAAATTGTTTTTACACTTCCAGTCGGGCATTCTTGCGATCTCGGTTTCTAACACTATTAGTCACTTGTTTGATTTCTTCTAACGTACGTTAGTAGGTATAAAAGGCCGATATACGACCACTTGTACATGTACGTGTACAACATACTCACACGATGCGTTCACCAACGTGGAATTCGGTGTTAAATCACACGCTTGTTCACAAAAACTGTACATTGGTCTTGAAGCCCTCATGTACAGTCAGTGACTCCTAGATCGCGCTTTTAGCGTTCAAACACTCGTGGTGAACGCATCGTGTGCGTGTGTTGTACATCTTCAGTTGTATCGTGTACGTGATTTTTTGGTCTACGTTTGCATCGCAGATCAGACCCATCGATCCATCGTCGGCGAACGCGATCGAAAGCAAAAGATTCTGGGTGATCATCAAAAAACAATTGTGGTTCAAGACCAGCGGTCCAGAATCGGCAATTGCGTTGGTACAGATGGTCCAGAAACTCTCCCTCGTTTTTGAGGCGGTTACGTTTTTGATTGATATAAATATAGGGGAGAAAAAAAATATAAATAAATAGTTATTTAGAAAAATAAATATATCAAATCGAATAGATAATAAAAAAAAAATACGTAAATCATGAGCGATTCTCAGATGATTAGAGCGAGGTTTCTTTTAAACATGCTGATGAGAGCATACGCAATCTGCGTGAACGAACAACTACGTCCCATCTTGTTAGAACGATGCGTCGGATGTCGGGATCATCTAGACTTCGATCACGAGGATCATTCGTGTCTGACGATGGAAAGGGAAGATATGGTCGTCATGTATTTCGAACCGGCGTTCGAACGCGTTAAATTCGACGATGTGATCACGTTTTGGAAGAGATTAGTCTTCTGTAAGAATCGAGACAGGCCCACAGATTCGGAAGAACTGAAATTGGCGCGTAGAAGTTTGACTTTAGAAGACAAGGGATGCATCAAGAAATTATTGCTGAACGAAGCATACGTCTAAGTTTTGTTTTTCGTTGATATAAAAAATAAGGGAGAGTAGAAAATAAAAAAAAAATAAATACACACATAAATTTTTTATCTAATATTAGAAAGAAAAAAAAAAAAAAAAAATGAGAACCAGAAATAAATTGTATCCCACGTTAGTGGACGACGAGGACGAGAATCCGAACGGCGTTTTGCCGACGGCGCCGTCGCTAGAAGAAAGAGAAAGAGGAGAGAGGTATCGCATCGATCAAATCAGTAGAATCCAATCGTATCTGACTCGAGAGAGAGATTCTCGTCGTCCCCTCAAGAAGAAGTATTCGCGTTTCGTGAAATTCGTCAACGGGATCGACACGACACTCATCACGATTTCCATGGGTTTACACGCGGCCGGCATCGGGTTGTTGTCGACCGCGGTCGGCATTCCGATCGTGCTGACTGTGGAGGAGTGGCTCTCGCCGCCGGATTGTTCAGCACGCTCGGAAACTTTTTGAGTAGGAAATTATATCTGAAGGCGAGGGAACACGCTAAGATTCGCGTCTTGGCCGACTCCAAGATCGATACGATATCCGAAATGATCTCTATGGCGTTGAAAGACGGTAGGATATCGGACGGAGAATACTTCGCGATATTGAGCGAGAAAACGAAATACGATGCCATGAAAGAAGCCGTGAGAATCAAGACTCGTCAGATCATCAAGGAAGAGTTGAGGGATTCTCTTGTGGAAAAGGGTAGGAAAGAGGCCAGGGAGGAATTCAGTAAGATGATAGAACTCAAGGGCAGCGATTGAAAAAAAATATATATATATATATAATAAGAACAGAATTTAAAAAAAAAAAATATTAAATTCATATATAAAATAAAAAAAAAACGAAATTAATTTAAATTAACTCTTAAAAATGTATTGCGTAAAGTGTAAGAGAGTTACCGAGACGAGTAATTCTCGAGAAGTGCGAACTAAAAACGACAGACGGATGCTTCGCGGAATTTGCGACGTGTGTGGTTCTATCAAGACTCGATTCGTCAAACAAAAGAACGCGAGCGAAGGCAAAGGCATCGTGAATAAAATGATCAACAATCTACCTTTCGAAATGCATCTGCCCGGTCACAGTTTCACGGGACCTGGAACGAAATTGAACAAGAGACTCAACACCGATCTGACTCCCAAATCTTGGAGCAAACCCGTGAATAGGGTGGACGCGGCCGCGTACGATCACGATCTGTGCTACGCCGGACATCCCGACACCAAGACTCGCAACGACGTCTGCGACAAAAACATGTTGACGAGATTGAGAGGCATGTCGAATCCGACCAGGAGAGAGAAGATGGAAAGTTTGCTGGTCGGCAATCTGATCGGTGCGAAACGTCGATTCGGATGGGGCGTTCAAAAAAAAAAGCGCATCTGAAAAAGAGAAGAAGAAGAAACGATTATTGACGAGCGAATTGGCCGAGGAGTTACACAAACCCATAGTGCGTAAATTTAGAAAGAGAAGGGTGTTCGTGAAGGGTCTGGACGACATTTGGTCCGCCGACTTGGTCGACATGAGATCGTTTTCGAGGTGGAACGAGGGCGTCAAATATCTGTTGACGGTCATCGACGTGTTTTCCAAATACGGTTGGATCAGAGCTTTGAAGATTAAATCGGGACCTTGCGTCGCCGAGGCTCTGAAGAGCGTGTTCGACTCATCCTCTCGAAAACCGAGTAAATTGTGGTTGGACATTTAAAAGGAATTCTTCAACAAGGACGTTCGTCGATTGGTAGACCTCTACTCGATCGAAAACGAAGAGAAAGCCAGCGTGGTGGAACGTTGGAATCGAACGATGAAGGAGAAGATGCACAGATACTTCACGGCGAATTCGACCAAGAAATACATATATGCTCTGAACGGTCTGGTGAGAGATTACAACGACACGCAACACAGATCGATCAAGATGACTCCCGCGGAAGCTAGCGATCCTCGAAACGAAAGATGGGTCTACGCGAATCTATATCCCGAGAGATCTAAGATCGGGAAGAAGAAGTCTAGAACGCCGAAATTTGCGGTCGGCGATCGAGTGAGAATCTACGCTTATAAGAAGCACTTCGAAAAGGGTTATACTCCTCGATGGACCTCGAAAATCTTCGTGATCATCAAAATATTTCACACCGATCTGGTGACTTACGAAATCGAAGCTTTGGATGGAGAAGAGATCATCGGAAAGTTTTACGAACAACAATTACAGAAGACGAAGTTTTGATGAAGAACGCAAAAATTTGTTTTTTTTATTTACTCTCTTTGACATTTTCTTGTTTACACACATATATATATAAGAGAGAAAAAAATAAATAATAATAAAAAATAATTAAAAACTATTTTTTTTAGATAAAGAAAAGCAAGTGAATTAATAAACAAAAAAAACTAAAAATCTTTTAAAATGACAAATATACTAGATATAGCACAAAGCATAGTGAAAGATGAAAGTATTCAAGAATATGAGGTTCACGAATACGAACCGGTAACCGGAACGAGTTTGAACGATGCAGGAGAGATAAAAATCAACGTCGAAACTCAAGATCTATTCATACATCCTAGCGAGAGTTACATAGTGGTGCAGGGACGTCTCACCAAGGAAGATGGGAGCGACTACGCCGACGACGACACGGTTACTCTAGCCAATAATGGCATCATGCATCTATTCGGTAACATAAAATACATGCTATCCGGACAAGAGATAGAATCTGTTTTTCATCCTGGTCAGGCCACCACGATGTTCGGACTCTTGACGTATCCTGATGATTTTTCGAAATCCAGAGGACTTAATCAGTTGTGGGTGAAAGACACCGTCGGCCCTGCTAGCGCCGGCGCCACCACGATATTCGACTACGTCGTCAAGACGTCCAGACCTAAAGGAACGTTTTCGTTCAGGATACCTTTGAAACACATCTTCGGATTCGCGGACGATTACAACAAGATCATGTACGGATTCAAACACAATCTGACGTTGATTCGAAAAGGAAACGACGATGCAATAATGAAACTCACCGCGACCGATGCGGGTAAGATAACTCTACACAAGATATCATGGTTCGTTCCACACGTGGAGCCTTCGATGGATGAAAAAAGGCATCTCTACAAGATCATAGAATCCAAGAGTAAATTACCCGTGGGATTTAGAATGAGACAGTGCGACACGGCTAGCATTCCTCCCTCCACGAATCACTTCGATTGGAGATTGACGGTGAAATCCGCTTCCGAGAGACCGCGTTTCATCGTGATCGCGTTTCAGACCGATAGGGACGGGTCTCAGGAAAAGAATGCGTCGCTGTTCGATCACTGCCATTTGAGAAACATGCAAGTGTTTCTGAACGCCACGAGATATCCGGCAATCGCTTACAACGCGTCGTTCGACAAGAACGATTTCTCCAGACTGTATGGCGACGCTGCCGATTTTAGAAAGAAGTATCATGGTCTAGACGAATTGATGAGCAATCCCAACATATCTCCCGGCGAATACAAGTCGATGTATCCCATGTTCGTGTTCGACGTCAGTAAACAGAGCGAACGACTCAGGAGTAGCGTGTTAGACATTCAGATCAAGATGCAATTCGATAGGAATGTGCCGAGAAAAACCAAAGCCTTCGCCCTGGTCCTGTCAGACAGAGAATTACAATTCGAATCAGACGGAAATAAGATGTTGATCATTCGATGAGAGACGAGTGTGTGAAAAAAAAAAAAAATAAAAAACAAAAAAAAAAATGAAAAGTAATGTGTGATTATTAAAAACAAAAAAAAAAATAAATAAAGTAATGTGATCTAGAGAGATTGAACATCTCTCTATATCTCATTACTTTTTTTTTGTTGTTTTTAATAATCACACATTATTATTTTTTTTTTTGATTCATTATTTTTCCACGCGTTCACTGTTTGTTCAAAGGATCCAGTTCGATCAGTAGACTCACCACGGAAGTGGCGGCTTCAGGATTATTGGTTTTCGTGACGAAATTAATCCTGTCTCCGGCGTTCACTTTGAGAGGCGTGCCGAACGTGCTGACATTCGCGTGTTGATTCTCGGTCTTTTCGACGCTGTATCTCTTATCGCTCTCCACACCATTCACCATGAGATTGACGACCGCTCTGTTATTCAAATCCGAGGAAGCCAGACTCATTCGAAGGATTTCACCTCCCAGCGGCATGGGATATCCCACCTGACCGTGTTTCGATCTGCTACCTCCATTTCCGAAAGACCACTCGGCTTTTCCCTCCTCTAAGGCGTCGGACTCTTCGGCCCACACGGTGATCAATTGTCTGGCATATTTGACTTTCTCCACCACCGAAATCAGGGTGCAGGCGTCCGTCATGTGCACGGGTTCCGGTAGATTCGTGAGCGCGTGTCCGCCCATGTATAGTTTACCTTCCATGATGTCACTCTTTCTCCTGACCGAGTTGTCGTCCACGTACTTCCTGCTTACCGCGCTGGAATCGAATTCGGGATCGTGACCGAGACCGAATAAATTCTCACCGTTCATGTTGATGCCACCCTCCATGGTTCCGACAGATTGTTTGTTCAGGTAGAGATCGTCCACTTGCGATTCTACGTATTCTTGTGATCGTATCATGGCAGAATCTTCATAGCCCTTGTTGACCACGGTTGAGTCCACATCCATGTCATCAATCTTCGACAGATTCAATATCTTGTGGAACCCCGCATTCAGATCCGATTTCATTTCACGTCTGTCAGACTTTCTCTGTTCCAGATCTATGTAGTGTTTGGTCGCCACATCCTTGGGATTTGTGGGAGCGGCCACGTTTGTTATCTTGTAAGAATTGGCGTTCAATTCCGAGTGCATCGTTTTCTGAACGTATCTATTTCTCAGGTGTTCACTGAATCTCGTGTGAGAGTTGTCCACGTATCTCTTGGTGGCGGCATCGGTGGGATCTACAGGATTCGCGACGTTCACCAAACGTTTGGATTTCAGATCGAGATCGTCGGTCATGGTTTTATCCACGTAATTATCCAGCAGGATTCGTTCAAAATCGGAGTTCCCCCTGTCGACGTATTTTTTAGTCGCGGCGTCTGCGAGATCTATCGGCTCGGGAAAATTGTAGAGCTTCTTATCGTTCATGTTCAGAGGTTCTTCTCGAGGTTTGTATCTCCGAACGTAACGCTCGTCCAAGTTGGCAACGTTGTAACCATCGTCGACTTCGAACGTCTTCCTCTTCTTTCCAGGTAGACTTTTTCGTCGTCACTTCTACCAAATTTATCGACTGTCATGTTGTTGTGGGATTTTTTTTTTGTTTTTTAGAAAAAATATCTTCAAACGCAGTTTATTAAAAAATGAACTATGTTATTTTATTTTTCGTTTTTTTTATCTGATTAAAATTTTTTTAAAATAATTTTTTATCTTTATATATATACTATAAAAAAAAATCTCTCTCTAATGCAAGTCATTGAGAATGTATTGAAATTCATCTCCTTCAGACCATCTCTTGAGAACGTAGAGACACAGGTGACTGCAAAACACTTGATCTGGTGATTGCACTTGATCCGTGTTGTAAAGAACCATCGATTTGTTGAAATAGTTCTTTATTTCTTTCGGCGGCGAGATTCCGTAGCTGTCGACATAATAATTCTTCTTCTTCTTCCCGTTCTTGAACCACGCCACCCAGTGAGTGCCTTCACCCGATAAATCGTCTAGATTTAAAATTCCGCATTCCGATTGTCATAGTCTTCTCTTCGGCAAGGCATCTCTGGAAAACACACCTAGGAAATCTTTGATTTCCAAATCCTTCGCTGCATTCGACAGATCGATGTTGGATAGGGGTTCGTTAGGTAAGACGACACCTTCTACGGATATCTCTATTTTCTTATTCATAAATGCGTATATATTTTTTTTTTTAATTTATTTATTTTATTATAATTCACTAAAATGATGTTATTTTTTTATTTTTTCTTTTTCTTTTTAAACTTACTCTCTCGACTTCCATAATCTTAAATCCGTCTAATTCCTCGACTTCCATAATCTTGAATCCGTTTAATTCCTCTTGATTTTCTGGAATCCTATCATCCTTAATCATATCTGGAATCCTATTATCCTCAATCATATCTGAAATCCCATCATCTAAAATTAGATCCAAAGTCCAATTTCCGAGTGCTAAAGTGCTTATTTTATTGTCTAACACGAATCTCTTATCGTCATCAGCCGTCAGCGAAATCTTGTTGACTATTTCGGTATATAAGTCGTGATTATCGCTTCGAATTGATTTCATAGTCTTATACACCGGACCACTTCCTAACAGACAATCTTTATACTCTCAGAAAGAGATGTTTTTCTTCACCATGCACGCTTTAACCCCTTTGCACTTCTTGATCTCTTCATCTTCTAAAAGATAAGCATACAGTTTAGGTCTCAAGCCCACGAATTCGAGGATTTGTTTACCGCTGCCCTTGTCCTTAAATTTACCCAACACCTTCTTGTTGTCGTTCGATTGAATGTTGGACGGGTGATCAATGGGATAATTGCTCGTGTCGAACCACGCAGCCACGTCTGGAGATATATCTTGGTAGACATCTTTCGTCTCTATCTCGTAAACTAAACTGTCCGTGTCGGTGAACAGTAGTTTGGCTTTATCACCAAATTTTCATTTGATGTAATCGTAGTGAAACTTGTACATCAATTGCTTGCTGATATCTAAGATGATCGGTCCGAGATAATACGGTCTCATCGAACTTCAGGTGTGTCTTTTGCATGTGAACGGCCACTAGATTTTCATCGAATATGGTTCGGTGTTTGTAATTGGGTTTTGCCACTAATTTTTTAGCTCTTTTCTCAGATGTGACGAGTCGAACGTCGGTTCTCTTCCTGATGTTTTCCATCGATTTACCGTACACACAGTTGTTCATGAGTTTGAAGAAATCTTTTTCGAAATTGTTCTCGGCTCGAATTCTGAGATTCGTGTTGAGATCGATGTATTTTTTCATCCAAGGCTCTTCGTTGAATCGAATGATGCGATGTATGTTAACTAATTTCATCCTGTAATCAACGTATTGTTTCAAATTCTCACTGTAGATGACGTGGTTATGTTTGTTAAATAAATTGGGAATGAGTTTTTCCTCGTCTCCTTCATTCAGTTCCATTCATTCAGGAGCCAGCGGATAATCGTTGTGTAGATCGTGTAATTCTTCTGGATAGTTCAAATCGACTTCTAAAATGCAAGGATAGTCTCTCCATTTTTGCATCTCTTCCGGTTCCGTTACCCATTCGAAATTTCCAATCGGTAAAGGATGACTCATAGCCCAACCGTACAGATTATTGGTGTCCCAATACTGTATGTATTTATTTGAATTTTATTTCAAATCAAAACCTTCTTTCATGTAGAGATTGTTAGCTTCAGAATATCTGTGGGAGATCATCGAGACGCCACCTCTTGTAGCCCTTTCGAACATGAGCAACATGTCCACGTTGGATAATAATTCCAATTGGACTTTGGTGGTCTTCAACAGAGTGTACCACGCCAGACCGGGTGTGGTGAAATACCAAGCGGGATCCAGATCGTAATTTCGACGACAAACGTCTCGAACATTTTCGAACACATCTGCCAAGAGCAGAACGTCAGTCTTCAGATAGAGATCATGATAATCTCTCATGGTTTTTATATCGAATGATTTCCACACGTTTTTGGCGTGTTCGTAATTCTCATCAGAAATGTTGGATTCATATAATTTCGAATAAAAATCTTCTTTCGAAGGTAGTGCTGTGTCGTCGAATCTCTTTAGATCATTCAAGTAATCGTAAGGATGGACTCCTTTCCTCAACATGACGTCTACTCGTTCTCCAAAATGTTCACTTGTGAATTTAAATTTATCCTTGCTCATGTTATTGACTAATTTTTCCAGATCGGTCGACATGAATTTAAAACTGTCGATGAAACGTATGCTTCTATGAAGGAAATTCGTCTTTTCTTTCATCGTCTCTCCGTTGATTACTCTTTTCTTCTCCATGAGCTTCCATTTTGTGAAGGAAATGTATCTTTCTTCGCTGTTCAGGATGCAATTTAATTCTATGTGGGAGGTGCCGAGATTTTTCACGAACAGATGACTGTCGTAACCCGAGAGATTGTGAAATATCACCGGATAGAAAACAGTGTCTCGATATTTTAAATTACACTTGCTGTGAGCCAGACCATGATACAGACCCGTGTAATGATCATGGTCTCTGACCTTCTTATTTTTCTCCGAATTCTCGTCGAACGATTGTCTGCATATGTGACATTCGGTGGCTCTGTTATTTTCATCCTGCTGCTCTCGCGTGATGATCATTTTTGCCGGAGTTTTGAATTTATAGTATAACATTTGAATTTTTGATTCTAACTCTTCCACGAACCTTTGAGCCACGTCGTCGTTTTCACACTGTTTCATGTAGGTGAAGGGACCCATGTCGTGTTGCGAGTCGAAAGCACATTTCACGTAAATGCAATAACCTGAAGGCGTGTCTTTTTGATATCTTTTGACGTAACTTCAAAGAGCGTTGGGTTGGCAGGAACTCATTTTCACGGTGAAGCATTCTAAATCGGCGTACACAACGAATGGTACTTTTAACCTTCTATTGCGATTTTCAAACTTCATGATGGTGTTGGGTTTGGGCATTTCAATGGCGACACCTTGATTTTCGTTGTAATATTCCTGATGTTTCACTAACGATTTTTCGCTGTGAAACATGTTCATGCAGTTGCAACATAAACATATCTTTCTTTTATGTTTATTATTTTGTCTCGACAGTAATTGGCTCAGATGTTTAACCCAACAATAATGATGATTGTCACCATTCGAAATCAATAATAAAATAATCGTCTTTTCTCTTTCGAAATACGAAGTCTGTCTGAGAGAATAGATCGTTCGTTTTTCATCGTCGTATCCCAAGACGTTCACCGCTATGGTGGGATTTTGAGCCTCAAAACGTTCGATGTGTTTTAACTCTGTTGGAAAAGTCACTCTGGTCCAATCGAGATTTTTAGAAGTCTCCTCGTAATGAGAAACTCTATCGGAGTTCATTTTGACAGGGTATAATGCGGAGGTGACTGCTCATTTAAAACACTGATCATCTTTATTTCTCATGTTGATCACAGCATTTTTTTTTAGCTAAGAAATACGGTAATTCCACGTAGGAAGACCCTTTCAATGAATCATTTTCAGTTATATGAATTTCGAGTTTCAACACCTCATCGAACGTCCAATTACTACCTTCATGTTGATAATTCGTGAGAGACGTCAACATCTTGTCTTTCATCTTTTCGAAAACATCCGATAAATCTGAACCTCGAAATACGGGTTTGACGTTAGATCTGAAAAATGCATTTGTCACGATGCTCTCACCGGACTTCATGTCAGTTTTATTCATCACACAATGGAGTATCATCTTAATTTTTAGTCCCACGTTCATGTGTTCATGAAACAAATCCAATACTTTTTTCTTCACCCGTTCCATGAATAATTTCGGATCGATTTTCTTGAACGAGGGAACCACATCGAAAGTTTTAAAAACACCTTTGATCGCACTCTCCCGTTCTTCAGGCTTCGATTGGAATATTTCCACGATGAGTCATGCTATATATTCTTCTCCTTTCCCTTCATTGATAGCTCGTCGAATTTCGCTCAATATATCTCGTTTGTCTAGAATCTGAAGTACATCACTCGTTTTCGTTTTCGTTTTTTTTTTTCTTTTCTTTTGAAACTTGAAGTTCTTCAATGGCTTTTCATTTAGTTGTCTTCTTATTTTTCACAACTGAAACGTTTTTGTTTTTTTTTTTACATCGGCATTTCGATTCCTTTTACTATCTTTTCCTTCTTCTCATTTTTCACAACCAATGCATTTTTTGACATCGTTGCTATCGACATTTCATTTGCCTTTCCATCGTTTCACAAACAATATTCCTGTATGACTTCAATTTTTTTTTATTTAGTTCTATGATTTCTGAAATGTGGAATTTTTAATATTTTACAGATCTCGTTTAACTGAGGTACGGTTTTCTTATTTAAATTTTCCATTTTTTTATTTGTTTGCTCCATTTGTAAGAATATTTTTTGTTTTCGAATTTTGTATTTAATAATAATTTGTTAAAAAGTTTTAAAATTGTTTTTATATATATATATGTTTTAATTCCTTCAAAAAAAAATTTTTTTTTTGATGAAATTAATCAATTTTTTATGTTCCTAAACATGAAAAAATTGAATTAATACGAGAAAAAAGGACGTTAAAATTTAAACTTTTTATATATATAGAGAGAGTAAAAAAAAAACAAACTTTTTTAACAAATTATTATTTAGATACAAAATTTAAATATATATATTACTTGCAATAATTCATAAAACAAAAAAAAAACAAATAATCGATCATGACAACAACACCTAAAAGATGCGAATTGAAATTGAAACGAGTTGAAACGTGTAAGAAATTCGGTTTTAAAATCTTTCGATTACAACGACACGATTCCATTGAATTGAACGAGGTCGAGACGAAGGGCTTAGAGCGCAAATACGACAAATATAACATGCCTTTGAAATTGGATGAAGCCATGCTCGATTTGTTTTATGAGTACCAAAGCGATTTACAGAAAATCGTCATCGCCAAAGATAGAGAATTTGACAAGGACGATTTGTCGTTGTCCTATGGAAGTTACATATATCCAAAAATCTCACTCGAACTCATGGACAAATCAGGTGGTGAGAGCACGTTCACCGATGTAAATAACTCAAAAAAGTAAAGATAAACATTCAACACATTTTCGAAAAAGGAGAATACACAAGCGTCAACATGCTAATAACGGACTTGGAAATATAAACAACAGAGAAATTGATTTTTAGCAAAGAAGAAGGAAAAAAAAGGAATGAGATCTAGAGAAGCTGACCATCTCTAGATCTCATTACTTTTTTTGTTTTTTTTTGTTTGTTTTTTGTTTTCCTTCTTCACTATCACCCATATATTATAATAACGTTTCCTTTTTTCTCAAATTTCAGCGTCGATTCTTCTTTTCTTTTTTTTTGTGATATGTTACGTTTTTTTATAAGAACACATTTGTTTATCCGAATCATAATTATGAACGAATGTTGTGCATCTCTCGGTAAGACTCGCATCATTACCATTCTCTTCAGAAGGTAGTGGTGACGGTGGAAAACATCTCATTCTTTTAAATTTTAACCATCTATCCCAATCTTTATTTAACTCTTTTATCAGTTCTGTCCTAAGATATCCATCATTAGCATCTAATCGTTTTTCCACATCTTTTTTGCACTCTATCTCACAATATTCATCATTATCGTCTAATTGTTTTTCCACCTTTTTATCCATTTTATATTATTTTATACTTTCTATGATTTATATTTTATATAATTATATAATTTTTACATTATAATAACATACTCAAAATTGGTATATTCTTAAATGGCGAATTCTCACCAAACAACAAACCCTTGCCGAGTCGCTCAACGTTCCGTCCACTCTTTAGATAGAGACTGTTTCCACTCAAAGAGTTGTCACCTCTAACGGGTTCCAGATGCAATCCTTTACCGCTGTCGTCTACGTGGACGCGACACACGGCTTCTCCCTTCTTCAAAAACAGTCTGCTGCCACCCATTAATTTCTCAACTGCCGAACTCGCGAGTCCCGAGAGAGCTCCCACGCCGAGAGTCTTTCCGAGAAAGGGTAATGCTTTGTGGCAAAGGGTAATGCTTTTGCGGCGATTCCTGCCAATAGCGGTAGGAAACCGCCTTTCATTCTCAAATTGTATCTCAACTGAACGGACTCAATCTCACCATCAACCCTCTTCCATCACGAATCGCTTTCTCCATCCTTTAGATTTGACTTCTAGTCCAGGCGATCGAATCCTGACCGCCACTCGTCAGATCTTCGTGAGTGAATTTGAATTTCGCCGTCTCGCCTCGAGTTGTTAACGCTCTCTTGAGTTTCTTCCTCTGTCCTGCAGATATGTTCACGTTTTTAACCACGTATTGTGTCATAATTCTTTTTTTAAATATATTTTCTTCAATTGTTTTTTTTTTGTTTTAATGATAATTATATATATTAGATAATTTTTGTAAATTAATATTGCGTTTATTTTATTTTGTTATTTATATATACACAATATTTTGTTTTTCTCTTATGTGAAATCGTATCGTCACCCTCTCTCCGCAAGATCTAACAGTTCACCATTTGGATCCGTCAACGTGGTTTTGAGACTATACAACGTGTCTAAAATCACTGGTAAATAAACTAAATTACGAGGTCGTTCCACGATCTTATAACCCGGCGACACGTTTGGAAAGAAGGAATAGATCGTCGGTTGAACGCTACCATTCACGTAGCTTCCAGCAATCACATCCACGTTCATCAGAATGCTACTGACTGCGAGAATGTCAACCGTATTTTCAGATGCCGCGTGGCCTCGATACATCTTTCGATCGAATCCCAGCATTTTGCCTATAGAATCGTCCGTGTTGAAATCCACTCGAAAATTATCTTCCAAATCCAACATCGTCTGTAAGGTATTAGGGTTGGGAGCGAGTCTGATCTTGTTGCTTCCCTTTCCATCCGTCTTCATTCGCGTTTGAATGTAATTGTTCAAATTGTCTATGTCGTAACTTCCTTTGGGAATTCGAATCTCCAACCAAACCACTCCGTCGGAATACTTGAACGAGTTATTCTTTTCGGTGACGTTGGGAAAGGAATAATAAGTCTCCAGATTCACCAACGCCATCTCCTATCTTTTCTCTCTATTCAATTCGATGGAAGGTTCAAATTTCGTCGCGAATCGAGTCGAATCGCCACTCACCACGATTTGAATGGATTGTTTTGCAGCCGTATTCTCGGCTATCCGTTCTAACAATTCTCCTTGTTCGAACATTATATTTTAATTTTTATTTTATTCTTTCAAAACTAAATTATTTGATGAGTTATTATTTTCTAATTTTTTATTTTCACGATCTATCTTATTATCATCAGAAACATGAAACTTGTCGAATCCGCACCGATATTTTCCACGATTAAATTTGCAAGTCAAATCGATCACAACGAAATTGTAAAGTCCTCCATCCCAAACCCTCTTGCAGAATCTCCTGAAATCCGCCGCGCTCATGTCGTTTGCGACGTGATCGCTGTAGATGTGATTGAGATTCTTGAGATCTTGGCGAAAGAGACATAGAAAATTAGCGTTCTCCCTTATCGTCTGTCTGGGCAATCGAAAATAATTCTGCGACAGGTAGAAACAGTCCACGTTGCTGTGACGACCCCTAACGTAATACGATTCGCATCGGTTCTGTCTCTCCAAAAGCAGATCGTCGAAAATCATAAGATTCTTATCTTCCGATTTCAATTCTCTAGGATACGGAACGTCGCTAGCGTTCTCATAAAATCGACACTCAACGTTCGAAGATGCATTTCTCTTCATCAATTCCATCACCGCGCCGTCCAAAATGGTCGAAAGAGAAGCTTCACTTTCTTCCCTACTGTCAAAGATTATGGCTATGACGTCCTTGGGCAATCTACGATCCATGCATTCTCGAAGCAATCTGTATTCGGGTTGAAACAAGCTCTTGCCAAACACAAACAATCTGTCGTAATCCAACCAGTCGGGTCACGACAACAGATTGGTCTTTCCACAATTCGATTTTCCCACTATCAAGCCTCTTATGCTTTTGGGAAAGAACTCATTATTCGACCTCTTAGTTGCGGCGTCGTTCCAAGACATATCTTTAATGTTCATCTTTGTTTATTTTTTTGTTGTTGTTATTTTAGATTTTTTCAAACACAATTTTATGTTTTATCCAACTCAGTTTTTAATATTATTACTTATTTATATTACACCGTCGCGAGTTCTCTTCAATCCAGATCCACTCGTCATTTTGGTTATATCTTGTATGGGTACCACAGCATCCTTAAAATCTTTCCAACTTTTCGGCGTTCGCTCTAACGTAGCTCGCTTCGCCGGTGGACTGATCAACTTGTCGATCAACGCGTCAGCTGCCTTCTTGCCAGCCACAGAAGCTATCCTACCACTGGCTTCGGAAGCGGCTTTCTTACCAGCATCCAAAGCCGTCTTCTTACCAACCTCAAACGCGGTCGATGCGAGTTTTCCACCTGCATCACTCGTGAACGCTCGCATTATAGAATCAACGATGCCAGGACCGCCTTGAACGTAAGTTCTAACGTATCCCCTGTTCTTTATCACCAGCATATTTTTATTTTATAATATATATTTTGTTTTCACTGGTAAATCGTTTGTTGTTTAAATACTTTTATTATTCTAGTATAAAATTTATTGTTTTTATTTTATATATTTTGTTTTTTGTTTCTCTCTACTTATTATATACATCAATCCTTCAATTCGTTCATCAGCCTTTTATATTGGTTTTTATGTCTTAACAATTCGTCGCATATACTAACTATTTCATTATCTAATCCTGTGTTACCAGCACATCTACTTACCATCAACAAACTCAATCTCTGAGACAGAGCGTCAGAATCGCTCGGAAGAAAAGTGGTTTTCACCCCTTTTCCAGTCACCGATTTGACGAACTTCTTATTCATATCCCATATGGTTTTCACCACTTTCATCCACTTGTAACCTCCGTTGGCTTTGGGTCTCGTCTCTCTGGTATCGTTATTTCTCTTCATGGCGTGGGTCTGAACCTGAATGTCGCCGTAATTGTCGAAATCCTGTTCCGTGTAATCACTAGGCTTGTCAGAAAGGAGCAATTTGCGCAGTCCATCAGTTATTTTATACTTATTCGAACCGACGATTAATTTATCATCATGCATTTCCACTTCTGTGTCACCCACAAAAGTTCTACCGTCCGAATCCTTATAAATTCCATACAACAGATCTCTCTTACCACCATCCTCGGACGACGCGACGCTATCAGTGGTGATAGTCGAAGCTGTATCGTCGCTCTCACTCACATCGGTTTCGATTCTCATGGGAACGTAATCCGGTGTAGATTGAAAGGAATACTGTTTTGTAAAACTACCGGGCAACGAACCCATTCTCAAAGAACTCTCTTTTATGGGTCTCAATTCTTCAACTATCTCCTTCTTGCTTCGCCCGGGTTTAAATAGTTTTGTAGCTTCGCGTCTAAGTTCCATCTCTCCAAGACGTCTGCTTCTGTCAGCCGATTGAATGCTCTTCTTGGCACGTTCATATTCGTTTAAAAGCTGATCTCGACGTTTAGAATCCATCTGTAAAAACATTTTTTATCGTTTTTAAATTATTAATATTTCCTTTGAGTATGCTAATGTGAGTTATTTATTATTTTCAAAATTAAATGTATAATTACTTTTATGTTTTAAGTAAATAAAAATCTTTTGTCTTTAATATAATAACTAAAAAAAACAGTTGAGGAAAAACATTTTACATGATAAAACCTCTATAAATGAGTTTTGCCTCTGAACGTGTTAAAAATCGCATCACAGATTATTCACTCAGTGACGAACTGGAGAACTTTGAAAAGTTTGAAAGTTTTAGTGCATATAAAACCGGTTTCTGATTCAACGCGTTTGAGAATAATTACATCCGTTAAAAGGGTTCATTCATATCTCCGAACATTATCACGAATATATTAAAAAAATATTTACCACTTAAACCTAATGGAGTGGAAATGCGCTTTTATTGTCTATTATTAAAACGACCCATTAAACGAAAACCTTCATTCACACAAGAACAAAAACATGAGTGTCAGTTTTATCTCTTAAAAATTTATCTAAGTGAAAAAGGTTTTATAATAGAATTTTTATTTGAATGAAACAATTCTACGAACTATTTTTATTTGAATGAAACAAATTCTACAAAGTGTTTTATTAAAATTTATTTCACAAAATTCGCAGTGACGAAACGTAAACAAACGATTTTCCCATCGATTTTCTAATTTTCTAAAACTCAATTGTTTTTTTTCAATGTCATCCGTTTGAAACGAAAACCTTTCATTCACACCGAAACAAAACATGAATGGCTATTTTTACAGATTCAATTTTATAGTCGACTCTTTTCAACGAAAACCTTTCATTCACACCGAAACAAAAACATGAATGTCTATTATGATAGAATTTATCGAATTCAGTCTTATAGTCGACCCAATTAAACGAAACAAGCTATTTATTTACACTGAGTACAAAATTGAAAAAAAATCCTCAAAACCGATTCTATCACGATTTCGTCTCACAAAACTCAAGAGATGAATCGGCAAATCGTTTTTCACCGATCAAATCGCACCCTATACCGTCCCAAACACGATCGGGAACGTGGTAGTGGTTTGCGGGTTCTGTATCACCTTTTTCCCATGTACCGTACTGAGGTCGATTTTCCTGATCTAGAATCCGCAAATGGGTTTCCCCGATCGGATCGCACTTTAACCGTTCGAACATTCGTTGGTGAACGTATACCCACTTAGGTGATACAGAATCCGCAAACCACTTTTTGATGCTGATATAGAATCCGCAAAACGTTTTTTGCTCGCGTTCACCAACGATGGATCGATGGTCTCATCCGCGATGGGAACGTAGAGAAAAAATGTTTAATTATATTTTCGTAAAATTTCGTACAGTTTTTTCACTCTTGAGCGACGTGTTGAATGTACGCGTTCGCCAACGGGTATTTGAACGTTAAAAGTGCGATCTGTGAGCCTCAAAACCAATGGCGGATTCTGTATCACCATGAAAAACGACATTTTTTGCACTTGTACACGATTTTAACACTGAATCCTATGGCGGTGTACATACATGTACTGTGTACTAGTGCAAATCGTGTACAAGTGATACCGAATCCGCATTTATTACCTACTGGTCTTTCAGGTCATGTTTGCACTGACTTTGACTTAACCGTGAACACAAAGGACGCTGACAGTGTTCGCATTTTCGTCCATGGCACCGTGTCGTTGCAAAATGACGTGTTGTGACAATGTATACAAATCTAACACAAAATCAATGGCGGTGCCAGATTTTTGTTTCATATACGAAGGACAGGTCCCCATTCATGGGCAGTTGTGGAGGGAGCCAGTTTTAAGGGAGGGGGGGGGGGGGCAAATTCTAATTGATCAAACCCGGAGAAGCCGGAAAACAGAAACGTAAACGAGTCACAGCCTGACACACCAATAACCAAGTTCATATCAACACAATGTTTTTACAAACTTATTGATAGATGGAAGCCAATATCTAGGCTTCATTCTGCTACTTAAAGGCTTCCTACTCCAACTACGTAGCTACGTGGTGTGGGGCGGGATGGTGAGGGCCTTGAGCCCCTTAAAATGTTCGCTGGCCTTCCCCCAAAACATAAGTCCAATGCAAGTTTCACACAACGTAGAGCCCCAAAATGGTCGCCGATATAGGGCCACACACCCTACAAATGCTCAGTTTCGCTCTTAGAGCACTAAATTTTGTCTGCAAAATTCACTCGGTGGTATGAGGTCGATAGTCCTAACTAGGATCCTCTAGTCGTTGCCTCGCTGCCCCCCCCCCCCCCCCCCCCCACACACACACACTTACCTAAAGAGAAGTGGGTGGAGAAGTATCGACCGGAGGGACCTATCTTGGACTTGGAGAATCCCCAAAACCCAACATAACGGCCCTTCAAATATCGCCTTTGGTCAACCAAGACCGGCTAGGCAAATCCCCCCTCCATTATAAAGTCCTGTAGGCGCTCCATATTATTTTTTAGCTGAAATTATTTCACCTGTATGGATTTGCCTTGAGTGTACACGGGGACTTAAGTGGAACAACGAAAAGATATGTGAATAAACGTGGAAGACCATGAATAATGTAAAACCATACCAAGCTACCGTTAAAACTAAAAGTCCTGTCACGACCTGTGCGCTTATCTAGGCTTAATTGCGGGTAGGAATTTCGCGCAATTGCCATATCGAATGGCATCCAAAGCACGGCAGGTTCTCCTGGTTACTCATAGCAAACACGGGCAATGTTTCTACCAATAGACCTCCGGGTTACCCGGAGGTCCTTTGTCTGAAACATTGCTTGTGCACAGGACATATGTACAGAATTTGATAGCCTCACTATGGCCATAACGAATAGATTAACGCACAGGTCGACGTGCTATTTGAGCGCATGTCATGACAGGACTTCTAGTTTTAACTGTACTAGATCCATCTTCATCGAAATTCGCGGAAATGGTTAAAAATTAACTGCATTGGTGAGGTGGTTAGAAATGAGTCTATTCGTTTAAGAATAGGAAATTAACAATAACATCCCTGTGTGAGCAGAAGAAAGTAATTCAAATAATTATTTTTGGGCTTTCTGGTGAGACGTGGGAAAATTCGCGACCCCATATCGTCACATTCCGTTCTGATGATACTGGACCAGTTTCAGGTCCGTACGATTTAGATAATGGTGAGAAGCGGTGATTTCATCTAAAGCTTGCTAGTAAAGTGGAGTGGCTGCATTGAAATATAAGTTACATGGCGTGTGGCTGGCTGATACATTTCCATACAAGGCGATGAGTGTTCATATCAGGTGAGGCGAAGCCGAACCTGATATGAACACTCAGAGCCTTGTTTGGAAATGTATCAGCCAGCCACACGCCATGTAACATATTTATTATGTCGAAAGTCCATGTAAATCAAGCGATTAACCCTTTACCCAACGTAACGGCCAAAACCGGCCAGCGCTATTCTCAAAAATTGCCAATTAATTTTCATTATTTTTTTCATTTTTTGTCTCAAAAACATAGGTTATGACCCCTCATTGGAACGAGCTCGTTGAGCTCGTTCCAATGAGGGGTCATAACCTATGTTTTTGAGACAAAAAATGAAAAAATGAGTTATTCGAGAATTTTTTTTGCATGTGTCGTCTGCTTTTCATGTTAGGTAAAGGGTTAATAATTTTCTCCATAAACAAACAACGGCCCGGAATTTATTTTTCAGGAACCACTATTGATAGCACCGCGCAGAATCATGAACAGTAACAGGCACCGGTACGTGTAACCATGGTAATTGTAAACAAATCATCACTTTGCGAAGGGCGATTGCCGTACTTGTTTACAAATGAAACGAATCGCTGCTTGCCACTGAGATCAGTGCTGCTTGCCAACTCGGCATAATCTGGAGGCCCCTTGCGTACATTTACTGTTGTTACTACCTAAAAAGGACTAATAAAGCAGTTTTGAACATTAAAAATCACTTTTTTACTGTAGAGCAAACAATAACAATAACGCAACTTGAACTTGCCCAGAGGGGCAACACAAATTTTCTATTCACCTCAAAAACCCGATCCAAACAGTGACTGAAGGAGTCGTAAAACAAAGAACTTTTCAGACTACAAATATTATTTTCTGCCCATCTTTTTACATATTTAATGTTTTAAATCACAAAATACGGTATCTTGAAAATATTTTCCGAACCTAAATTCTCTTATTTTGTTTTAATTCAGATTTTGAAAATTCGAAGTGAGGGGAATTGCATCAAAATAGTAATGGCGGCTACTCACCTGATATTAATTAATATCAGGTGAGTAACCCGATACGGTGGAATCTTTAGAAGGTATTCCAGCATTTTGATTGGACAAACTAACTTTGAGACATAATAATATCACTTACCAGATGTTGTAGCATATCTGCAATTGTTGATTGCAGTGTAAGTAGCTAAAGATCCCGCCAGTGTAGAAACAAAATTTGATGAATTGCAGATATTTCCAAATCTAAACTTCGACAGCGAATTCATACCTGAAAGGTTAAATAAAACACTGTGTGATCGAGACAATACCAAGATGAGTGCATGCACATATAAAGAAAGTATAATAAACTTTGAGGGGCAATTTGTTTAGTATTATCGACTTTAATCCCAAACAAATTATTCTAAATTCATATTTCAGACATGGGGTGAAATGAAAAGTTCACATATGCAGTCAATAGCGCGAGGGTCCACCGTTTGCCTCTTGGATAGCAAGACATCGAAGGCGCATGGACCTAGTAGATCTCTGGATGTCACCCTGTGCTATTGCGTTCCATTCCTGCCTTAGAACATTACGTAAATCGCCTGCCTAACGTCTGAAGATCATGAAGTCGCACGCGCCGGTCCAATTTATCCCAAAGATGCTTGATTGGCGAGAAATCTGGCGAAAGTAGGGGCCAGGGAAGAAGTTCGATGCTCTGTTCCTCAAGAAAGTCACGACAGATACGCGCCACGCGACATCGGGCATTGCCTTGCTGGAATAACTGCAATCCGAAGTGAGCGTTGAACAATGGGACAACAACAGCGTTAAGAATTTCGTCCCTACATCGGTGTCCATTCAGATTACCATAGATGAAGATCAACTGCGTTCGATGGTGCAAGGACATTCTTGCCCAAACCATTACACTACCCCCGCCGAAACGGTCGCTTTCCCGCACGCAAGTATCAGAAAACCGTTCTTCTCGTCGGCGATACACTTTGTCCCACCATCAGCGCGCCGTAGGCAAAATCGTGATTCAGCACTAAAAAGAACTGTGCCTCAATGCTGCGGAGTCCAGCGAACAAGCTGACGTGCCCATTACATTCTGACGGTACGATGACGTTGGGTAAGGATTGGTCCGTGGTATGCACGCCTACTTAGGATGCCGTGTTCAGCGAGTTTGTTGCGGACAGTTTGTGCACTGATTCTATTGTTAGTTCTACCAGGAGTAATTGCTGCTGTCCTCGTCGACGGAAGGAAGCGATCCCGCAAGTGAGACGTTCTGATGTGTCGGTCTTGTGCAGGGGTCATAACTCTTGGTCGACCTGAACGCGGTATGCCGGCAGTAGATCCTGTGGTTCTATACTTTCCAATGAGACGGTAAATAGTGGCCACAACACAGTGACTCCGAACTCAGCAGCGAGCTCATCTGGATGTATACCAGCCTCATGCATACCAATGGCACGCAACCTCTTATTTTCAGTTAACCTTGGCATTTTTTAAAATATCGGAAGATAAACACTAGCGTATTTTCTCAATAACCCAGGCTCTCTAGCACAACATAACACAAAGATAGCCTTACTATGGTCATAACGCGTAGATTAACGCGCAGGTTGACACAAATCATAACACAAATCGTCCGTCACCCATTCAATTTTACATTCTCGGGTAACACGTGCTATTTTGAAATTCGTATCAAAAATTGTATGCGGTTGGGTGGTCAACAACCTGTCATTAAACTCTTCGAACGACTTCTTGTCCACAAACATGCAACATTTGAGCGATTATATTTCATCCTTTATGCTATTTTCTCACATTGGTTTCTATTATACTTTCTTTTTGGACACAGTATATAAGACACTGAATTCGAATTCGATTACTCTGATCTCAACTTATGCAGGGACATACGCACCCCTCGCTATTAACACGGGATACACTTGCAAAAGGTACAGTGCAGTCGTCGCATGCGTGATATCCAGGCATGCGTTTATCAGGTAATAAAAGTCATGATCAGCCAATCTTTAAGTAATGAAGCACCCGGTGCTTCACTAGTTAAATTGTTGATGATTTTTCCGATAGTTAATGTTTGGAATCTAATATTGCGTACGTGGAAATATTGGAAAGAAACTGGTCCACGGCGACCATACTGTAAGTGCATAGGAAACTTACCTGAAACTATGATGATTTTTTGTTGTATTGACGTTTCATCCATTTTTTCATCATTAATTTTAACATTCTTTCCAACGTTATAACCAATTACAAAAGCATCTATTCACAAGAAAAGCCTCATTTTCCACGTTTAATTGCGTTGTTGGACACAGGGACAAATTATAATAATATGTCATCTGAACGGGGCTTTCTGTGGAATCTGAAGGTCGTGCGGTTGCCATGGAAACGGCCTTCGAATTACGTTGTAGCTATTGCGATGTTTAGCATTTCAAGCATAACGGAAATGTGTTTAAGAAAAACCAATAGAAATTTACTTGCCTTTAAAGGGAGATTTTGCCCAGACGTTTGCCTTACACACGCGTCCTATCAGCCGTTTCGTCCGCAAATTGAACTGATCAAGTGAACTTCGTTTTTTTTGCCATTTTGAGGGGGGAAATTTGGGATTTTCATAACACGGATGATTTTTTGAATCTGGATATAACTCGAAACATTAACTGGACACGTGGATAAAATTTAAGTACATGATATTCATAAGGTTAAATCTCTTCACAGACACCTGCCGCGGAACTGGAAATTCGTGTGGTTGCCATAGAAACGAACTCTGAAGTAGTGTGCCTAAAATCTAGCCATTGGACCTGGTTCGAAGGCATCTTTCTTATCTAATGCGTACACGAAACGAACATTTGAGAGACAGTCAACATTTAGACGATACTGCTGTAATAATATTTGTTGGAGGAACCTACTTGTGGCAATCTATTGACATTTTAGCCTGGAGGCCTGGACGTTTTAGACCGATTTTAGGTCGTTTTGATGTAATTTGTGCACACTGAGAAATGAAACTGCTATCTGAAATACACATATAGTACGTGGAGAGTGTATTATCATTAAATCACCCGCCGAGTGAAGATTCCACCCGAGAAATAATTGCAAATTTGTTGCAAGGCATAATCAGCACCAGCAAAGTTTCAGCCAATGGACCTCCGGGTTAAACCCGGAGGTCCATTGGCTGAAACATTGCTTGTGTTTTTTGTCGATATGTACAAAATTTGAAAGTTCTAGCTTGGGTGATAACTCCACTCCGCGGGTGATTTAGTTACAATCCACTCTCCACGTACTGTATACTTGTGAAATATTACAATCCATTCTTTATAAAACATATAAAACAATCAACTTAAAACCATGCATACTGTTAAAGTGTTGGGGACTGATCTAATTCATATTGGGAGTGGAGCGCATGTGTGACGTCATGATGCCATGACTTCACGCCATGTGCCTCCAACTGCAAATCCACAAAATTATTGCTGCATTCGTGCATACTTGTTACGGAAAACATTTCTGCACTACGGGTTATCCGTTTTGCACCAAAAGAAAGAAGACCAATGCTGACACATGTGCTGAAGATTAAACTGCAATGGGAAGGTAATTTGGATTTTCCTGAAAGGAAAATACATTTGTTATTGCCAAGATTATTATTCTTTTTTTTTCCAACGGAACGGGAAATGATGTTTCTCAAAAATGGGCTTCTAGATGTTTTTGAAACTTTGCACGATCAATGACGGCCATGAGTTCTAATTAATAAAAGCATTGGTATTTTTGAGAAAATGTTTCTTGTTGGGCAAAAACTCCCAGAAATGCCCAAAGCTTGGTAGACCAATATCTCATGAACGGAAAAAGCTATCGACTTAATTTTTTACAGATTTGTCCGAATTACTCTTGTCTAAAACAAATATAATCGGCATTTTTTATCATTTTTCTGTTTTCTGCCAAAATTATTCTCAAAATGGAAAACTATCTCGAAAATCGGTCATTTTGGATTGAAATATCGAGATTTAAATATAATGAGTCCTCTAAAAGGGATCCAAATTGAAGGTAGCAATACCGCGTTGTTAAAAAAATCGAACAAATTTCGTGTTGCTTTTTCGTTAATAGAAAATTGCGGCCAAAATATCGAAAAACAAAAATTCGTTTTTTTGTGCGTTTTGTTCAATTTTGAGACGAAAAAAAATTTCTTTTTACACTGAAAATTTTGGGTCCGGGTGGGACTGAAAATTTGGGACCAAAATCCGGAAATGAGTTTTTTTGTTTTTCATGCGTTTTGGTCAATTTTAAAACAAAAACAAAAAAACAATTTTTTTAGCCTAATGTTTTGTTTTGTTTGGGGCAGGGGCAGGCACAATCACTTCATCTAGTTAGACTTATGTTATTTCCCGATTATGCGAATCATTCCATTCCTCACTGGTCGAGGATAGTTAACGTGTCACTGTTTCAATGGTTTCCGGGGGAGGGGGAAGTATTTCTCTAGCGCCTATGGGGAAGTGCTGCTAAATGTTCAATGGTATTCGGGGGGTAGGACAAGTATCTGGCCAGCGCCTATGGATAAGCGCTGCCCAGATTTTCCACAGTATTTATGGGGTGGAAAAAGTATCTGACCAACGCCTATGGGGAAGTGCTGCCCAAACTAGGCTATACGCAACATTGACGGTTGTAATGGTATATTTGAGATCGGCGCCTACTAGTGTGCCAGTGGAATGTTAGGCACCTGTGCGCGTAACAACCGCCCATCGGCGAATAACTTACAGCTCCTCGGGAGTTGATTTTCGCTCCAAAGTAGGCAAAGACATTAACGAGATAAGAATTCCCGGCCGCTAGTGCTGAGAGGATAGCCAGGTTTAGAGTGAGACAGCTTAACGCCCAAACCACCACGCCCCCAAATTGAACTATTGAACTTCAAAACATGGAGGTTGGTGTATAGGCATTTGAAGTAGATGTTTAAATACACAATGCAAGCCAATTAATCAGATAATGCAGCTCATACAATCAGCAATCGCATACGCATCTGTTTTACTAATCTGAAATTGCCACCCCCACCCCCACCCCACCCCCTCTTTAAATTGTCTAGGACCAGATAATTTAAAGGGGATGTATGGAGAGGGATATCGGATTACATTTTAAATATAACAAATTATAATCGAAATAAAATTAATCTCGAATACTGTGTTTTGAGACGTGTTGTATCTCATCTTGTTGATAGTATGATATTTCAATCGTGACTCGCTAATGGAATATCATCCTTTCAACTTGTGGGATCCCATGCTTCACAAAACCAGTATTCCATTATTGCATACTTATTTGATCCCTAAGTACAGTGTATATATATCTTATATTTCAGGCACAATGCAGGGCGAGGACAGTGGTGGTCATTTCCCCCTGGAGCCATGCAAGAAGCGAAAAATATCATTCAGCACCAAGAATGCCAAATTGTGTAGGATCGCGGCGGTTGGAATTACAGCGTTTAGAGAGTCCGCCAGACTTCGCGTTGATAATGTTCACTACCAGCTGTAACACGCGATCGAGACTGAGAACGTAGTTGTTAACCACAAGCAGTTACTGAACCACAGGAATTGTATGTTTTCGTACACCTGAAAAACAAACCTCCAAACCTGTTTTGGTTGCGAGAGACCGAATGAACATGTCACAACCTTCCGAAACAAACAGCAGTCTAAGGCAGTCTCGGTGATCAGTTACAACGCCTTTTAATTGGACTAAATGTGTTATATGCCAGAAAGGATCCCACAAGAAATATAGAACTTTGCGGGTGATAGAAACACAGGAAAGATTCGAGATCCCCTCAAAACGCAGCTAACGATCAACAGGATACATTGATATCATATCTGTTCCAATGTGGTGCTGTTTACGATCAAGACGTGTTGTACAATCGATCGTCTATAGCCAGTTATGTCAGTAAGAATGTGATAATTAAAAAGCTGTATGAGGGCGTGGGTTCTCATCTTCATACGATATAGGAGAAAGCATTGGAGGATCTCAGCGGGGCCAAGAAAAAAGCATGATCATCAGCAGCAAAATTGCACCCGGACAAGCCTTTCAAGCAGCAATGGAACTTGGCGAACAGATTGAATCGGTATTATCAACTGGGCTGGAAGACTCATTATTGAGCAGTGTACCTGAGAATGGAGCTGAAACAAAAGAAAAGCAATTACGCCAGGCTGTGTCAATTTTTCGATCTGATATTGCAAACATTGTGTCAGCAAAAGAGTATTCTGAACCATGTGATATTTCACTTGACAAATCAGCCACGTACGTTCCATCTTTGCTCCACCGCTTCAGACCACAACTGAATATCAATCTATCTGTTCTACGGAAAAGCTATCTGTTCTAAGGAAAATCTATCTGTTGTACGGAGATCATTGTGGGTAGAAGGAGATGAGGAAACGGGCCCTGTTTGGCCGGAAGCCGGCCCGGACCCCGGAAGTGACGACATGCTACGTGACCTAGTTACGCCATGTTTGGTTGTCGTGGTAACCTGCGTAATCAGCCATCTTGTAACGTCCTCTCAATAGTGATACCTGGTTTTAGTGCGCATGCGCAGCGTGTGTTGTTGGGGTGATACGTGTTTCTGTCGGCCATTTTGTATACTGGAGGCTGCCATCTTGGTTTCTATGGTAGCACATGGTTGTTAAGTTACCCAAAGTCCAATAACAAGACAAGGGTATGTTTGGAGTGTATGTTCCTTTGTACAACAATAATTTCCCGATTCGTAGAATTACCCAAATAAACCCAAGTTGTACTATTTCGGATTCCTGCAGAATCCTCTGCTTCTATCTATCTATGCAATAGTTTTTGTCTACCCGGCCATGTCCATTTGTCCTGGAGTATATACCAGTAGAGTGGAAGAGTCTATCAGTTGCAACAGCTGTGCTTATTGTTACTATATTTAGCTTTTCTGGTCTGTTCAGGTTAGTTCTGACCCTATTTCGAGTACTCTTGTTCTTTTTTCCTTTATCTAGATCAACCAATTAGTTCACTTTATCATCACGACCAATGGCACCCCAATTCCATCATCCCTAAATAACGAATGACGGGCCTTCGGCACCCCTTTTTCTGATGAAATGAGGCCACGAATCCCATGAGAAAATCCTTCAATGAGGTTTAATCTACAATCCCTCTTAGCCTCATTCCGGTTGAGGCCATGACGACCATGAACAAATCTCTCAGTGAGGTCTAATTTACTTTCTCTCTTAGCCTCATCACGGTATCTGACAGACATGTCCCATAGAATCCCTTTTTGGAAAATGTCTGGCCTTCGGCATCCCTTTTTAAGAAACGAGGCCATGAGGTCCATGAGAAACTCCCTCAGTGAGGTCTAATCTACTATCCTTCTAAGCCTAATTTCGGTTGAGGCCATGAGGTCCATGAAAAAATCCCTCAGTGAGGTCTAATTTACTAACCCTATTAGCCTCATCTCGGTATTTAACGGCCATGTCCCATGGAATCCCTTTTTGGAAAATATCTGGCCTTCGGCGCCCTTTTTCTGAATTGAGGCCATGAGGGCCATGAGAAAATCCCTCAATGGGGTCTAATCTACTTTTCCTCTTAGCCTCATTTCGGCTGAGGCCACGAAAAAATACCTCAGTGAAAACTAATTTACTATCTCTCTTAGCCTCATCTCGGTATTTAATGGCCATATCCCATGGAATCCCTTTTTTGGAAAACATATGGCCTTCGGCACGTCTTATTTTCTGAAACGACGCTATGAGGGTCATGAGAAAATCCCTCAATGAAGACTAACTTACCATCCCTCTTAGCCTCATCTCGGTATTCGAGAACACCTATGACATTGTATTATTGGAGAATAACTTTTATAGGATACTTGTGAAACAAGTTTTTTACATCCGGGTACTTCGGGCTACATCCGGGTATTTCTGTTGGAGAAGGTACAAAAAGATTGTAAATTTGGCTTAAACCTCATTTTTGTCATGACTGTCGTCGAGTGAAGACATGTTACCAGTTCGTTGCAGATACTGTTCTAAGTTATTTTCGAGGACTGAAGAACCATTGCAGGTTCCAGTGCAGATATTGTACGAAGTTTTTCGCCCAGCCACACAATAGGAAGAGGTATGAAGAACATCACCCTCCAAGAAGAGGAGAAGAGAGATACTGAAGACTCAATGACTGACCGGAATAAAGTACTTTTATAATTTTTACGCGATGCTGACAAGGAGGAAATCGATGCCGTTCTACTCTCTGCTGATGAAGGTTTGATTACCTGTTTATGTAAATGTGCTACCAATATCCTCGAAGAAGATAAGATACCACTGAATTTGGCTGATGATGACCTGCGAAAATACGAACGTGCATTAAAGCTGCTGACAGATGACGGAATTTCTACCGATATAAAAAGGTATATTACGAAGAAGTTGCTTTCTCCCGTCGCTTATCACACTAGTCCTAGCCACGAGAAAAGTATAAAAGTGATGTATCAACACCAAATACTCATTTATTTTACGACCACGAAAGAGTGAAGACATGAAAGTCCATTGCTGCAGATATTGCGGAAAGGCCTTTTCCAGATCAGACAACAGAGATGACGATGATTACTGTCCCATGAGGAAATCGGAAAAATCGAACAACACTACAAGACTAGACAAGAATTCAGATACACTGCGAATCCGATCTGATGAGGATCGACATGAATCCAAGACTATGATCAAGACGGCCAATGATAATCTGATACACTGTATATGTGATTGTGCCTCGAAAATCTTGAAGGGGTCTGTATCTATGGCCGAATCTGAGAGAGCTCAGCTGATTCCATACAAACACCAGCACCAGATTAGGAGAATTGCCTTATCAACGAGAAAACTATTTTATAAGAAAAACGAAAGGAGGATTTTTAGGAAAGTTAATCAAATCCATCGTCAATATATTGCCCGATATCCTATAAATAGGGCATGCTCGTAACAAACTTGTCATCTGTAACCTGACCTTCGAAGAGAGCGGACGCAATGCAATCCTGTTGTGCACCAAACAATTAATCAAGAGATTCGGATTCCGATGAGTCGTCGGAACTATCTTAAGAAGAAGAAGAAGAAGAAGAAGAAGAAGACGAAGACGTTTCTATGATGAGAAAGAATCTAGACAAGCACATAGGTGTTGGTGGAAAGAAAGAAAGATGTGTGGATACTGGCCGATTAGTAAACAAGAAAACGAAGACAGAAGAACTTACTGAGAATGATGATCAAAAGAATGAAGTTACTACTCAAATTACGAAACAGCTTGAAGAAAAAAGAGAGCGATGTCAGCTCCAATAAAGAGTGATGTTAAGAAGACTGAAGAAGATCAAAACAAGAACAAAGTTTCCACGACGAAAGTCAGAAGATAAGAGAGCGATGCTAGCGCCACTAGATGTTTCCACTCAAACTAAGAACGAAGTTGCTACTCAAACTACGAAGAAGCCTGAAGACAAGAGAATGATGCCAGCTCCTATAAAGAATGGAGTTCAAAAGACTGAAGTTACTAATCGAACTACGAACAGTCTGAAGATAAGAGTATGATGCCAGATCCCATTAAAACCAAGTTACCACTACAAAGCAGTCTGAAGACAAGAAAGAGGAACCGAAAAAGAAGAAAGATACCAGGCAGAAAATTAAAGCAACCAACAAAGCCAAGTTACCAGCGATCAACGATAGAACGTGCTTTATCAAAAACCTAGCTGGACGATGGGAAGAAGCTCCAACCCAAAAGAAAATGCGATGGTTAGGAAGAACACAGAAAAACTACAAATACGAAAATGATGCATTGAGAAACTGAATTGTAAACTGTATACTATGAATAAAAATGAATGAAATGTTATATCTTGCTGTTTTTATCAACTACCCAACAGAAGTACCCGGAGGTAGCATGAAGTACCCGGATGTAAAAAACTTGTTTCACAAGTATCCTATAAAAGGTATCCTCCAATATTACAATGTCATAGGTATTCTCGAATACCGAGATGAGTCTAAGAGGGGTGGTAAATTAGACTGCATTGAGGGATTTTCTCATGGCCCTCATAACATCATTTCAGAAAATAAGAGGTGCCGAAGGCAATATGTTTTCCAAAAAAAAATTGCATGGGATATGACCATTAAATACCGAATTGAGGCTAAGAGGGATAGTAAATTAGACTTCATTTGGGGATTTTTTCAGGGCCTCAACTGAAATGAGGCTAAGATGGATAGAAGATTAGACCTCACTGAGGAATTTCCTCATGGCCCTCATGGCCTCATTTCAGAAAAAAGGGTGCTGAAGGCCAGACATTTTCCAAAAAAGGGATTCCATTGGACAAGGCTGTTACAAACCGAGTTGAGGCTAAGAGGGATGGTAAATTAGACCTCACTGAGGAATTTTTTCATGGCCTTCATGGCCTCAACCGAAATGAGGCTAAGAGGGATAGTAGGTTAGCCCTCACTGAGGGATTTTCTCATGGGTCTCATGGCCTCATTTCAGAATAAGGGTTGTCGAAGAGCTAACCAGAACAGACCAGAAAATCTAAATATAGAAACAATAAGCAAAGGTGTTCCAACTCTTCTACTCTACTGGAGTATAATCCAGGACGAACGATCCTGGTCAAGTAGACAAAAACTATCGCAACGATAAATAGAAGCAGATGATTCGGCAGGAATCCGAAATAGTACAACTTGTCGGGTTTATTTGGGTAATTCTACGAATCGGGAAATTACTGTTGTACAAAGGAACAAACGCCCCGAACGTATCCCTGTCTTGTTGTTGGCCTTTGGGTAACATAGCAACCACGTCCTACCATAGAATCGAAGATGGCGGCCTCCATTATACAAAATGGCCGACGGAAACACGTATTACCCTAACAACACGCGCTGATGACGTCACAAGATGGCCGCTCACGCGGGTTACCATGACAACCAAACATGATGTAACTAGGTCATGTGGCATGACGTCACTTCCGGATACTATTGTGTAGTCCTGTGGTAAAACATCAGCTCCTTAACAAATGGGGATAGCAGTGCAAATACATCATTAGGGCCACGTCGACTTATCAATATTATTAATAGGCGTGGATTTTGTTTCAGCTATGATGAACTTCGTCATTTCATGACGTCTGTTACAGATGCAGAAATGTCTCAGCTGACCTCTGGTGTACACATTCCGCATGATGTTTTTTCACGTGGCAATGGTGTTCATCTCATTCAGGGAGGTTGTGATTATATAGACATTAACTGTGAAACGATCGAAGGTAAGAATACATTTCACTCAATGGCAAGGGTGGTTTTCCAGAAACAACCAACACAACCTATGATTCTCCGCAGGAAGGCAAAGACTTTTGGGAGACCTGTGATGTTCAGAACCTTATCTCTTGCATCCCATACACCAAAACAGAGAGGTCAGCCGACGCATTACACGGATGCTGCTGAAAAGATGAAGTCCTCACAGTTTACCATTCAAGACCCCGATAGAGATATAGCGTGGTGTCTGTGACGGCATTCTAACTGGAAATATGACAATGATGAATACCGTGTCAGCTGATCAGATTATTCCGTTTTTGGAATGCCTTCGATTTCCAGCAGACTGACAAGAGGATCAAGACCGCAATTTTATATGCGCCTATTATGGAAGTGAAGCCATCAGACATGGACAATGTTTACATAACTATGAGTCTATGCAAGGAGATGTCGAATGCGCCTGGGCAAATCAGCTCCATCCAAACGTCTGTCCAGCAATTGTATGCAGTGGCTCAACAAATAAAATAGGCAACCGGTGAAAAATTTAAAGATCACGTCAACTACATGGGAGATTTTCACACCGTCATGATCTATCCCCGGCACTGGCAAATTTTGAGGAGATCTGGATTGTAGAGCTGCAAGGTGTATCGATAAACCGATACATACCGGTATACAAACAGTATCGATTGAATACCGATGTAATTACAAGAATATCGGCTTATCGTCATTATTTATTTATGCACAATTTCGTTTTCAAGATGTGCTGAGTTTTAAATGTAGTCCCGAATGAATAATATTATTATCCCTTTTCCCCAAGAATCAGCTGCATTCGCCCACGTAATATTAAAACGAAATAAAAAAGTATCATGTGAACTCTCATTGGAACACTCTCGTTCAATTGAGGGGTCACATGATATTGTTTTGTTAATTTTTTGGAAAAATCCGATAAGCTAATATTTAAAATAATAAATTTTGATATCGTCTCCGTTGGGTAAAGGGTTATTCGAACTACATCATCAAAGCATGCTAATTCGTTCCATTGTGATGGCTCAAGTCACGATTGTGGTACGTATGTTCAGATATCGGAACAGCCTTTCGATATACCGGTATACGTCGGTATTTTTTTTAGTCCCGATACCGGTATTCAGTTTAAAATATCGTGCAGCCCTTTCATAAATAACGAACATTGGCGGTGTAGGGGCCCCCATTCGTTATGGTGGAGCCATTATCTCAATACCCACTATGAACATAACACGGAACACCAAACGAGTAGCATCCAAATGACCAATATATGTTCCATTCGCGAGCCATTTAATCGAGAACAAATCACATCAGCATGCACGATTGGCTAAGCTGTCATTTTATTTTTAGACAATGATGTAATTTTCAGCCAATCCAAAGTGCTTCTCCAAAGAAGACTTCTCCCAGACACAGCGGTCGGTAAATTAGCTCAACGACTCGTGATGAGAACTCATAAGAAGTGGAGATATTTGTCAGTGTACGAAGTTACTCCTTTTCGTTTTTTTTTCATTTCGTCTATGAATCTATCCATTTTATTTTATATATTTTTTATTTGTTTGATTGTTTTTCTCTCGACGATGAACCATCAGTTACAAATATAACAAAAATCCCCATCAGAATAACATGAAGCAAAACGGCAATGTGTGCAAAATCATCAGTCATGCATTATAATTTCCAATGGAATTTTTTCCATTGGAAATTAGAATTCTCGGCTTCGTCTTTTCGAGCCTAGGTGCTAGGGGTGAGATCGAAGGGAGTGGATTGAGGAAGGGGGAGGAGTGGATTGATGAGGGGGAATTGAGGAAGGGGTGGGGTGGATTAGGAGGGGGAAATCGTTGTCTCTCATTCGATAGATCTATGTCGAATCAACCACATTCGTTGATGAGACACTGCAAAACCAAGCGAAAAAATTTAATAGGGTCCAAGGCCGCTGATCAACCACCAGTTGCAAATCTAACAAAATCCCCATGAGTATAACGTGGGGTAAAACGGCGATGTATGCAAAATCGTCAGACCAAATGGACAGCGCATTATAAATTCTTGTGGGGAATTTCTATAGAAAAGGGGCGTTTTTTGCTTCGTCTTTTCGAGCACATTAAAACTCTCCTGAACTGCACTGAGTGATTTGCAGAAAAGTTTGTTTTCGCCAATGTCTGAAGCAATCGATCTTCAAACTTTTACTAATTCCCATGGGAATCTTGAATAGAAAAAAAAAATTGTTTCGACTTCATTTCTTTTTTATTTTTCTAAAATAAATACCCATTGGATTAACCTTAGTCGAAATACGAGCTCAGTTGAAAATTAAGCTCGAATTGACAAAGTCCGATTTTAGCTGAGCTCGAAATAAATTCACATTGATTGCAAGCCTAATTTTTTGGTGAGCTCGAAATGCATTTTCGCTGTGCTCGAATCGGCATTTTATATCTACTCGCGATAGTAAAGTTAAAACCCCGGGCTCTCTTAGAGTACAAAACCCGTGCAACTAAAGCTATCTAAATAATAATATCTAAAAATAATATTTTCTCGTTATTCTGTGAAACGCAAGAAAATACAATTCTCTTACCTTTCTCAAACACCAAGCGACGGAATATGGAGAGCATTTCTTCAAATGTCTTCTTCTCGTCATCGTTTTCTAACGAGTAGTCTTCTGAAACTGTCCATAATTCGTCTGTCGTTGTACCAATCGTTGTCTCTGTACCAATGAAAACGAAGTTAACCCTTTACCTATCGTAACGACCAAAACCGGCCAGCGCTATTCTCAAAAATCGACGATTAATTTTCATTATGTTTTCATTTTTTGTCTCAAAAACATAGGTTTTGACCCCTCATTGGAACGAGCTCGTCGAGCTCGTTCCCATGAGGTGTCATAACCTATGTTTTTGAGACAAAAAAATGAAAAAAATTAGTTATTCAAGAATTGTGTTTGCAACTGTCGTCTGATTGTCATGTTAGGTAAAGGGTTAATAGATTGAGAATAGAAGTTAATACAAAACGTTAGAATAGAATACATTTGTAAAAGTTAGCATGACGCTGTAACACACACTTTTTAACCATCCCCCCCCCCCCCCGGCCATTAAAGGTACGCGTGCGCTATTCACAAATATGCCAAGTAAATTTGTTTATTTTATTATTTTTTCAATTGTTGCCTCGAAAATATAGATTATCACCCCTCATTGGAACGAGATCTTTCAGATGGTTCCAACGAGAAGTGACAGCGGAGTGACAGCCTATATGTTTCAGTCATTTTGTTCTAGTTATTCAATAAATTGCTGTGCAAGTATCGTCTGACATTCGTGTTAGGCAAAGGGTTGACGCCCAAAATTACTAAAAGTACATTATTGCCTCTGCTGCACGGCGGACATGACAGTAATAGTATGTTCGCACTTTTAGGAAGAAAAGCATCAGTTTAGTCAGTTATGGAAGTCTACATCCAGAGTCAATAAGATTCCAGAGGCCAATATTTCGATTTTTGATTGTACAGTACGTGGAGAGTGTATTATCACTAAAGCACCCGCAGAGTGGAGATTCCATCGAAGCAATAATTGCAAATTTGTTGCAAAGCATAACAAACACAAGCAAAGTTTTAGCCTATGGACCTCCGTGTTAAACCCGGAGGTCCATTGGCTGAAACATTGCTTGTGTTTTTAGTAGATATATACAAAATTTGAAAGTTATAGCTTGGGTGATAACTACACTCCGCGGGTGATTTAGTTACAATCCACTCTCCACGTATTGTATGTTCAATGACTTCGAATTTCCTGGAATGAACATTATAAGTTACTCTGAAAAGGGCGTAGACAGACTTTTTAGCTTTTGATCTGGCTGGGGAGAGGTGGTGGATTAAGATTCCCTACGGAGTAATAATTTTCCCGCCAAGCAATACAATACAATTTTTTTTCAAATTTCAGATTGTGCGCAACCAAATTCAAAGGTCAAGTGTTCCAGCTCCCGAAGTGCGTTAGTTATAGAACAGTCAGTGTCAAAAACATGTGTTAGCGATAATACATAAAATTTTCATTCGAGTTTCCAAACGTTCAGTAATAGTAAGATTGAAAATTGTTTTGGATGAGCCGAAGCTACACTAATGGACTTTAGTGAGTGAGGGGTAACGTGGAGTAACCGGTGTGTTTGGGACGGAAGGGGTGGCAGAGGGCGCGTGCACGTCATTTTTTTTAGATAAACGTGCTTCACAATTACACAATGAGTTAAAGAAATTGAGAGAATGCAAATAAGTCACTGCACATTTTTGGTAAATCTCCCCGATAGCCGATGGTGTAAAGTAATGTTCCTGAGAACTTTCAACTCAAATATCAAGACGGGGTGGATGATCCAGGTGAGGGAGCTAGTAGAAAACTACTCATTGGAGATCTCGGACCTTGACGTTGGAGCAAACCAGGGCAAAAGGATCGTCAGAGAAAGGATCATGGAGGGTTGTAACCGTAATTAGCGAGAAGGGGGTCAAATCAAAGAGATCTTTGGGTGGCCTGCGTGATAAAGAGAAGCCTGGTTTTGAAGAGTACCTTGATGGCACCTTCGGGAGGTCACTGTTGTTCAAGCTGAGGTCGCGGTCCCTGGAGCTGAGGGGAAAAATTGGGAAAAACAGTGAAAAGGAGTGCCAGATGTGTAACTTGGGCGTGGTGGAGACCCTGGAACACTTTCTTCTAGAATGCCCAAAGTATCAGTCTAAAAGAATGAGATTCACTGGGAGTATAATGGGGAAATGGGACGGGAGAATGAAGGACATGTGTTTAGGGGGAGACTCAAAGGAGAGGGTTAATATGCTAATCGGTGAGATTGGGAAGAATGGGGCAAGGGATGTCATCAAGCAGTTCGTCCCCGAGTGTTGGGAGGAGAGGAGAAGCGTGGGAATCAGGAGGCAGTTGGGAGTTCAGGAGTAACCATGGCCTTCTCGTCCGAGAACCGCGACAAATCAGCGGCTGGCCAAAGTGTTATTATTATTACAGACTTCCCTGTGATATTTTATGTACAGCCGCCGTGGACTGGTCATAATCCACACGTGGGCAGTGATGTCCACGCATGTGGTTATCAAGTAATATTAATTAATAAAGCAGGGTGTTGTATCCCGTGCTTCATTAATTAATGTTTTTTTATGACTAATGCTATAATTAGTGTTTGGAATCTAACATTACTGCGACCGTGGAAGTATTGCACCCTCGTGGAAAGTGACCAGTCCACGGTGGCCGTACTGCATTTGCCAATGTAAAGAAATCTAGTTGCATGCACACTAAAAACTAAAGTGTTAAAACTGACACTTTCAGGTGTTAAACGCATTCTAACTCTTAGGGTTTGATTTTAACACTCAAAGTGCAATGCTTTAAGCACTTTGACATTACAATCGTCCGACATCCGAAACCTGAATGTATGGCATTTTCCATGTGTCTAGCATTGGTGGTTCTTCCTGAAACGTCCATAATTTGATTTGCGCTTGGTGGGTACATAATTAAAAGGACACAACGTAGATGACGCGGATCAGGCTCGAGAGTTCGAGCCTGATCCGCGTCATCTGCGTTGTTTCCTTTTAAGTGTCGCGACATTACACTTATCAAGTTGTATTATTGTAACACCTGTCAAGTTCTGGGATATCTACACTTGAACAAAGTGCTAGTTCAGCACTTAGTATGTATTAAATACAGCACGTCAAGTGTAGTTTTTGACACTTTAGCTTTTAGCGTGTAGACCTAAGGAATTCCTCCTACTGATAGTTAAAATTTAGTTAATCCGGTAAAACTGTCCAATTTTCCTTGTTAACAGCATTCCGAGTGAAATTGTGGGTGGAGCAGTAAGTCGCGTCAATGGCCATTATTCTGAGCACAGAACCCCATCTATACAGCGGCGTATCTACGAAAAATAGCGTATATGGCATACATATATGAATAGAACGGCAAGTTGTTTCCTTCTTGAAAGAATTTCCTCCAAAATCAACAGTTACAACTAACGTGCGATCGCTCTTCGTGGGGACGTAAAAAGAAATAACAGAGAAGGTGGAAAAGCAACACAACCTACTTTGTTTGCGTTGGAGAATGGTCTTATTGCCAGCTGGCACTGAAGCTCAAGAGTGTCATTTGAGATATGTGGTCATGTTATTCCTAGCACTGTATTTTTGCCTGATAATTTTTATAAGCTGTTTAACAATCCGGCCACCCTAGCTCTTCACACCCATGATAATCAAAGACAGATCATACATCTTAAGAAAATTCTGTTTTTACTATTCTAGAATGGCTTGTCTGACTTGAATAGAAACTGTTCAGTGGCATCCCCTTCAAGTGACGTCCAGGGTACGTGCCGTACCTACAATACCTTAGGCACGCCACTGCATCTATAAACATGAGACACCGAATTACGTTAGCTGTAAACATTGAAAAAGTGGGCTGTGAACATGGCAACACATTTACGGATCATCAACCAGTCAACGCGTGTGATTGTGGGGTGAAATTGTGTATTAATTCTAGTTCGACGAAGGACAAAGTGGAGTACAGCGATACTGTCCAACAGGAGGTACGATTGTAATATCAGTACATGGTTAATGCCATCGCCAAAACAGGCATTGCAATGTACCGCCGGTACCAACATAACCGGTACCGGGGCGGGACAGAGCCTATCCCGTCGGTACCGGTATCGGGACAAGTCAACAATTGGGTGATACCTCAATCAGATGGGAGGAATTCGTATTTAAACCGACTCAGTCTCCAATATCGCAAAGACAAACATGGCACCGTACCAATTATTCTGTGGCGACATCAAAGTAATCATAAAGCACAAAAATCGTGCTTTATGATTACTTTGATGTCGCCACAGAATAATTGATTTGAAGTATCCGATGACTGTGCTTTCATTGTCTTTAAAGCCACGTCTGGAAAGTTAAAATGATTGGCCTTATCGAGATGGAGGTGCAGACAGAACATGCCCTTTTAGAGTGTTTTGATATGTTAATTCACAAATAAGCTGAAAGTATGTCGTGTAAGTGTGCCATACATAATTAAAACCCTGGTTGGAATTTCCCTGTTGGTCATCAGATTCGTGAGGATCTGGGTCAACTTTCAAAATATGGACGCATGGATAAAATATAACTCAACTCTGGAGATAGAATAAATATTAAGTTATGTGTCGTGGTCTGGATGAATACACAAGAAAACTGGAACAACAGTTTATACGTGGTTTATTAAGAAGCCAAAAATAGTATGATATGAAATGGACATGATTGTGAATGACGGGTCAAAAACCACGGACCCACTACACTTTTTACCTAAAAGAGGTTAAAATTGTACCCAACAAGTCTATTCACTGTGAATGGTTCCCACAGAACTCGGACCTGGGGAGAATCAGTGTCCGAAACGTTGGTTCTCAGCAGGGCCGTGTTGAACGGGTTCAAAAATTACGGAATCCTACACGGTTAACCTTTTTACGGTTTATAAACTGTACCCACAACTAACCTAGTGTATAGGTTTAAGTTTGGCCGGCAGCTAATCAAAGCTTTTGCTAAACATAAAGTGGACGACGAATTATGAGCGAGACCGCTCTTATATAGGATAATTTCGCGGGGAAAGATTTCGAATACTGGAATCTGTTTGATCCATCGTTTTCACCTCGACGAATGGAACAGCAGCAAAGCTCACTACGGCATGAACCAATAAGTTACGTCGATTCATCTGAACATGGAAATGACTAGAAGCCAACAAAAACTGAATTAAACTTCTGTTATGAGCAGACGAATAATAACAGAGTAATTTAGAACTTTGTTGTATATTATATTTCAACTGCTGTTACCAAATCCGTTACACATAGAACGATACACACCTGCGGCCTCTCGTTTTATCCTTCCGCGCTGGCACTCGTGGGATATCGATTTACCCATTCACACGCGTGTGTCGTTCTGTGTTTATTACACGCCTTTATGTCTATAAAGCAATTATCAGAAGGACACTCAGTAATTCATTTGACACCTCCTTCCCTGAGTTCCAATGTGTTCTATGTGCCAGGTAGCACATAGAACACATAGGAACTCAGGGAGCGAACTATCTGCACAAAGAACACATTTTATCGCCAAACAAATTTGCGAGGGGAACCCGTGTTACTATTTTTAGCTATCGTTAGGGATTCAAATAATTGCGGTTCACGATGTAGAGAAAATTCCAGTGAAATTTCGCTTCTTTTTAAAAATAGTCCGTCGACGAATTCCGTTCGGCATGGGTGTGCGGAACGTATTTTTATTTTCCGCATGGTTTAGTGTTGCAGTAGATGGAGGTCTCATAAAACAGGCATGTAATAAAGTACATGACTACCAGCAAGAGCAAATCGATAACCAAGACTTCAATCCAGATGCAAATGTCCCGATTGGAAAATTATTGGTGGGGGGTGGTGGTGTCATAAGCCCATAGTTACGCCCTGTAACGTGGCTTCCATTTCGTTGCTGATCTTCGTTTTCCTTTTCAATCCGACTTCATAAAAAGACGCCCCAGTTTGTTGTAGCAATATTTTTGAAAACTGCACTTTAACTGATAGAGTACTAGAAGCCCATATTTGGGCTTCATTTAGAAGTGCACATATAAAAATTCAAAGGCTTCATATTCTGTGGGTATGCTTCCTATTATCTTTGAAGTTTGAAGTAAAATTATTTCAACTGTATGGATTTGCCTTGTTGCAATTTATGGGACAGTGCCTTCTTGGCACTCTCCCGTGAATTGCAACTTGGCAAAGATCGTTCGATAAATATTGAGGACCAGAATTAATTTAGCATTCTACCAGTTAAAAATTCCAGGTTTTCCAGATTACCAAATTTGGTACTCCACTTGTTACCAGAATAGTACCAAAATAAAGGTATTCCAGAATACCAAACGATATTTGGTATTCCAGAATACTATATGTGTTGGTTCTCCAGAGTACCAAGATAGGTACTATAAGATACCAAAACATTTTGGGTTCTCCAGAATACCAAGAATACTGGTTGCCAGATGCAGCCAGAATACCAAATATACTGGTTGGGAACTTGCGTGCTCTAGAATACCAAATATAAAGGCTCCATTAACAATCCAGGCTAAACCCGAGGAACTCCAGATTATCAAAACAGTGTGTCTTGGGAAAAACAAAATAGAAATTTCTGCTCAGCTGAAAACGAAACTTCTAAGGCAAAGTGCCTCATAGAATTGAATGCTTTGCAACTAAGCTGACCCCTCTTCCTTTCATGAGTATACATTAATACCGCTGACTTTACTCGGTAAGTCCTTTTTAATGACCAGGTTTGAATAGGTAGGAGACACAACACAACACTTTATTGAAATTAAAAATACCTATCAATTTATCCAAACCGATCGTTTGGAACCAGTCAGCAACCATATCTTTTGACCCCGCTTCGACTGTGACAGCCGACATTTTCAAATGACGCTTTAAACAGGGATCGCAACTCTCGCACTTAACGATAAACTATACTATAAACTTCACATCCCTCCCCCTTTATCTTGCCATTCAAGAGCTTTCGTAGGGAAAGTCAACAGTGTACAGCCCTATGTATTCCCTGTGTCGAGACCCTATTACGTACATGACTGCCTGTTTCAACAACTTACATTTCAATTGTAAATAGTGTAAATCCCTATACATTTGTGAACCAATCTATATATCTTGTAGCCGCATCTATGTATTGTGTTTCTGTTGTATTTATGGAGAGGAGTTAACATAAGTTGTATAACTTGTACTCCAATCATTTTTACAAATTTATGGCAAATAATATATGTTTAAACTAACGATAAACTGGCACTTTGGTACTCGGCGCGCAAATTAAAATTGCGGACTATTAAAAATCAATGTTATAGGTATTCCAAGAGCTCGGGTATTCCAGAATTCCTATGGAGAACCTGGATTTTTCTGAGTGTATGGTAACAATAATTACACCGTTACTAAATTGAAGACAGGATTATCCAGACGTGATGCTCTAAGTTCCGAAGTAAGAGAGATACTGCCGACGAGAATGATTTTCTTTGTTTACAGAGCCACGGAAAGCTGCCAGATCACCGGTCTGATTATGTAAAGAATTCGATGATGTTATGGTCTGTTTATTTGTCCACGTTTTGTGAAGTTTGCGCGCAGACCACGATTGATGTTACATGTATGTGAATTTTCTTCGCTCAGAGACATACATATATTTTTTCGCGCTTTACCGCGGTCCAATCAAGTCTCCACTGAGCAACGTTTCTTGCGTTACTTCAAAGAAGATGGATGTTTATGGTATTTATGAAATTCAAAGATCTGGATATATCAGTTGGTCGGAAAGTGAACAATAGGTTCGCTTTTCGACCAACTGAAATATTCCAGAGGAGTGATTTAAAAAAATGGCGATGGACTATTTAATGGATAGACTACAGTACGTGGAGAGTGGATTGTTACTAAATCACCCGCGGAGTGGAGTTATCACCCAAGCGATAACGTTCAAATTTTGTGCATATCGACAAAAAACACGAGCAATGTTTCAGCCAATGGACCTCCGGGTTTAACCCGGAGGTCCATTGGCTGAAACATTGCTGTTGCTGGTTATGCTTTGCAACAAATCTGCAATGGTTGCTCGGGTGGAATCTCCACTCTGAGGGTGATTTAGTGATAATACACTCTCCACGTACTGTAGTTCCAAACCATAACAGCGTCGAACTCCTTACAAAATTAGACTGGTGGTCTGAGAGCTTGTGGCTATGGCGGTATATAGCACCTGCTGTGTGGTGCTTTGAAGACAACAAAAAGCTAAGATCGTTCTCCCTTCATGCGTTGTGCGACCGACAGTGCATTTGCGCCCCGTCTTGAATTAAATGCAGGGGGCGCGGTGGCTCAGTAGGTAGAGGTGCAGGTTGCAAGCCGAGAGGTCCTCGGTTCGAATCCCACCGCGTTGTGTCCTTGGGCAAGACACTTCACACCAACTGCCCATGTGGGGGTGGGGGGGGGGGTGGCGTTGTGCACTAAGGCGTAATGCACGTCGATGGTGCACTTGTCTTTAACCAATGCTAACCCTGCTTGTGTGGAGTTAGTATGTTGGGGAGCTGACAGATGCTCGCCGTTGCTCGGTGGTTCTCTACGGGTACTCCGGCTTCCTCCACCCGTAAAACTGTCGTGGTCATGTGACCTTACACACCCCTAAATAAATAATAAATAAATGAATAGAATTAAATGCAACGGGGTGATTCTCATTTATTTCATTGTGCTAACGAGTTCTCTCCTACAAATTAAGGGAAATATTGTTTGCGAAAAATAAACAATTTGAAATGGAATTAACGGCCATTGCTGTGTTCGGTTTATATTATAAGCTGCATAATCTCTTGGTGGACTGGTCCAAGTCAGTAGAATATAGACCAGAGCTAGGTAAGGGCATAGATTCTGCTGAAGCGCCACCATTCCACACTTGCCGTGGAATTGTTGTTTGGTAGCGGCAGGTGTATTGTGTGTACAGCATAGAAGTGTTTAAACACGCCATTTATGTGCAGATTGTCGTATTCTTAATAACAGTTTCATTCTTTTCCGTTTTCGAATAAATAATCCCACAGCTTCATTGAAATTTTATTATCACTGCAAATAGCTTCGACGTTTTTATTATTCACCTTTAGATTCGACAAAACTTTCATACATTCCAAGCGACATTATGTGGGGTTGACAATCTAAGGGCGATAACTTTCACATTATCAGTTTTGTTTCATTTAACACTGAACCAGGAATCACACCATACTCTGCATATGGAGGCAACAGTTATTCATCTGCCATCGATTTTATGGTGAATTAAATTTGATTTTTATGATGGATTTGGCATACGTGGATCAAAGTGGGGCCGGGTGGGTACCGAACAATTTTACATGTCATTGTGGGGCGGTAAAATAATTTATCAGCTTACCTTTACTGCTCGTTGTTGCTGGCGTGTCGTTCTTAATAGGGAGGCTGCCTGGCAAAGTTGGAAGGTCACCAGATAATGTTTCATCATATATTTTGTGTATGAACTGCATCAGCATCTCTGCATCTTCAGATCTTCGTTCTGAACATTCTAAATCATGGCAGGTTTTTGAGAATTCTTTCAAAAAGGTAACGTCATATTCAGCCATTATACTCCTTCAAAATAATATTGAAACAAGTTGTCTTGGAAGTGCCGATACAGGAAAGTGTGTTTCTGAATTTTAATGTAGTCCATTGTCTTTATCTGTTGGTTACCAGGATTGAACGCAACGACAAACATTACTTTGTTCAGCAGCAATCTTTATCCGTAATGCCATTTCGTAATTTAACCATTGATATCTTGTTTGACAGAGCTCAGAATTATGTCAAGCAGCATATTATTGGGAAAATAGTTGATTGTCAATGAGGGTTTTTGTTGTGTTTTTATTATATGACTATTATTGCTTCAGTGAGTGATATGGGTCAGATCGCCTTCTGTAGCTCGTTTGATACGGCGATGTAACCTTCGTCAACTCGACGCGATACTACGATCCATATCACTTGATTAAAGCGATAATATGTATTTAATTTATCACTGAAGAAAGTTGTCGTTTATGTACGAGTGGTTGGAAACCACTAGAGGTTAACATCACTGATCGAAGACAGAGATGTCAATCATTCGAAAAAAACAGGAAGGGACACCAAAAATGGTTTCACAGCTTACATTCATTTTTCCAAATCATAGTAAGCGAGTCGTGATCTTCCAAGAAACACCAATAATATGTCATTTGAAAAGAGAAAATAATTCTCAGCTATCGAAAATATATCCTAGAAAATCAGCAATGTTTTCCAGAAAGAAATCCAGTCTTACTTGTTATAATAGACACCAAGCTCCCAGTCCACCAGCCAGTTTCTGTATGGAATCAAACGCTGTTATGGGCTTTTTGTTCACCCATTTTCCGTGGAGTTCGCTCGCAGACTACCGTTGATTTAATGTTACGCCCCTTTACTCACAAAGATATGCAGATATCTTTTGTGTTCCTCGTATAGATATTCCAAGCAATAACTATTTCATTCATCTTGTAAACATGAATATTAGCACATTTTGTGAAACTACATGGCGTACAGTACATATTCTGTGAACTGGTCACTTCCACGGGTGGGCAGTATTTCCAAGGACGCAATAATATTAGATTCCAAACACTAATTATAGGAACAATCATCTGCAAAATTTTAATTAATGAAGCACCGGGTACAACCCGGTGATTCATTAAATTAAAATTTGGCTGATGATGATTTTTATTACCTGGTAAACACATGCATGGTGATCACTGCCCACGTGTGGATTACAACCAATCCACGGCATATGTACTGTAATCATAACACTACCGCGGTGGGAAGTCCTCATAAATAATTATGCAGGAAACAAACATATATAATAGTATTGGTAAGTCATTAACCCATTACCTAACCTGAAAAGCAGACGACACTTGCAAAAATAATTCTTGAATAACTAATTTTTTTCATTTTTTGTCTCAAAAACATAGGTTATGACCCCTCGTTGGAACGAGCTCGACGAGCTCGTTCCAACGAGGGGTCATAACCTATGTTTTTGAGACAAACAATGAAAGAAATAATGAAAATTAATTGGCGATTTTTGAGAATAGCGCTGGCCGGTTTTGGTCGTTACGTTAGGTAAAGGGTTAACAATTCCGTCTTGATTGACAAACCTTTCCAACTTCCAATTCAAAAAAATGAAAGTTTGTGATATTTTATTTAGATTTAACTGTGTGGAACATTTCAGCTGGTCGGAAAAACGAACCTGCGACTCAGGGTACATAAAACTCTGCCAGAGCACGTGGGGCTGTGTACCCTGCCAAAGACCTGTATAATCAATTAGTTCGGAGTCTGGGTACCCTCTCCATAGACCACCCAGGATAGAACCAAACCTATTTCTCGTGTTCCAGAACCTCTCTAGAGTAGATTTTAAGATGTTCACGTGAAATCAGCCCGTCTATGCTATGTGAAATCGAAGATGGCAGCGATTTTTCGACCCCCCCATGGTCAATGTTTTCACATTATACCAACTTCAATCACTGTACATGCTCTGCTCTTAAGAGAATGTTCCACCCGATGCAGAGACACACATGATAATGCCCTTTTCGACACTTCAAATCCAAAGAATATGCCAAAATATGCCTCGAAATAAGCAAAAATCCATTTTCACTGACTTTTTTCAAACAAGTTCCGTGTAACATTTCCAAACCAATGAAGAATGAATTCTGCAGAATTGTATCTCAAAAATATTCTAATTATTCTTCTCAGAGCATGTAAAAAAAGGTGAAACACATTGCTCAGTTGTCTAGAGAAAGGCTGCCAAAGTGGCCTACCCTAAAATTAACTAACTTAAATAAACGATCTGCATTTGCCGAATACAAAGTAGCAGAGAAAGGTGACGACACAATTCACGTGACCATTGAAGTCATACCAGGTTATCATGGTTACCTGCATAGATGGCCATGCTGTGATGTCATTAGCATAGCGATGCATGTTGTTAGAGTGACATATATTTGTGTCATTCATTTTGTTTCATGGAGGTCGCTGTCTTGCTTTATAGTAATAATAATAATAACTCTTTGGCCAGCCGCTGATTTGTCGCGGTCCTCATAAGAGAAGGCCATCATTCCCCCTGCACCCCATCCCCTCTTCCCCTCCTCTCCTCCCAGCATTCAGATATATACTGCTTAATAGTGTCCCTCACTTCCTCTTTTTCAATTTCTTCAATAAGCATTCCTACCCTCTCCCTCGTGTCCCCCTTCAGCCATCTATCCTTTGTTTCTTCACCCCACTTCTGCATTATTCTTCCAGTAAATTTTATTCTATGAGGTATATACTGTGGGCATTCTAAGAGAAAATATTCCAGGGTCTCCACTACTTCAGAGTGGCACATTTGGCATCCCTTTTCCCCATCTCTCCCAATTTTTCCCCGAAGCTCCAGTGATCTTGATCTCAGTTTGAACAGCAGTGACCCTCCAAAGGTGCCATCTAGGTACTTCTCAAAAGCTGGCTTTTCTTTATATTGTAACCCCTGCAGTGATCTTTTCACGCTAACCCCTGCTCGCCAGTTTCGATTGCAATCTTCCACGACTCTCTCTTTGACAAACCTTTTGCCTTCTTTCATTCCTACTTCTATGTTTGTGACCTCTATAGAGTAATTGTCCATTAGTTCCCTCACATGTTTTGACCACCCCGTTTCTATATTAGAATTCCAAATGGTATCGAGCATCAATTTGCACCACCGGTTGTCAGGCAGGTTTCTCAAGTAGTTAAAGTAACACAGTTTTCCCAAATCTACCCTGTCCTTGATTTTCATCCACCCAAGCTCCCCCCTCACTGCTTCCAAAGCTGCAGCATTACTCGACCCTGTTATCCATCTGCCGGCATCATTCTGAGTACTTTCCAACTTCTTAATAACGGTTTGGTTTAATGGAATCACGTCCGTGCCATACGTTATACTTGGTAAACCCACCCTCTCCCACAGTGTTTTCCCCACAGAGACCTTATTGAAACTATTTTTCCCTAAAAGTTTTAGTTGGTTCAGAATTCTTTTCCCCTTCAGAATCAGTTTGGCTGAGTAATTTATGTACACCCCTCTTCCCGTTATATTTATGCTTACCCCTAGATACTCATACTCTCCCGTTTCTCCTACAGTGATTTGTTTGCTTTCCCCTTCGGGGATTGAGAACTCCCCCACTCTCCATCTCTTCGTCATATCTACCTTGCGTCCAACGGGTATTACCTTGCTTTTATTTTCATTTAGTTCGAGCCGCCAAGTGTTCCCATATCTACCAACAATTTCCAGCAGTTTCTCTAGCCCCTGTTCAGTTCTAGACATTAACACCATGTCGTCCGCAAAGAATAAGCCTGGTATCTTTATGTCTCCAACATTTACCCCCTCCGCACTCTGAATTAGTTCGTCCCCTAAATCTTTACAATGCAATGCAAACAAAAAGATACACCCCTGCTTGAGGCCTATATCCATAGGGACTCGTTTTGTAGTGATACTCCCTAGACTGAGTTGGCTTTGCACATCTGTATACAGTGCTTTCATGATTCCCACAAAGTCACCCCCCAGTCCGATGCCCTCGAGCTTTCGCCACATACCTTCCCTCCACACTCGGTCGTACGCTTTTTTCACATCTAGAAATGCCAGAAACATCTTTTTCTTTTCAGCCATTGTTGATTCTATCAGTTGGGTGAGTGTAAATAGGTGATCAGTGACTCTTCGTCCTTTCCTGAAACCATTTTGAATTTCTCCTAAAAAACCTTTCTCTTCAATAACTTCCTCTAGTCTACTGTATATGACCTTACAGAATACTTTTCCGATGTTACTACTAACTGATATCCCCCTATAGTTATCTAGAACTTCCTTATTCCCCTTTTTGTGTATGAACGACACCTTACTTTCCCTCCACTCTCTGGGGACCTCTTTCTTTCGCAGAGCCAGGTTGAAAAGGTTTGTCAGGACTTCAATAAGTGCCTCCCCTCCATTTTTGAGGAATTCGTTCGGAATTTCATCAGTTCCTCCCTCTTTACCATTTTTTTAATTTCGAGACCACGTTCCGCACTTCTTCTGCCGTTATTTCGCTACATACACGATTGGATAGGTTCTCCTCCACCAGTGTATTTCTTTTTGGTGGGCACCCACTGCCCCATCGCCTATCGTTTATCTTTTCCCAGTGCTTGACTAACTCTGAAGCGATACGGCCTTTATCTTCTAGTGGCACGGCATGTGATAGTTATGAGTCTGAATGACTTCCAACCGTAATGGGTTTGTTTGGAGAGTGTATTTGATGTATTGGCGGCACAGCAAATTACCAAAAGGCCCCTGAAAATGACTGAAATTACCTAAACGGATTCGCCAAGGCTGTCATCTTGGATGGCATTTGATTACTTGGGAACCCAAAAACCTTCGATAGTATGGGTATGTGTGTTGATGGTGTATTCGATTCAATGAGAATGGTTTTGCTAGTTCGAATTCATTCTAAGCCCTCGTTCTAAGCTCCTCTTAGTTATCTCCGAACCTGTCCTGATCTCTTCCCTCGAACGAGTTTTGGAATGTCCAATTGGGTTGCTTAATTTACTTAAGCCAGTCTATTTCAGTTCATGATAGACCTCACTTTGGTGATATGTATGTAGTCTGGCCACGGTATGTCATTTTCGATGTCTAATCGAAGGAAATGTGTAACGAAGGTTTCTTGGTGTCATTGTGAATAGGAATATCTCCCTTTATGACATATCCAGAATCCATTAAAATCCGCTTTGGGGAAAGATTTCACAGCGCTTCCAAACTACCTTGTCATTTGCACTGTGGCTCCAACGTTTCGATTGGATTTTGGTTATAGAGCTTGCACTTTGCGATATCTTATTACAATATTCTCGTTCTCCAGATGATGTTAACCCTTTACTCAACGTAACGGCCAAAACCGGCCAGCGCTATTCACAAAAATCGCCAATTAATTTTCATTATTTTTTTCATTTTTTTTTGTCTCAAAAACATGGGTTATGACCCCTCTTTGGGACGAGCTCGTCGAGATTTTAGATTTTTGGCCGCCATTTTGGATTAACGAAAACTTGAAACGAAATTGTTTCGATTTTTTTCACAATGCATTTTACTACCTTCAATATGGATCCCTTTTAGAGGGCTCATTATATTTAAGTCTCGATATTTCAATCCAAAATGGCAGATTTTCGAGATAATTTTCCGTTTTGAGAAAAATTTTGGCAGAAAACCAAAAAAATTCTGATTATATTTGTTTTTAGACAAGAGTAATTCTGACAAATCTGTAAAGAAATTAAGTCGATAGCTTTTTCCGTTCATGAGATATTGGCCTACCAAGCTTTGGGCGTTTTGAGGTGTTTTTACCCAACAAGAAACATTTTCCGAAAAATACCAATGTTTTTATTGATTAGAACTCATGGTCGTCATTGATCGTGCAAAGTTTCAAAACATCTTAAAGACCGTTTTCGAGAAAAATCATTCCCCGTTCTGTTGGAAAAAAAGGAATAATAATCTTAGCAATAACAAATGTATTTTCCTTTCAGGAAAATCCAAACAAACAAGACTTCGTACTATTATTTTCACAAAATCATCATCATGGCAGAGAAATTTTATGGGAATTTCAATATCGGTGATCCTGCCGAATTTATCAGTTTAAGAGAGGTGACAAATGATGACTTTCAATCTTTGTTTAATAAGCAAAACCCAAGATTTGTGCATATTTCTGATGAACAGTTGAATGCATATGATGAATACCGACAATCCAAATCAACAAAAGATAATTTGATGACGTCGCGCAAAGTATTGTTTGAGACGGGCCAATGAAACGTCATATTGAAAATGATTGAGGTGACCTTTCCTGTATTTATCTGCTATAGTTTTGCAGAATTTATATGTTACTCGTTCAAATATACATAGTTATTATATTTTTCTATTTACACCGGATTAAATTATAAGAAACAACTGTTGTTTTCTTTCGGTTTATGCGATATATATCGGAAACGAATTTCTGCGGAAGCTCAATCATAACTCGCTACGAAAGAAAACAGCAGTTATTTCTAAAATACAATAAATGACGGGGTAGTATTCCAATATTGTGTATACGGGGTGAGTATTTCGCAACGTGCTCCCAGTGGTCCTGATACATGATGACCTGTTCCGCAGGTACCGAGACAAATCTTTTTTTTAAGGGGAAATTCCTAACTGAACGAGGCTAAACGGCTAATAATTGTGTATGGCACACTTACACGACACTCTTTCAGCTTATTTGTGAATTAACATGTTCTGTCTGCACCACCACCTCGATAAGGTCGATCATTTCAACTTTCTAGACGTGGCTTCAAAGTCAATGAAAGCACAGTCATGGACTACTTCAAATAAATTATTCTGTGGCGACATCAAAGTAATCATAAAGCACGATTTTCGTGCTTTATGATTACTTTGATGTCGCCGCAGAATAATTGGTACGATGCCATGTTTGTCTTTGCGATCTTGGGGACTGGGTGGGTTTAAATACGAATTTCTCCCATCTGATTGTGATGTCACCCAATTGTTGACTTGTCCCGGTACCGGTACCGGTGTCGACGGGACAGACTCTGTCCAGTCCCGGTACCGGCTATGCTGGTACCGGCGTCACTTTGACATGCCTGGTCCCGGCTAACAGACTATTCCAAACACATCTTCAAGGCATCCCACTGTTAAAAGCACGTCTTGGTGATGTAGTTGGAATTCGACAAATGCGTTCATATGCAAATCTATTTTTTATAAAGCGCTACGGCGCAAAACCCATTTTAGAAGGTTGATGATCGACCTCTTTTAGCCCTTGCAACTAGGCAGACGCGTGACCACGTGACGGACAACGGATGTGAACCCGTCTCTTCACAAAACTGGAGTTCCATTTATATGTTAGATATCCGTGGTTGAGCCACAGGGAGCACAATCTACTTTGTTTTAAAACATAAATGGTTGGTTTCTGTGAAACGCCAAGGCACAACTTTTGATACTTTTTTATGGCCTAGGCTAGTGATTAACCTATGTTCGGCAATCGCATCTGACAAAGGGCGATTTTATGCCATCGGTTGACCATCGGTAGAGGTGTTTGAACATCGGTCCATACCGATGGTTACGTGGAAAACCACTGGATCAAAATTGTTTGTATTTACGTTTGATTAACAATCTCATACAAGAGTAACAAACTTAATACATTTCCGCAATGATTGGCGGGAATCAAGAATGGCCAAATCTCATGGATTGGTCTGATCTTCCCCTTGATTGCTGCTCATGACACACATCCCACGTGGTGTGTGATGACTCAATGAAATGCGACATCAGCAGAAACAAGTTAACAGCGCAGCGTCTTTGATCGTCTTTGATCGTTGATCAAAGACGCTGCGCTGTTAACTTGTGTCCACTGATGTCGTATGTTTATTTTAATACACACACTGACACACTCTTGAGGTCAACAAACCAATCAAACTGTCTGTACTGTAAAATTAACCCTATTCTATGCATTCTTAAACATACTACTCCTTTTGGTTGTTACTATCTGACATCGGCACTCACAACCGGCAGATTGTGTGCCCAACTAATCGGCAAGCAGATGGCGGTCGCAAATCCTTATCGGTTAATCACTAGCTAAGGCTATAAAAAAGTATTAAACTGCTTAGGCGCTTCACCGAAACTAGTTGCTTGTCCTAGTGTTACGTACCCTATATGTTACATCCAGCTTATCGCTGTTTAATTTTGCAAGAATTACGTATATAGGTATAATATATATCTGAAAAATACAATATGCCGCTTTATTATGTCAGCTCTTGGGATCAACCACTATATATCTGAAAAATATAATATGCCGATTTATTATGTCAGCTCTTGGGATCAACCAATCAGCGTGAATAAATGGTGGCGGCATATGAAGCCTGATGATGTCAGCTCTTGGGATATGCCATTCAGCGTGGATAAATGGTGGCGGTCTGTGAAGCCATATCAGGTCGATGATGACGTCATCGGTGATCCCATATGAAATCAATATTAGGTGTGTGTCCACCATATTGTTTTTAGAAATAAAATACGACCGCCTCGTCTCAAAAATGGCAATCTTACAGCAAACTTTTTGAATCATCCGTTGAATGTCACTAAAGTTTCATTAAACTCACTTGAACAAAAAAATGATCTGTTTATAACATGTGTCCCAAACTGAGAAACTTATTTCGATCGATAACCCATCCGATCGCTCAAAGTAAATCGAACACACCCAACATTCACAACAATCCTTTAACTAACATGAAAAACAGACGACACCTGCAAACAAAATTCTTGAATAACTATATTTTTCTCATTTTCTGTTTCAAAAACATAGCTTATGATCATAAGCTATGTCTTTGAGACAAAAGGTGATAAGAATTATGAAAATTGAAGGGTGATTTTTGTGAAATGCGCTTGTCGGTTTTAGCCATTTCGTTGGGTAAATGGTTAATCGTACCGATCGATAATCACTTCAGTACGAAACGATTGCTAGATAGAGTTACTCAAATTGTAAACTTACGTCCACTTGTTTCACCTTTTCACACGAACGATACACCAAAACAATTCAAATCATAACAATGAAACGTTTCAGTTTTTCTTCGGGAAAATAAATTTCCTGGCCGATTAATTAAGGGGACATACTGGATTTTGTCCGCTGACATAATAAATACGTTACGGGATGTTTAGTGGTCGGATATGGTGTCATGTGAGGCGAAGTGAGATCAATATTAGGCGAGGCTAACGCCTCGCCTAACATTGATCTCACTTCACCTTGCATGACACCATATCGTTAGCCGATTTTAATATTGATCTCACCTCGCCCCACATGACACCACGACCACTAAACACCCCGTAACTTATAATACGAACGCTACCGATCTAATTTAAATGTATTTTTTTCAAATATAAGAGCGCAAAAGCGCTTATATTTTAGTTCCTGAATTTCAGATACTATATTCTTAGATGCTAACACAGAACTCCATTTCATACCCTTTTTACAATTTTAGCCACCGCGGGGACGAGCCGTTGATTTTCGATCGCCACATTGCGCACCTCTCAACCAAAAACCTGGCAACGTACTTAATGCACTGGAAAGATCCAACTTGCAATTTTCATGAACAAACACCCTGTATTCACAGCACCCATGAAAATATTATTTGAGGTCCAAATGAAATGAGCTAACACTTTATGCTTGGTATCGTGTCAGGGTGATAGCTTAAATTTACGATTTTGTTGTTTAAAACTGTATATATTTTTGATACGTTTTCTCGTTCGGGCCAAAGGCATAAGAATGTGTGCCTGCATGATGACCTACGAAAAACACATTTTTCACTTAAACAGACCAGCACAAATATTTCCAGCACCGCTAGATAAGCAGGGAATATTATGGACATTTCTAAGCGTCTGCTAATACCACAATGAAATGTCTGATAATAGATTAAAGAAAGTAAAGACCAGTCGTCTCGTGCAGTCATTATCTATGTAACTATGTCCAGTTAATAGGTAAGTATCGTGAAAACAGTACATGGTACATGTTCTGGACAAAACCCATATTACGTATCTGGACTGTCAACAAATGTCAATATATACCGAAAATACAAGACTTTCAAAGAAAATTAAAAGAGAATTTTAAATTAAAACAGATCTACAGCAGCCATGTTCTAGAGAAGCAATTAAAATGGGAATCAATGTCCTTGCGATCGATAAGTGTCGGTGGCTTTCCCGAAAAATTCATTCCTGTCTCAATGCGTTTAAGACTGCTGGTCCTATGCGAGGAGCTGTGGATGTTCTATGCTATAAGTTAGAGGAGGTGTCGCATCGGTGCGAAAGTATAGGCACGCTGTAATGTAAGGGGAGCCACAGAACTCATATTTAGAGTAGGAACAGTCGCTGGCCAATACGTTGGCCATATGTGAGTGTAGGATTAGAAATAGGAAGCATGAGCTCCAGGAGCTCGCGAATTGGTTATTCAGGTAGACGGCATTACCTGTTGTAGAAGGCAATCCATACGTAGACGGCGTAGGCTTTGTCTGTATGAACATTAGTCTGAGACAACTAGAGAGAAGCAGTTAAGCCTCGTAGTAGCGGCTGTTAGAGTAAAGGCGTCCAGTAAAGGAACATTACGTTAGTGGCCGTGTGACGGCATTTATAGAGTGACATTCCGATACATGTTAGAGTAAAGACGTCCATTAAAGTGACAATACGTTAGTGGCCATACAATAGCAGTGATAGAGTGAAGTTCCAGTTGTATGTTCGTGAGCCGAGAAGATCAGACACCAGCGAGAAGGAAGCAGCAACCAGCGACAACAGAGAACGCGGGCTCGCAAGGTGACTCACAACTGTGTGGGTGGGGTGTGATTAACGTTTTGTTTTTGTTTATTCATTTGATTCCATGTGATTCATAAGTTACCGAATTTTACTATACATATATATATTATTTATTTATTCATTGGTGTTTAAGGTCACATACTTATGCACAATGGGTAATCGTGATCGTGACAGTTTACGGGTGGAGGAAGCCGGAGTACCCGGAGAGAACCACCGAGCATTGACGAGCAACTGTCAGCTCCTCAACATACTAACTCTGTTCAAGCTCCGTTCAAGCAGGGTTACAACGGTTGGAGACATGCGCACCATCAACGTGCAGTACACCTTAGTACACGGAGTCATCGTGTCCCCATGAAGGCAACCGGGATAAAGTGCCTTGTCCAAGGACACGGCGCTGGCCGCCCCGGACGGGGATCGAACTCGGCACCTCTAGCACAGAAGTACAGCAGTCTACCGCTGAGCCACCGCGCTACCCACATATACAGTACGTGGAGAGTGGATTGTAACTAAATCACATGCGATGTGGAGTTATTACCCAAACTATATCTTTCCAATGTTATACATTTTGTCAAAAACACAAGCAATGTTTCAGCCAATGGATCTCCGGGTTTATCCCGGAGGTCCATTGGTTGAAACTTTGCCTGTGTTTGTTATGCTTTGCAACGAATTTACAATTATTGCTTATGTGAAATCTCCACTCTGCGGGTGATTTAGTGATAATATACTCTCCACGTACTGTCTGTATTAAAATGCTTATTTTCAGGGAACCCTGTGGACTACGTTTTTTGATGAAAAGTCACTGGCCCCTTCAGGATGGGAATCACCCCAACGGAACGGAATAGACGGGTTCGACACGGCGAGATATACGTTCACGCACGGACGCAGGCAACACTTCTTGAGTCTAGGCTGAAGTCGTGATGTGAATCTATTTCTCCCAGCAGCGACAACGTCCTGTTTTCGACATATCTTACAATACGTATATATTAGTATCCTAATTACCTGGATGCAGCATGTACCAGAGACTCCTATTACAACATTTGTACCTTGCAAGTACACAATACAATATCGCGCTTGGCTACGATGTGTTTACATTATTGTTTACAGAAAATTACAAGCCTTCTAAACACGTTACTCAAGACGAAGAGAGAAAGACCAAAACTCTTCGCAAGAGTATAATTATTAAATTATTGAACCACATTAATTTTCTGTTTTTGTGTCTTAACCATTTCGCTGCTGTGCAATTTGGTAATATCCTGTGCTGAACCATATATTGGAGGGAATGGGGTTAAAGTGAAAAAAATGAAAACGCCAATAACGTTCACGTATTTGTAAATTAAAAACAGGTATTGGACAGTACGTGGATAGTGTATTATCACTAAATCACCCTTGTGGTGGCGATTCCACCCAAGCAATAATTGCAGATTTGTAGCAAACCATAACAAGCACAAGCAACGTTCCAGCCAATAGACCTCCGGGTGAAACCCGGAGGTCCATTTGCTGAAACATTGTTTGTGATTTTTGTTCATACGTGCAGAATTTGAAAGTGATACTTTGGGTGATACCTCCACTCTACGGGTGATTTTGTTACAATCCCTTCTCCACGTACTGTATATTGGAACAACGTTGACTGAGTTCAACAGTGTTTCCAAAACTACTCCCAGCCACACTCCATAAATCTCAAAAGAAAAGACGTCTTGGCGACTTGAATTTAGTTCCTATTAAATGGACTGACCATGTAGTCCAAACTTTGCTCCACAGGCCGTTATATAATTTTTGTTTTGTTTTGTCGCCGTTTGGCTCAGGACAACAAAAAAACAATTATATATGTTGGGACAAGTTTGGACTATTGAGTTCGTTGTTGCCTCGGGTATTTCGGAATTCACATAGACGCGAAAAATGGTTGAGATCAAATGGATAAAGCCATATCGTCTGTCGCTTGCATTTCATATAACATGCGTTCTATTGTGAATAACAACGAGCTATGATATCCATTCCCTGTACATGTATGTGGTATCTCCGTAGTGAGTACGGACTTATTTCACATGCCGTCAACAGTTGGTTCCGTACTCAACATGGACCTGTAACAGCGAAAGGGTTAATCACTGGAAATATTCAAGCAGGAACAACACACAGCGATACTGTTACAGCCCAGTCTTTTCGGTGTGTTGAACATGTTCATGCTCAGTAAGTCGTCCTCTGAGTTTCAATGTGTTCCATGTACCTACTTGAATAGAGAACACATTGGAAGTCAGGGGACGAAGTGTATCCGAGGACCACTAGAGTCCGAGGCAGCCTCATACAGTTTCGCCCTAGACTACAAGCCTTTTTATGAATCTGATAATGAATTAGGAAATTAAAATTCTAGTCCACCCTTTACTCAACGCATACAACATTACAATTTAGTATTTTAGTTATTTTTGCAAAAATAATTCCGAACATTTCAACAAAACCACATCCTGTGAACTTCAAACTAAATGGTCATGGTTCGATCCCCGCCAGGGTTACTGCGTTGTGCCTTTGGGCAAGGCACTTCATTCCGAATGCCCAAGTGGGGGCACGGAGGCGCCGTGTAAGGCGTACTGCACGTCTATAGTGCACTTTTCTTCACCAGTGCTAACCCTGCTTCCGTTGAGTTAGCATGTTTGGGAGTCTGACAGTTTCTCGCGATTGCTCAGTGGTTTTCTCCGCGTACCCCGACTTACTCCACACGTAAAGCAGTCGGACGCGAGGTGACCCTGGATGTCGAAAGTGTCGTTAAACCCCCAACAATAATTGGATAAATATCACCACCATCACGTTTATGTACACAATATTGTATCAGACTCGAGAAGATATGGCCCCAGGAACAAGACCTCGGCAAGTAAACGTTTGAAAATGAAAAACGTACACTCTAAAATCGGTTGGGTTAAAAATCAACCCAAATCGACTGGGTTGAGTGAATATGAACCCAACTTGGGTTCATATTCACTCAACCCAGTCGATTTGGGTTGATTTTTAACCCAACCGATTTAGAGTGTATGAGTGTTGCAGTGTTAGAATGAAATACAACAAGTTTTTGAAAATATTTGAGTCTGAAAATGAATTAGGAAATTAAAATTCTAGTTAAACCATTACTCAACGCATACAACATTACACTTATTATTTTAATTATTTTTGTAAAAACTATTCCGAACATTTCAACAAAACCATATCCTGTGACCCCCACCCTCTCTCCATTGCAGCTAGGTCGTTCCGGTGAGGGAGTGACATGATATGTTTTTTTTTTTTAAATTTGTTTTGAAAAATAATGTTTTTTTTGTCTATTGTTCAGATTGTAAATTGCATGGGAGGATGCGGCCGATTCGTTGGGTAACGTATTAACTGGCAGGGTGCTGGAAACCCATATTTGGGCTTTACTATACAGTGCCAGTGCTCTAACTCAGGGGCTTCAAACTCTGTGGGGTGTCCTTCATATTATCTTCAAATCTAAATTATTTGGTCTGTATGGATTTTGCTTGTTACAATTTATGTGAGAGTGCCTGTAGGCACTCTCACATAAATTGTAACAAGGCAACGACTTGTGAACAAATTTTGATGATTAAAAATAATTTAGCACTCTACCAGTTAATCAAGATATTACAGCTGTGATTTGTAACATAAAGTTACCTTCGCCATTGGAAGCGTGATGGCTCCTTGGCTCTGGCATTGAACTTCAAACTAAATGGTCTCGGTTCGATCCCCGCAAGGGTTACTGCGTTGTGTCTTTGAGCAAGGCACGCCATTCAGAATGCCCACATGGGGGCACGGTGGCGCTGTGTCCTAAAGCGTACTGCACGTCTATGGTGCACTTGTCTTCAACCAATGCTACCCCTGCTTGCGCTGAGTTTGCACGGGGAGTATGACAGTTGCTCGCCATTACTCAGTGGTTTTCTCCGGGTACTCCGACTTACTCCACACGTAAAACTGTCGATGAGAGGTAACCCGGGCTGTCGAAAATGTCGTTAAACCCCCAATAATGATTGAAAAAATATCACCACCAGTATGTTTGAGTACAGAATGTTGCATCAGACTCTTCAGGATATGGCCCCAGGGACCTCGGCAAGTAAATGTTTGAAAATGAAAAACGTATGAGTGTTGCAGTGTTAGAATGAAAATCCAGCAAGTTTTTAAAAATATACATACCGGAGTGGAAAATTTTTTCTGTCCCGACAAATTATCCGCGTAGATCTGGTGCACAGTGTTCTATTTTTCAGCAATCATTGTGCAAATTTTCAGTTTTGTATCTAGATCAAGGTGTATTGTTATCACTGACAGGTACACAAACTTGTATTGTTGGATTTACAAAGTGTACTCGTTCTAACAGGTGAGAAACGTAACACAGCGATCGTGATGTGAGCGTTGCGATGATGTGAGAAGTCGCTGATCCCTTCGCAACTGGTAAGATGGTACGCTCACTCGCAACACACAAAAAAGGGTCTCGCCTAGCGCTATCCTAGGGATGGGGAGGGTGCAGTTGTTGCTATGTATGTATAAAGAATATCCAACGACAACAACAAAAAAGTATCGAAGATTTTCAGTGTTCCGATGCCTCGCAATCCATCGCATTTTTATGGAATACCGGTATACTTGGATTTATGTGGAAAATGAATATGTTGATGATATGCATATTTTTCGGGGAAATACAAAACGAATATAAAGACAGAGCGGCATACGCGTTCGAAATACCATTTTTTTACCGCACGAGATCGGACGTTCTAACAATTGGTAGTTATGTGGCTATTTTCATGGGACTACAATAAAATGCATGTCCATTCTATTAAAACAGGAGATTTTGGGGAAAAATTTTGGGGTGGTAGCAAACCCTGACCCTACCCTTTACTGACCCTAACTCTACCCCACCCCCAATTCTAAACCCCACCCTAGACTAATGAAAATTCAATATATTCCTAGTCTATTTTAACTAAAATGCATGTCCATTGTATTAAAACAACGTTTTGGGTGAAAAAGTTTTGGGGTGGTAGCAAACCCTAACCCTACTCTTTACTGACCCTAACCCCACCCCAACTCTAAACCTCACCCTAGAATAATGACATTTAACTATGTGACTAGTCAAATAAATTGCGGTAGTCACCTAACCCCCATTTCTACCAACAAATAGCCATCTAAACCCCATATGGCGGAGGGATAATATTGAACGAGAAGGCAAAGCTTCTCGTTCAATATTATCCCTCCGCAAAATCGATTTTGTGCGGTAAAAAAATGACAGTTTGAACGCATGTGTGGTTCTGTATTTATTGATCTACAGTATACTTTAGAATGATTAAAATGACAAATTATTTCCAAAAATAACCAAAACGTAAAAAAAGAAATATTCTGTGTCTGTTAAAGGATCCATTTCTTAAATAGTCCGAGCACGTGACAAACAAATTTATTGTTCGCTTCGGGGTTTTTTTCAGAAAAAGCGGGTATTTTATGAAAATAAAAGCGTACGCGTGCAATAATTACAACATATTTCACTTATAATTGACAAAAAAAGAAGAAAACAAGCGACTTTCAAAATACGAAATGTCTCCGAAATTCATTTGTGCCTCTCGTAGTTTTGATAAATTCTCTTTATTTATGTCGTCATGCGCGGATCGGACTAGCATAATCGTAATCAGTGATCATAATCATCTGAATTCAAAAGAAATTTTCAGGTAATTAATCCAGGTGTATTAATATTAGTCATGGTATTTTTAAATACAAGTAATAAAAAGTAACGATTTAAGGTAAATTTATGATTTGACATCAATCAGAATTACTTTTTAAACCCTTCACCCAACGTAACGGCCAAAACCGGCCAGCGGGAGCGCGGTGGCTCAGTTGGTAGAGGTGCAGGCTGCAAGTCGAGAGGTCCTCGGTTCGAATCCCACCTATGCTTTTGAGACAAAAAATGAAAAAAATTAGTTATTCAAGAATTTTTTGGGGCAAATGTCGTTTGCTTTTCATGTTAGGTAAAGGGTTAAAATTATTTTATGATTACTTTTCACTGAACGCTGTTTATATATTTGGAAAAATTACACATTTGAAGCTATGTCTTCTGAGAAACAATTTGCTTCTAATGCAGTATGATGTTCTTCCCAAAGTCAGGATGGCCTGTTGGTACACAATGTAATTAATAAATGAACCTGTTTTACTTGTCCATGTGGAAATGTTTGTTTTGTATTTCATCACATATTACTATAACATATTAATGCATCTACTCTACTCCAGGCGGTGTTTTAATAGAAACGCCACAAATAACTGACAGTTCATGACATTTGGTAAATTTTGCTACTTTCCATTGAAGCAATAATTTAAATTTTGGTAAGTGCTTTGTTTACCAGTTTTAAGACATAACGGTGACGCCCACATAAACCCATGATCTTGCTTTGACACACGTGATCCGGACTGTACCAGGATCTTATTTTGGTGCTTTTTTCACTGCTGGTTTGTTCGGATTGAGTAGCTGACAGTTGTCATAGGCAGCATAAGCGAGTGATAGGCATATATATTAAAGAAATTGTGCCATCTGTTATTTTCGAGAATGCTGATAGTGGGCAGGGCGTAAAGCAAGTGCCCCCCACCCCCACTATCAAAAAACTGTCACAAATACAAAATATATAGTAGGAAGGCTGCCCTACAGTGAAATTGGCAGCTAGGTAAGAAGTCCTCCGTCAAACATGCTGCATGGCCATCTGAACCCACGAATGTGCATGTGGTTCCAAAAAGAAGTAAAATTATTTTCTGGTATAATATTTTGATACAGTTTAACTCTTTTGGCGTGACAGGCGACTAAAGTCGACAGACGGCAAACCTCGGAAAGGTACTGCAGTAGTCATTTTAGCCAACTGTGTGTGTGTCCATTTCTAAGTGCTTTCAACCCTTTACCCAACGCAGACGATATCAAAATTTATTATTTTAAATAACATTTTTTCAAATTTTTCAAAACATTTCGACAAAACCATATCATGTGACTCCTCGTTGGAACGAGCTCGACGAGCTCGTTCCAACGAGGGGGCACATGAAATGGTTTTGTTGAAATTGTTTGAAAAATAATATTTTTTCAACTGCTGATGTTGCATAGTTCGCGGGCGGATGCGGCCGATTCGTTGGGTAAAGGGTTAAACAAAGATACGTATTCCTATGTTTCATGCACCATTTATGTCCTATCCATGAACAACGATATCGTCCCTTGAATGTATGAAGGTGCCATTTAAATATATACAGAAAATCATTTGAAAAACTGTCAATGAGATCATTGGAACATCTTTTGAAATAATAACGCTTTAGTCTAACAACCTGTACTTTTTGTAAAATTCCTGATGAATATTAGGCGCTAAGAATTCTGTTTCTCATATTATTCCGCACCAAAAGAGTGAAGGCTTAGTTTAAAGAATCTTCTCACGTAAACTAATTATTGTGTGAAAAGTAAATAAGAAAGTGACGTTACCCCTTTACCTAATAAATCGACGACATCAATCCGCGTAATAAGAAAGTGACGTTACCCCTTTACCTAATGAATCGACGACATCAATCCGCGTAATAAGAAAGTGACGTTACCCCTTTACCTAATCAATCGACCATATCAATAGGCGTAATTTACAAACTGAGCAGTTGGAAAAAAAGTTTTAAAAATCTCCACAAAACAAAAGCATTTGGCACCTCATTTGACCACTCGTCGAGCTCGTTCCAACGAGGGGTCACATTATATGGTATTGTTGATTTTGTTTTGAACATTGCAAAAATAAATAGTTAAAATAAAAGTAGGTATAAAAGGCCGATTCACGACCACATGTACAAGATTTCGTACATGTACACGTACATCGATGTACATCTCCATAGGATTTAGTGTTAAAATCGTGTACAGGTACACGATTTGTCGTTTTTTATGGTGGTACAGAATCGGCTTTGCCGATTCTACATCACTGGATTCTATATACACATCGCTCAAGAGTGAAAAAACTGTATGAACTTTTAAGGAAAAAGAGGTGTATCGTCTGGTATAGAATCGGCAAATGGGTTTCCCCCATAGGATTCAGTGTTAAAAATCGCGAGCAAAAACGTGTTGCCGTTTCTGCACCAGCGTCGAAAAGTGGTTTGCCGATTCTGGACCATCCGTGTCTGTACACGATTTTAACACTGAATCCCTATGGAGGCATACACGGAAATCCATTTGTGGATTCTACATCAGAAATCGACTTATGTACGGTACATGGAAAAGAGGTGGTACTGAACCGGCAAACCCACTGCCACGATGAGAGTAAAAACTGACACTCATGTTTTTGTTCTGGCGTGAATGAAAGGTTTTCGTTCAAAAGAGTCGACTATAAACACGAGTGTCAGTTTTTGTTTCTGGTGTGAATGAAAGGTTTTCGTTCAAAAGAGTCGACTATAAACATGAGTGTCAGTTTTTGTTTCTGGTGTGAATGAAAAGTTTTCGTTCAAAAGAGTCGACTATAAATATGAGTGTCAGTTTTATGTTTCTGGCGTGAATGAAGGTTTTCGTTCAAAAGAGTCGACTATAAATATGAGTGTCAGTTTTTTGTTTCTGGCGTGAATGAAGGTTTTCGTTCAAAAGAGTCGACTATAAATATGAGTGTCAGTTTTTTGTTTCTGGCATGAATGAAGGTTTTCGTTCAAAAGAGTCGACTATAAACATGAGTGTCAGTTTTTGTTTCTGGCGTGAATGAAAGGTTTTCGTTCAAAAGAGTCGACTATAAAATATGATCTGTAAAAATAGACATTCATGTTTTGTTTCAATGTAACGAAAAAAATTGAGTTTAGAAAAATTAGAAAAAATCAGAGGTAAAAAATCGTTTGTTCACGTTTTGTCACTGTTAATTTTGTGAAGTAAATTTTAATAAAACACTTTATGAAATGTTTCATCAAATTGACACTCATGTTTTTGTTGTGGTGTGAATGAAGGTTTTCGTTTTTAATGGTTCGTTTTAATAATAGATAATAAAACGCATTTTTTCCACTCAATTGGGTTTGAGTGGTAAATTTTTAATATATTCATGATAATGTTCAGAGATGTGAATGAAATCCTTTTAACGTTAAATTAGAAACCGGTTTCTTTATGTGCTAAAATCTTTTTACTTTTTCTAAGTTTTCTTAATTCAACATTGAGTGAATGATTTCGAGACATGAATAAAAATCTTTTTAACAGACGGTAATTATTCTCAAATGCGTTAAATCAGAAACCGGTTTGTCATGTGTTTAAACTTTCAAACTTTTCAAGTTTTCCCAGTTCAACACTGAGTTGAGATATGAATTTTTTTAGTTATTATATTAAAGACAGAAGATTTTTATTTACTTAAAAAACATAAAAAAATAATTATACATTTAATTTTGAAAATAATAAGTAACTCACATTAGCATACTCAAAGGAACATTAACAATTAAAAACGAAAAAATGTTTTTACAGATGGATTCTAAACGTCGAGATCAAATTTTAGGTGAATATGAACGTGCCAAGAAGAGCATTCAATCGGCTGACAGAAGCAGACGTCTCGGAGATATGGAACTCAGACGCGAGACCACAAAAATATTTAAACCCGTGACGGATGTTCAAGAGCGAAGCAAGAAGGAGATAGTCGAAGAATTGAGACCCATAAAAGAGAGTTCTTTGAGAATGGGTTCGTTGCCCGGTAGTTTTGGAAATCGGTATTCCTTTCAACCTACAACGGATTACGTTCCCATAGGGATTCAAACCGACGTGAGCGACGATACAGCTTCGACTATCACCACTGATAGCGTCGCGTCGTCCGAGGATGGCGGTAAGAGAGATCTGTTGTATGGAATTTATAAGGATTCTGAGGGTAGAACTTTTGTAGGCGACACAAAAGTTGAAATGGATGATGAAGATTTAATTGTCGGTTCGAATAAGTATAAAATAACTGATGGACTGCGCAAATTGCTCCTTTTCGACAAGCCTGTAGATTACACGGAACAGGATTTCTACAATTACGGCGACATTCTGGTTCAGACCCACGCCATGCTGAGAAATAACGATGCCAGAGAGACAAGACCCAAGGCCAACAGAGGTTACAAGTGGACGAAAATAGTGAAACCCATATGGGATATGAATAAGAAGTTCGTCGAATCGGTGACTGGCAAAGTGGTGAAAACCACTTTTCTTCCGAGCGATTCTAACGCTCTGTCTCAGAGATTGAGATTGTTGATGGCGAGTAGACGTGCTGGTAACACAGTGTTAGATAATGAAATAGTTACTATATCTGACGAATTGTTAAGACAGAAGGTTTTGAATAAAAACCATTATAAAAGCTGATGAACGAATTGAAGGATTGATGTATATAATAAGTAGAGAGAAACAAACAAACAAACAAAAATATATAAAATAAAAACAGTAAATTTTTACACTAGAATAATAAAAGTATTTAAACAACAAACGATTTACCAGTGAAAAAACAAAATATATTATAAAATAAAAATATGTTGGTGATAAAGAACAGGGGATACGTCAGAACTTACGTTCAAGGCGGTTCAGGCATCGTTGATTCTATAATGCGAGCGTTCACGAGCGATGCGGGTAGAAAACTCGCATCGATCGCGTTTGAGGTCGGTAAGAAGACGGCTTTGGATGCTGGTAAGAAAGCCGCTTCCGAAGCCAGTGGTAGGATAGCTTCTGTGGCTGGCAAGAGGGCAGCCGACGCGTTGATCGACAAGTTGATCAGTCCGCCGGCGAAGCGAGCTGCGTTAGAGCGAACGCCGAAAAGTTGGAAAGATTTTAAGGATGCTGTGGTACGCATACAAGATTTAGCCAAAATGACGAGTGGATCTGGATTGAAGAGAACTCGCGACGGTGTAATATAAATAAATAATAATATTAAAAACTGAGTTTGAAAAAAACATAAAAATTGTGTTTGAAAGAATCTAAAATAACAAACAAAAAAATAAACAAAGATGAACATTAAAGATATGTCTTGGAACGACGCCGCGACCAAGAGGTCGAATAACGAGCTCTTTCCCAAAAGCATAAGAGGCTTGATAGTGGGAAAATCGAATTGTGGAAAGACCAATCTGTTGATGAATCTGTTGTCCCGACCCGACTGGTTGGATTACGACAGATTGTTTGTGTTTGGCAAGAGCTTGTTTCAACCCGAATACAGATTGCTTCGAGAGTGCATGGATCGTAGATTGCTCAAGGACGTCATAGCCAGAATCTTTGACAGTAGGGAGGAATTCGACAAACGTGAAGCTCCTCTTTCGACCATTTTGGACGGTGCGGCGATGGAATTGATGAAGATAAATGCATCTTCGAATGTCGAGTGTCGATTTTATGAGAACGCTAGCGACGTTCCGGATCCTAGAGAATTGCAATCGGAAGATAAGAATCTCATGATTTTCGACGATCTGCTTTCGGAGAGACAGAACCGATGCGAATCGTATTACGTTAGGGGTCGACACGGCAACGTGGACTGTTTCTACCTGTCGCAGAATTATTTTCGATCGCCCAGACAGACGATAAGGGAGAACGCTAATTTTCTATGTCTCTTTCGCCAAGATCTCAAGAATCTCAATCACATCTACGGCGATAACGTCGCAAACGACATGAGCGTGGCGGAATTCAGGAGATTCTGCAAGAGGGTTTGGGATGGAGGACTTTACTATTTCGTCGTGATCGATTTGACTAGCGAATTTAATCGCAGAAAATATCGGTGCGGATTCGACAAGTTTTATGTTTCTGATGATAATAAGATAGAGCGTGAAAATAAAAAAATTAGAAAATAATAAATCTTCAAATAATTAGATTTGAAAAAAATAAAAATAAAATTAAAATATAATGTTCAAACAAGGAGAATTGTTAGAACGGTTAGCCGAAAATACGGCTGCAAAACAATCCATTCAAATCGTGGTGAGTGGCGATTCGACTCGATTCGCTACGAAATTCGAACCTTCCATCGAATTGAATAGAGAGAAAAGATACGAGATGGCGTTGGTGAATCTGGAGACTTATTATTCCTTTCCCAACGTCACCGAAAAGAATAACTCGTTCAAGTATTCCGACGGAGTGGATTGGTTGGAGATTCGAATTCCCAAAGGAAGTTACGACATAGACGATTTGAACAATTACATTCAGACACGAATGAAGACGGATGGAAAGGGAAGCAACAAGATCAGATAATTTTCGAGTGGATTTCAACACGGATGATTCTATAGGCAAGATGTTGCGATTCGATCGAAAGATGTATCGAGACCACGCGGCATCTGAAAATACGGTCGACATTCCCGCAGTCAATAGCATTCTGGTGAACGTGGATGTGATTGCTGGAAGCTACGTGAATGGTAGCGCTCAACCGACGATCTATTCCTTCCTTCCAAACGTGTCGCCGGGTTATAAGATCGTGGAGCGACCTCGAAATTGAGTTTATCTACCAGTGATTTTAGATACGTTGTATAGTCTCAAAACCACGTTGACGGATCAAAATGGTGAACTGTTAGATCTTCGCGCAGACAGGGTGACGATACGATTTCACATAAGAGAAATATAAAAGCAAAAAAAAAAAACAAATATTGTGTATATATATAAATAACAAAAATAAAATAAACGCAATATTAATTTTACAAAAATTATTTAATATATATAATTATCATTAAAACAAGAAAACAATTGAAGAAAATATATTTAAAAAAAAAAAATTATGACAGAATACGTGATTAAAAACGTGAACATATCCGCAGGACAGAGGAAAAAACTTAAGAGAGCGTTAACAACTCGAGGCGAGGCGGTGAGATTCAAATTCACTCACGAAGATCTGACGAGAGGCGGTCAGGATTCGATCGCTTGGACCAGAAGTCAAATCAAAAGGATGGAGAAAGCGATTCCTGATGGAATTGGGTTGACGGTGAGATTGAGTCCCGCTCAATTGAGATACAATTTGAGAATGAAAGGTGGTTTCCTACCGCTATTGGCAGGAATCGCGGCAAAAGCATTACCCTTTGCCGCAAAGGCACTACCCTTTCTCGGAAAGACTTTCGGCGTGGGAGCTCTCACGGGACTCGCGAGTTCGGCAGTTGAGAAATTAATGGGTGGCAGCGGACTGTTTTTGAAGAAATGAGGAGCCGTGTGTCGCGTCCACGTAGACGACAGCGGTAAAGGATTGTACCTAGAACCCGTTAGAGGTGACAACTGTTTGAGTGGAAACGGTCTCTATCTGAAGAGTGGACGGAACGTTGAGCGACTTGGCAAGGGTTTGTTGTTTGGTGAGAATTCGCCATTTAAGAATATACCGTCTTGAATATGTTATTATAATGTAAAAAAATATATATAATTATATAAAATATAAATCATAGAAAGTATAAAATAATATATAAAATGGAAAAAAAGGTGGAAAAACAATTAGACGCTAAGGATGAATATCGTGAGAGAGAGTGCCGAGATATATCTAGCGAAATTCGACAAGCAATGAACGAAGGAAAAGGAGAAGAATATATAGCACGACTCGTCATGGAACTATTCCAGTCGAAGCCCGTAGAATGGGAGAGTGCGATCAAAGGCACTTTTCAAACTTTTCGGTTCCTTTGTTCAAGAAAATCGATCCGAAATTGTTCATGGAACGGGTAACGAAAAAAGTATTGGATTTGTTTCGCAAACACATGAACGTGGGACTAAAAATTAAGATGATACTCCATTGCGTGATGAATAAAATCGATGTGAAGTCTGGTGAGAGCATCGTAAAAAACGCATATTTCAGATCTAACGTCGAACCCGTATTTCGAGGTTCAGATTTATCGGACGTTTTCGAAAAGATGAAAGACAAGATGTTGACGTCTCTCACGAATTATCAACATGAAGGTAGTAATTGGACGTTCAATGAGGTGTTGAAACTCGAAATTCATATAACTGAAAACAATTCGTTGAAAGGGTCTTCCTACGTGAAATTACCGTATTTCTTAGCTAAAAAAAACTCCGTGGTCAACGTGAGAAATAAAGATGATCAGTGTTTTAAATGGGCAGTCACCTCCGCTTTATACCCTGTCAAAATGCACTCCGATAGAGTTTCTTGTTGCAAGGAGACTTCTAAAAATCTTGATTGGACCGGAGTGACTTTTCCAACAGAGTTGAAACACATTGAACGTTTCGAGACTCAAATTCCCACCGTAGTGGTGAACGTCTTGGGATACGATGATGAAAAAGGAACGATCTATCCTCTCAGACAGACTCGTATCTCGAAAGAGAAAAGACCATTATTTTATTATTGATTTCGAATGGTGACAATCGTCATTATTGTTGGGTTAAACATCCGAGCTGATTACTGTCGAGACAAAATAATAAACATGAACATAAGATATGTTTATGTTGCAACTGCATGAACGCATTTCAGAGCGAAAAATCGTTAGCAAAACATCAGAAATATTGCAACGAAAATCAAGATGTCGCCGTCGAAATGCCCAAACCCAACACCATCGTGAAGTTTGAAAATCACAATAGAAGGTTAAAAGTACCATTCATCGTGTACGCCGATTTCGAATGTTTCACTTCGAAAATGAGTTCCTGTCAACCCAACGCTCTTCAAAGTTACTTCGAAAGATATCAAAAACACATACCTTCAGGCTATTGCATTTACGTGAAATGTGCTTTCGACTCGCAACATGACATGGGTCCCTTCACCTACACGAAACAGTGCGAAGATGACGATGTGGCCCAAAGATTCGTGGAAGAATTAGAATCGAAAATTCAAATGTTATCTGACAAATTCAAAACTCCGGCGAAAATGATCATCACGTGAGAGCAGCAGGACGAAAATAACAGAGCCACCGAATGTCACATATGCAGACAATCGTTCGACGAGAATTCGGAGGAAAATAAGAAGGTCAGAGACCACGATCATTACACAGGTCTGTATCGCGGTCCTGCTCACAGCAAGTGTAATTTAAAATATCGACACGCCGTTTTCTATCCGGTGATATTTCACAATCTCTCGGGTTACGACAGTCATCTGTTCATGAAAAATCTCGGCACTTCCCACAAAGAATTAAATTGCATCGTGAACAGTGAAGAAATGGAAGCTCATGGAGAAAAAAAGAGTAATCGACAGAGAGACGTTGAAAGAAAAAACGAAATTCATTTGTAGAGCCATACGTTTCATTGACAGTTTTAAATTCATGTCGACCACTGGAAAAATTAGTCGATAACATGAGCAAGGATAAATTTAAAATCACGAGCGAACATTTTGGAGAACGAGTAGACGTCATGTTGAGGAAAGGAGTCTGTCCTTACGATTACATGAACGATCTAAAGAGATTCGAAGACACTGCACTACCTTCAAAAGAAGATTTTATTCAAAATTATACGAATCCGACATTTCCGACAAGAATTACAAACACGCCAAAAATGTGTGGAAATCATTCGATATGAAAACCATGAGAGATTATCATGGTCTCTATCTGAAGACTGACGTTCTGCTCTTGGCAGACGTGTTCGAAAATTTTCGAGACGTCTGTCGTCGAAATTACGATCTGGATCCCGCTTGGTATTTCACCGCACCCGGTCTGGCGTGGGACGCTCTGTTGAAGACCAGCGAAGTCCAATTGGAATTATTATCCAATGTGAACATGTTGCTCATGTTCGAAAGGGCTGCGAGAGGTGGCGTCTCGATGATCTCCCACAGATATTCTGAAGCTAACAATCCCTACATGAAAGAAGGTTTCGATTCGAAACGGTCGAATAAATACATACAGTATTGGGACGCTAATAATCTGTATGGTTGGACTATGAGTCATCCTTTACCGATTGGAAATTTCGAATGGGTGATGGAACCGGAAGAGATGCAAAAATGGAGAGACTATCCTTGCATTTTAGAAGTCGATTTGAACTATCCGGAAGAATTACACGATCTACACAACGATTATCCACTGGCTCCCGAACGAATGGAACCGAACGAAGGAGACGAGGAAAAACTCATTCCCAATTTATTTAACAAACGTAACTACGTCGTCTACAGTGAGAATTTGAAACAATACGTCGATTACGGGATGAAATTAGTCGACATACATTGCATCATTCGATTCGACGAAGAGCCTTGGATGAAAAAATACATCGATCTCAACACGAATCTCAGAATTCAAGCTGAGAACAATTTCGAAAAAGATTTCTTCAAACTCATGAACAACTGCGTGTACGGTAAATCGATGGAAAACATCAGGAAGAGAACCGACGTTCGACTCGTCACGTCTGAGAAAAGAGCTAAAAAATGAGTGGCGAAACCCAATTACAAACACCAAACCATATTCGACGAAAATCTAGTGGCTGTTCACATGCAAAAGACGCACCTGAAGTTCAACAAACCATATTATCTCGGACCGATCATCTTAGATATCAGCAAGCGATTGATGTACGAGTTTCACTACGATTACGTCAAACGAAAATTTGGTGATAATGCCAAACTGCTGTTCGCCGACACAGACAGTTTAGTTTACGAGATAGAGACGAAAGACGTCTACCGAGATATATCTCCGGATGTGGCCGCGTGGTTCGACATGAGTAATTATCCCGTCGAACACCCGTCCAACATTCAATCGAACGACAACAAGAAGGTTTTGGGTAAATTGAAGGACGAGAGCGGCGGTAAACAAATCGTCGAATTCGTGGGCTTGAGACCCAAACTGTATGCTTATCGTCTAGAAGATGAAGAGATCAAGAAGTGCAAAGGGGTTAAAGCATGCGTGGTGAAGAAAAACGTCTCTTTCCAAGAGTATAAAGATTGTCTGTTAGGAAGTGGTCCGGTGTATAAGACTATGAAATCGATTCGAAGCGAAAATCATGACTTGTATACTGAAATAGTCAACAAGATTTCGCTGACGGCCGACGACGATAAGAGATTCGTGTTATATGATAAAATAAGCACTTTGGCACGCGGACATTGGATTGCGGATCTAATTAGAGACAATATGAATGTGGATGATAAGATTCCAGATATGAGTAAGGATGATAGGATTCCCGATATGAGTAAGGATGATAGGATTCCAGAAAATCAAGAGGAATTAGATGGATTCGAGATTATTGAAATCGATAGAGACATAGAGAGAGTTAGTTTAAAAAGAAAAAGAAAAAAAAGAAAAAATAACGTCATTTTAGTGAATTATAATAAAATAAATAAATAAAAAATATATAACATTTATGAATAAGAAACTAGAGATATCCATAGAAGGTGTCATCTTACCTAACGAACCCCTATCCAACATCGATATGTCGAATGCGGCGAAGGATTTGAAAATCAAAGATTTTCTAGGCATGTTTTCCAGAGATGCCTTGACGAAGAGAAGACCACGACAATCGGAATGCGGAATTTTAAATCTAGATGATTTATCGGGTGAAGGCACTCACTGGGTGGCGTGGTTCAAGAACGGGAAGAAGAATTATTATTTCGACAGCTACGGAATCTCGCCACCGAAAGAAATAAAGAACTATTTCAACAAATCGATGGTTACAACACGGAACGAGTGCAATCACCAGATCAAGTGTTTTGTGGTCACCTGTGTCTCTACATTCTCAAGAGATGGTCTGAAGGAGATCGGTTTCAAGACATTCTCAATGATTTACATTAGAGAGAGATTTTTTTTTTATAGTATATAAAGATAAAAAAATTATTTAAAAAAATTTTAATCGAATAAAAACGAAAAATGAAAATAAAACAATTCATTTTTTAGTAAAGTGCATTTTGAAATATATTTTTTTAAAAAACAAATAAATCTCAAAACAACATGCCAGTCGATAAATTTGGTAGAAGTGACGACGAAAAAGTCAACCTAAGAAAGAAGAGGAAGACGCTCAAAGTCGATGATGGTTACGACATTGCCAACTTGGACGAACGTTACGTTCGGAGATACGAACCTTGAGAGGAACCTTTGAACATGAACGATAAGAAGCTCTACAATCTTCCCGAGCTGATAGATCTTGCAGATGCTGCGACTAAAAAATACGTCGACAGGGGGAACGCCAATTTCAAATGAATCATGCTAGATAATTACGTGGATAAAACCATGACCGACGATCTCGATCTGAAATCTAAACATTTGGTGAACATCGCAAATCCCACGGATGCCGCAACCAAGAAATACGCGGATGACTCTCACGCGAAATTCAGTGAACACCTGAGAAATAAATACGTTCAGAAAATGATGCACTCGGAATTGAATGCCAATTCTAACAAGATAACAAACGTGGCCACTCCCACGAATCCCAAGGACGTGGCGACCAAACACTACGAAGATCTGGAACAGAGAAAGTCTGACAGACGAGAAATGAAATTGGATCTGATGCGGGATTCAACAAGATATTGAATCTGTCGAAGGTCGATGAAACGGATGCGGACTCAACCGCAGTCAACAAGGGCTACGTAGATTCTGCCGTGATATGATCACAAGAATACCTAGAATCACAAGTGGATGATCTCTACCTGAACAAACAATCTGGCGGAACCATGGATGGTGGTATCGACATGAATGGTAAGAATTTATTCGGACTCAGTCACGATCCTGAATTCGATTCCAGCACAGTCAGCAGGAAGAACGTGGACGACAACTCGGTCTGTAGAAAGGGCGACATCATGGAAGGTAAACTAGACATGGGTGGACACGCGCTCACGAATCTACTGGGTCCCGTGAAAATGACGGATGCCTGCATCCTAATTTCGGTGGTGGAGAAAGTCAAATATGCTAGACAATTGATCATCGTGTGGGCCGAGGAGGTCGGCACCTTAGATGAGGGAAAAGCTGAATGGTCTTTCAGAAATGGAGGGGGCGGATCAAAACATGGTCAGGTGGGATATCCCATGCCGTTGGGAGGTGAAATCCTTCGAATGAGTCTGGCTTCCTCGGATTTGAATAACAGAGCGGTCGTCAATCTCATGGTGAATGGAGTAGAGAGCGATAAGAGGTACAGCGTCGAAAAGACTGAGAATCAACATGTGAATGTTAGCACTTTCGGTACGCCTCTCAAAGTGAATGCTGGAGACAGGATTAATTTCGTTATGAAAACCAATAATCCCGAAGCCGCCACTTCCGTGGTGAGCATACTGATCAAACTAAATCCTTTGAACAAGCAGTGAACGCGTGGAAAATAATGACTTAAAAAAAAAAAATAATGTGTGATTTTTAAAAACAAAAAAAAAAGTAATGAGATTTAGAAAGATGTTCAATCTCTCTAGATCACATTATTTTATTTATTTTTTTTTGTTTTTTTTTGTTTTTTAATAATTACATATTTTTTTTTTTTTTTTTTTTATTTTTTTTTTCACACTCGTCTCTCATCGAATGATCGACATCTTATTTTCATCCGATTCGAATTGTAATTCTCAGTCAGACAGGACCAGGGCGAAGGCTTCAGTTTTTCTCGGCACGTTCCTATCGAATTGCATCTTGATCTGAATGTCTAAGACGCTAAGTCTAAGACTGACGTCGAATACGAACATGGGATACATCGACTTGTATTCACCGGGAGATATGTTAGGGTTGCTCATCAATTCGTCTAGACCATGATACTTCTTTCTAAAAATCAGCGGCGTCGCAGTACAGTCTTCAGAAATCGTTCTTGTCGAACGACGCGTTGTAATCGATTGCTGGATATCTTGTGGCGTTCAGAAACACTTGCATGTTTCTCAAATGGCAGCGCATTCTTTTCCTGAGTCCCGTCCCTATCGGTCTGAAACGCAACCACGATGAAACGCGGTCTCTCGGAAGCGGATTTCACCGTCAATCTCCAATCGAAGTGATTTGTGGAGAGAGGAATGCTAGCCGTGTCGCACTGTCTCATTCTAATCCCACGGGTAATTTACTCTTGGATTCTATGATCTTGTAGAGACGTGCTTTTTCCACGATCGAGGGCTCCACGTGTGGAACGAACCACGAAATTTTGGGTAGAGTTATCTTACCCGCATCGGTCACAGTGAGTCTCACTATTGCGTCACCGTTTCCTTTTCGAATCAACGTCAGATTGTGTTTGAATCCGTACATGATCTTGTTGTAATCGTCCGCAAATTCGAAGATGTGTTTCAAAGGTATCCTGAACGAAAACGTTCCTTTAGGTCTGGACGTCTTGACGACGTAGTCGAATATCGCGGCGGCACCGGCGCTAGCAGGGTCGACGGTGTCTTTCACCCACAACTGATTAAGTCCTCTGGATTTCGAAAAATCATCAGGATACGTCAAGAGTCCGAACATCGTGGTGGCTTGACCGGGATGAAACACAGATTCTATCTCTTGTCCGGATAGCATGTATTTTATATTACTGAATAGATGCGTAATGCCATTATTGGCTAGAGTAACCGTGTCGTCGTCGGCGTAGACGCTCCCATCTTCCTTGGTGAGACGTCCCTGCACCACTATGTAACTCTCGCTAGGATGGACGAACAGAAGTTGATTCTTATCTCTCCCGCATTGTTCAAACTCGTTCCGGTCACCGGTTCGTATTCGTGAACCTCATATTCTTGAATACTTTCATCTTTCACTATGCTTTGTGCTATATCTAGTATATTTGTCATTTTTAAAGGATTTTTTTTTTTTTTTTTTTATTAATTAGCTTGCTTTTTTTTTATCTAAAAATAGTTTCAATTATTTTTTTTATTATATTTTTCTCTCCTATATATATATGTGTGTGTAAACAAGAAAATGTTAAAGAGAGTAAATAAAAGAAATTTGTTTTCTTTATCAAAACTTTGTCTTCTGTAATTGTTGTTCGTAAAACTTTCCGATGATCTCTTCTCCATCCAAAGCTTCGATTTTGTAAGTCACCAGATCGGTGTGAAATATTTTGATTACCACGAAGATTTCCGAGGTCCATCGAGGAGTATAACCCTTTTCGAAGTGCTTCTTATAAGCGTAGATTCTCACTCGATCACCGACCGCAAATTTCGGCGTTGTAGACTTCTTCCTAATCTTAGATCTTTCAGGATATAGATTCGCGTAGACCCGTTTTTCATTTCTAGGATCGCTAGCTTCCACGGGAGTCATCTTGATCGATCTGTGTCGCGTGTTGTTGTAATCTTTGACCAGACCGTTCAGAGCGTATATGTATTTCTTGGTCGAATTCGCCATGAAGTAGCTGTGCATCTTTTCCTTCATCGGTCGATTCCAACGTTCCACCACGCTGGCTTTCTCTTCGTTTTCGATCGAGTAGAGGTCGACCAATCCATGAACGTACTCGTTGTAGAATTCCTTTCCCTTATCCACCCACAATTTACTCGGTTTTCGAGAAGACGAGTCGGACACGCTCTTCAGAGCTTCGGCGACGCAAGGTCCCGATTTATTCTTCAAAGCTCTGATCCAACCGTATTTGAAAAACACGTCGATGACCGCCAATAGATATTTGGCACCCTCGTTCCACCTCGAAAACGATCTCATGTCGACCAAGTCGGCAGACCAAATATCATCCAAACCCTTCACGAACACCCTTCTCTTTCGAAATTTACGCACGATGGGTTTGTGTAACTCCTCGGCCAATTCGCTCGTCAATAATCATTTCTTCTTCTTTTCAGATGCGCTTTTTTTTTAACGCCCCATCCGAATCGACGTTTCGCACCGATCAGATTGCCGACCAGCGAACGTTGTATCTTCTCTCTCCTGGTCGGATTCGATATGCCTCTCAATTTCCCCAACATGTTTTTATTGCAGACGTCGTTGCGAGTCTTGGTGTCGGGATGTCCCGCGTAGCACAGATCTTGATCATACGCGGCCGCGTCCACCCTATTCACAGGTTTGCTCCAAGATTTAGGAGTCAGATCGGCGTTGAGTCTCTTGTTCAATTTCGTTCCGGGTCCCGTGAAACTGTGACCAGGCAGATGCATTTCGAAAGGTAGATTATTGATCATTTTATTCACGATGCCTTTACCTTTGCTCGCGTTCTTTTTTTGACGAATCGAGTCTTGATAGAACCACACACGTCGCAAATTCCGCGAAGCATCTGTCTGTCGTTTTTAGTTCGTACTTCTCGAGAATTACTCGTCTCGGTAACTCTCTTACACTTTACGCAATACATTTTTAAGAGTTATTTAAATTAATTTCGTTTTTATTTTATATATAAATTTAATATTTTTTTTTTAAAATTCTGTTCTTATTATATATATTTTTTTTTTTTCAATCGCTGCTCTTGAGTTCTATCATCTTACTGAATTCCTCCCTAGCCTCTTTCCTCCCCTTTTCCACGAGAGAATCTTTCATCTCTTCCTTGATGATCTGACGAGTCTTGATTCTCACGGCTTCTTTCATGGCTTCGTATTTCGTTTTCTCGCCCAATATCGCGAAGTATTCTCCGTCCGATATCCTACCGTCTTTCAACGCCATCGAGATCATTTCGGATATCGCATCGATCTTGGAGTTGGCCCAGACGCGAATCTTGTCGTGTTTCCTCGCCTTCAGATATAATTTCCTATTCAAAACGTTTCCGAGCGTGCTAAACAATCCGGCGGCGAGAGCCACTCCTTCTACGGTCAACACGATCGGAATGCCGACCGCGGTCGACAACAATCCGATGCCAGCCGCGAGTAAACCCATGGAAATCGTGATGAGTGTCGTGTCGATCGCGTTGACGAATTTCAGGAAACGCGAATACTTCTTCTTGAGAGAACGGCGAGAATCTCTCTCTTGAGTCAGATACAATTGGATTCTACTGATTTGATCGATGCGATACCTCTCTCCTCTTTCTTTTTCTTCTAGCGACGGTGCCGTCGGCAAAACGCCGTTCGGCTTCTCATCCTCGTCGTCATCTAACGTCGGATACAATTTATTTCTGGTTCTCATTTTTGTGTTTTTTTCTTTCTTTCTAATATTAGATAAAAAATTTATGTGTGTATTTATTTTGTATTTTCTATTCTCTCTCATTTTTTATCAACGAGAAAACTTTGACGTATGCTTCATTGAACAATAATTTCATGATGCATCCCTTGTCTTCTAAAGTCAGACTTCTACGCGCCAATTTCAGTTCTTCCGAAACTGTGGGCTTGCTTCAATCCTTACAGAAGAGTAATCTCTTCTAAAACGCGATCACTTCGTCGATTTGAACGCGTTCGAACGCCGGTTCGAAATACCTGACGACCATATCTTCCCTTTCCATCGTCAGACACGAATGATTCTCGTGATCGAAGTCTAGGTGATCCCGACATCCGACGCATCGTTCTAACAAGAGGCGACCTAGTTGTTCGTTCACGCAGAATGCGTAGGCTCTCATCAGCATTTTTAAAAGAAACCTCGCTCTAATAGTCTGGGAAGCGCTCATGATTTACGTATTTTTTTTTTATTATCTATTCGATTTGATATATATATTTTTTTAAATAACTATTTTTTTTTTCTCTCCTCCTATATATCAATCACTTTTTTTTATTTTCTCGGGAAACGTGGCAGTGGGTTTGCCTGTTCAGTACCACCTCTTTTCCATGTACCGTACATGAGTCGATTTCTGATGAAGAATCCACAAATGGATTTCCGTGTATGCCTCCATAGGGATTCGGTGTTAAAATCGTGTACAGACGCGGATGGTCCAGAATCGGCAAACCACTTTTCGACGCTGGTGCAGAAACGGCAACAAGTTTTTGCTCGCGATTTTAACACTGAATCCTATGGGGGAAACCCATTTGCCGATTCTATACCAGACGACACACCTCTTTTTCCTTAAAATTTCATACATTTCTTCACTCTTGAGCGATATGTATATAGAATCCAGTGATGCAGAATCGGCAAAGCCGATTCTGTACCACCATAAAAAACGACAAATCGTGTACCTGTACACGATTTTAACACTAAATCCTATGGAGGTGTACATCGATGTACGTGTACATGTACGAAATCTTGTACATGTGGTCGTGAATCGGCCTTTTATACCTACTAATAAAAATGTTTTGTTATATTGTACGTTGGGTACAGGGTTAAATTAAATACTATATAACTATTAAATGCTTTTATTATAAACTATTCAAGAATTATTACAGTCAAAAGAAGAAATATGAAGGTCAATGTCACATCTTACGTTACCTGATAATTTACGTTTCCCATCATAATAAATTTATTTATTTTCATCATGGTTACAATACACTAAATGGAGGCACGAGCGCCCTCTAACGGATTTTACCTCAACATTGAATAGAGCATAAAATGAAAGAGATCAGCTGATTGGGGCAATATTTATTGATTATGAAACCCTCAATAAAAATGCCACAGTGTCAATTTTAGAAAAGACTGAAAATATCGGCACTGGCTGTCCCTTCAAAATTGTGATAGTTGAAATATAAGGTGAGGGGGCAAGTAAAATATGCCTTTTCAATTGAGCGTGAGGGGCGCGTGGCGTTGCGGTAACCGGTTCTCGTCAGATCACCGAAGTTAAGCAACGTCGAGCCCGGTTAATCCTCGGATGGGTGACCATCTGGGCGATCGATTCGGACTCGCATTGTGTCCTTGGGCAAGGCATTTAACCCCGATTGTCCACATGGGGGCACGATGACGCCGTGTGCTAAGACGTACTGCTCGTCGATGGTGCACATGTCTTCAACCAATTTAGCCCTGCCTGTGCTGCACTGCGGAGTTACGATGATGGGGGAGTTGGCTGCTGCCCACTGGCACATAGAACACCTCGAAACTCAGCGGACGATTTTCAGCTATCGCTAGAGATTCAAATTGTAATTTCTTTGCACGATGTGTAGAAAATTACAGTGAAATGTCTCTTCTATTTAAAAATAGTCCGTGAACGATTTCCGTTCCGCACATATGTGAGGAACAGATTTTCACTTTCCGAAGGGTTTGTTGTTGCTGTAGATGAGGATTACATAGAACAGGCTTGTAATAAATAATGTTCCAACACTCTCTCACACATACGGGCCTTCACTGCATCCCACACACCCAAGAAACATAGAAATGTGGTTCTGAACTTACAGTAAACATAGAACCTTTTAAAACACGAAGAGATTGTGCCGCGTTAGGGTACGTGCAAACTGCAGCGTAGCGAGGCAAAGCGAAGCAAAGCCAATAAGGGCGAGCGGCGGGAGAAGCGAAACAATTGTCGCTTTGATTCGCTTTAAAAACAAAATGGCGTATTTGCAGGCAAGATAAATGTTCCTGCTGGACAATTCAACACTGAGGTTCAATTTTTGGACGAGAAAGGTGCGAGTACATGAAATAAATGCATGCGGGGAAGAACTGGGGGAATACCATCACTTAATGCCACAGCTGTGAAATGAGGAGGAAAGGTTTCAGGGCTATTTACGAATGAAACATTTTGTGTCCTTTGAATCCCATATAACAGGGGTTTGAATACAACAGCAATCAGTCAATCGATATCCATTCCTTTTATGAGTACCGTAGTTCCTGTGCTTTTTCATACTAGGATTACAACCACAAACTTCAGAGTATATCGCGTTGCTATGACAAGTCGGTCGTATTCGAACGAACAAATCTAAAACTTTGATTTCATCGCCACAAATGGCTCGTTGTGTGAACAGTACTAACGGAAAGCCAACCATAAATCTTCTCGCCGAAATCGCCTAGCCCTCTTCGCTTTGCATCGCTTCACTGATCGCTTGCAGTTTGCACGGACCCTAATATATACAGTGATTGAACTACCAACCAAAAGACACACGCCCATGTTGAACTATGTAAAAAAGGCATCCGCAACTGCATCATCATTCGAATATATCCCGCTTCTACAAGGAATTGTAGTCGGTGAATCCGAATACTTGAAGAAAGATAGTCTTCGATACGCGCAATGTAAACGGAATCTCGCTGAGATGATATGTTCAGATATTCATGGGCATCTGAGGCAATGCATTCATGTATCAGTTTGACTGTACATTTCATTTCGCTTTCATGGGAAATAGAGAGTGTTAGACTTGGAGCTGTATCTTTTCCCGGAGAACACTCAATGGAAAGTATCGCTGACAAAGTTCTCGAAATGTTGCTGCCGAGAGACAAGTTAGCAGCGGCAACATGCTACAGTGTCAGTTCGAACACCAACAGTTGCAGAGACGTCTTGCATGTTGAACGATTTCCATGTCTCGGCCATGTTTTGAACTTAGCTGCGCAAGATGGACTTAATATGCTGGGAGTAATGGAGCCATAGACCGATGTAAGAAAGGTAATGCATTTCCGCAAGAGCAAGGTCCTGCTTGATAAAATGGAGGCTGTACAAAGAGAAAAGAAACTTAAGACATTGAAACTCTTTCCGTATGTACCGGATGTAACTCAACGTACTTAATGTTGTCAAGACTTTTGGAACTTAGAGACATTATAACCACCATTGTAGATGAAACCCTACCACGCAGGAATATTCCGGAACCCACTTACTTCCCCACTGAAGTTGAGTAGGATCTCGTCTCCGAGCTAATTTCTATACTACGACCATTTTATGATGTGACAGCTTGGATGAGTTCCTCTTCGTTTGTGACAATATAGGCGGTTGGTACAGCCGTCGCAATGTTACGGCAACACTTGGAAACGAAAGAAAACAACCCGCCCGGAATCAAGAAATTCAAGGAGTACGCAAAACCGAAGATGAACAAATACTTCGATATGTAAGATAATGAAAATCAAGTGGACATGAGGTCATATGTGGACCCCCGTTTCCGTGCTTTCGGCAACAAGTTGGAGGCGAGATCGACTATTGAGGCAAAGGTGACATCAGAACTTACGGGGATAATCTGGTGTATAACAGCGCAGGCATCAGATACTTGTGGGAGTGATTCTGTGGTGCCAGGTGTTGGGGATCCGACAGCGCCGAAACCATGCAAAGAAAAATGACTTGGTCGTCTTCTTGGCACCATGCTTGGAGCACACGAGTCACGTAATTCGAGCAATTCAGACATCGCAATGGCAGAAAAAAGTAGGTACAATGCTCTGCAGAGCGCTGGGATAAATACTAACCCACCTGTTTAGTGGACGCTTCCATACATGTTTGGAATGGTGAAAATGTTGATGTGCGTAGTTGCTACTAGTGTGACAAATGAGTGTTTGTTCAGTGTTACAGGAGACATTTTTATTTCAATACGAAATCGTCTATTGCCCGATACAGTAGCTAAGTTATCATTTCTGCATAACAATGTTTGGAAGCGCCACCTTCCCCAATACCTACGGATGCGTAGTTTGTACAACTGCGGGAACTGCAAGCGTCTCGTCCAAGAAGAAGGATCTGAAAACCTATGAAATACCTGACTGACCAGGAATACATGTAGATTGTGTTTACTCTTTATGCGACTCCGTGTGACAATAAACAATCAACATGATGGAACAAATTAACAATTGCAAGTGTTTTGGAATTATTTTTCTTTTTATAATTGCACAATGGCAAGTGACCAGTTTACAAAACATTATGCATTGCCGATTACACAAATATGAGACGATAGTTACAGTTTTATTCTGGTTGGGGTAAATGGGCAAGCCTCGATGTAGTCTACAATATACATTGCCGATTGCAATAAACCGTTTTATAAAGTCAGACATTGCCGCTTTAGAGGTTAGATACTTAGCGGGACACTTTCATAAAATGCGTTTCATGCACCATCTTCTCTAACCTGACAGATTGAATCCAGGACAAAAACAACGATCCTTGATGAAACAAATAAGCGTTTTACAGAAATATCCTCTTTTTCCTCCCATCTCTGAAATGACAATGCCTGAAATTACGAAACCGCTTGTACAATTACCATGTTCTCGACATCTGGGCCTATCGGACACATTGGGTAATTTGGGTAAAACCCAATGTATCAGATACCGGCCAAATGTCGAGAACATGGTAGTTGTATAAGTGGTTTCGTAATTCCAAAGGGTAATGGTATGCATATTGCTGGTGATAATGACTTATGTCAGAAAAGATATCGAATTTGGAATTACCATGTCAAGTTGTCAACTAACCCTCAAAGGCTCATATACATTTCAATGTACTGAAGATAGGTAGCAAATCTCGATACAGCCCATAGTTGGCAATATCTAACTCCATGTCACTACATCCAATACCGAATACCGGTACGCATACCGGCATGTCGGAAATTTACCAATTTATCTGGAATATGTCAGGTGCAAATGCAAAGAACAAAAAGTTTTTGCCATATTTAAGTTCGATCCGAACCTGTCCGCATCTCTAAACCCAACTGGGTTCATATTCACTCAACCCTGTTGAATTGGGTTGATTTTTAACCCAACTGTTGTTTGTGCATTTTTGTCTGGTGAGCAGGAGATTTTGTCCAGCTGAGAACACAACAGTGTGAACATATTTTGGCCAGGCAAGCAAGGGCGTCTGCCTAACTTGTTATTTCAGAATTTCTTGTCCCGCCTCCGGAGGGTCTCTTCCGAAATTACGCCTCTGGGAATAGAAGTCGAAGTTTATTTCATACTTCTTTGTATTTTACTGCTATTTATTTATGGATGGAATGGCTTCAATATGTCTTATCGGGTACGCATAGGAAAAAATAAAGATAAGGAAAACGATACGAGAATGCAATTTCTTGTTGGTTTCATTGCCCCATTGGGTTTAAGAGTTATTATGAGCAAACGCAAATGCACGAGGGTGTGTCCATAAGGGATATGTTGGATATGGGATGCTAAAGGTGAAGTTCTGAAATCGTATAGTGCTTGACTGACTTATTTGCGACAGAGTCGTGTCCCAGTGTATACTCTAATAAAGAGGGCTCAAATGAGCATAACATACCACACCACTCTCAAATTAAGCTATTTTAAATATCCATTATGTTTTGAATATATATGATTTCATAAAATCCACCATAATTATCGATATAATGGCTGCAGCCGAAACATTTTGTGTGCACAGTATATAGAGGATATGGAATGAGTGTTTTTCTCACATAATATTTATGAAACGAGTCCAAGAATTTTCCGTTTTGGCGAGCCTCTGACGCGCGCAAACGGAAAATTCAGACGAGTTTCATAAATATTATATGAGAAAAATACTCATTTCATATTCTATTTATCATATGACACACACACGCACAAATTAGCCACTTAGTATGACTTTTTAACTGATCACCCAACTTGAGTTGCAGACGGCACTTGGAAAGAACATCCTCGTTTAACTAAAAATTTTCATTTTTGGCTTCCAAAACATAGGTTATGACCCCTCATTGGAACGAGCTCGTCGAGCTCGTTCCAATGAGGGGTCATAACCTATGTTTTGGAAGCAAAAAGTGAAAATATAAAAAAAAAATTAATGGCGTTTTTCTTGTAGGTAAATGATTAATACAATATAACCAATCCTAAATAGGACAGATAACGTAAATGCTCCCTACTGAAATGATGCAAATGTCACCCAGTTGTATTTTGTTTAGCCAATCAAATTGTCCAGTTTTGAAATTGACCAATGAAAGCTCCCAACTGTAATTATGCAAATGATGAAAATGTGGCCCAGTTTTATTTTGTTCAGCCAATCAAATTGTCTAGTTTTGAAATTGACCAATGAAATTGACGGAAGGCTTTATTTATCACTGATTAATATGACAACAAAATATCAAATGTTTTAAAGTGAACAAAACGGACGAGGCATGTGATAAAGCAATATATATGATGAAGAGTTTTAACATTTAATGCTTTGATACTACACGTAAACGATCCGAGATAAAGTCTCCTGCTTTCTATCTATCCAAGTCGTGATATGGTCTCCTTTATTACTTCTAAACCGGCATCAATTTCCTGAATATGTGTCCTAAGACTGGAAAAACACATTCTCTGGTATGATATTCCTTTAATTACTGCAGCGTCGAAATACATCTTCTCCCGGTTCTTCAATTTGGCACCAAACTGTGCGTTGATGTCATTGTGGTCTCTATTCGGTGGCTCATACCGAAAAATAACGATCATCAGTTCAGGTTTATTGTAAACTCTAACAAATGGTATTTTCTTCAGCTGCTCTGCTGTGTACAGTGCCAATTGCAGCTTTTCTTCGATAACCTTTCTGAAAAATTCTTTGCCAAGAAGTTTCAGGGAAAACCATAGAGATACTCCACGGAAAGGTCTACTCACTTCGAATGTATAATGCTTTGGTGAATAATTTGAATGGTTTTCTTGTAAATAGTACGGCTCTTCAATGGACATACATTTCTGAAGTTTTCTGCCTTCGCGTAGTAGAATCGCGCCCAGCCCCGGAGGTTGGAAGAATACCTTGTGGCAGTCCATACTCACAGAATCAGACAATTCGATACCTGAAAGCACAGAATTATAGTTGTCATAAAACCACGATTGTTGTGTCTGTTGAACGGTAACCTACACAATACGGACATTGAGAAGTCCGTGGATGACTAGAAAATGCTGTGCTTGAAAGCGTGGCTGTTGACGTGTTGGGAAACGTATTCGACGGGTTTGCTCCAATGGGGGTGAGTTAAGCAATAGTTTAGAGGCAAAAATTAAAAACAAATTAATCGCGACTTCTGTTCAACAAGCAATGGCTGTTGGTTCGGGTACAGAACACAATACTTCAGTGACAGAAGCTTGCGAGAAAGACTTTATTTTTAAGACATGTTAATTGTAATGTGTAGATTTTCCGACCCATTCAAATCTAGTACAGTGGACTGTTTGTGTCTAACCGCGAGTTTAACTCTTTACTCAACGAATCGGCCGCATCCGCCCGCGTAATATGCAAATTCAGCAGTTGAAAAAATATTATTTTTCAAAAAAGTTCAACAAACCATATCATGTGACCCCTCGTTGGAACGACCTCGTCGAGCTCGTTTCAACGAGGGGTCACATGCTATGGTTTTGTTGAAATTTTCTGAACATTTAAAAAAATGATATTTAAAATAATAGATTTTGATATCGTCTGCGTTGGGTAAAGGGTGAGAAACGACATATGTGTTCCTGGTGGGAAATATAAAAAAAACAATAGCAATCCGTTAATGCTCTAAGATGTGAATAGAGAAGTTGTTAGATAGATCATTTTTTCTTTGAATCGAGCTCGGGTCCACGCCATATTCAGCATTGCAAAACATCGACGCCTTCAGTTAGTAAAATCCATTGCTAATTACTACAGCAAATTGTATGATGAATGATTTAGTACTTTAACCTGGAAACCAAAAAAAACTCGTATAGAGGATATGGAATGAGTGTTTTTCTCATATAATATTTATGAAACGAGTCTAAGAATTTTCCGTTTTGGCGAGCCTCTGGCGAGCGCAAACGGAAAATTCAGACGAGTTTCATAAATGTTATATGAGAAAAACACTCATTTCATATTCTATTTATCATATGACACACACACGCACAAATTAGCCACTTAGTATGACTTTTTAACCGATCACCTAACTTGAGTTGCAGACGGCACTTGGAAAGAACATCCTCGTATAACTAAAAATTTTCATTTTTTGCTTCCAAAACATAGGTTATGACTCCTCATTGGAACGAGCTCGTCGAGCTCGTTCCAATGAGGGGTCATAACCTATGTTTTGGAAGCAAAAAGTGAAAATATAAAAAAAAATTAATGGCGTTTTTCTTGTAGGTAAATGATTAATACAATATAACCAACCCTAAATAGGACAGATAACGTAAATTCTCCCTACTGAAATGATGCAAATGTCACCCAGTTGTATTTTGTTTAGCCAATCAAATTGTCCAGTTTTGAAATTGACCAATGAAAGCTCCCAACTGTAATTATGCAAATGATGAAAATGTGGCCCAGTTTTATTTTGTTCAGCCAATCAAATTGTCTAGTTTTGAAATTGACCAATGAAATTGACGGAAGGCTTTATTTATCACTCATTAATATGAAAACAAAATATCAAATGTTTTAATGTGAACAAAACGGACGAGTCATGTGATAAAGCAATATACATGATGAAGAGTTTTAACATTTAAAACATTTAAATCCCCAGTTGGTTGAATGTCTTGCCCAAGTTCACAACGCGGGAGTCACCCATCGTAACAATTCTCATTTTCCCCAGTTGGTTTGATAGCCCTTTTCAAATTCAGATGAATAAACCTTCAAAGGTGAGAAATGCGAAATATTGCTTCTAAAATGCCACCACAAAGGGTGAGATTCGCAGCATTGTTTCGCTAATTTCTGCAGCACGTTTTTTTTTTTATTTTGACTGTTTTCTGCAGCACGTTTTTTTTTTATTTTGACTGTATTCTCTGCACGCAGAGGAGGTGGTTTCGGACAAAAGCATAAAACTTTCACAAAAGTGATATCCATGAGCAGCAATCTCCAAGTTTGAATTGACAGCTGACAATTATTTTTGCGAGGGCAGACCATGGTCTATGTAAATTATCTATTTATTTATTAAGGTTTAACCACACTTTAACAGCCAAGGACACATCGTGTCGGTAACAGTTCTACGGGTGGAGGACGCCGGAGTACCCGGAGAGAACCACCGACGAGCGGCTGCCAGTTACCTAACATCGTAACTCCACACTGCTGCACATGTAGGGTTAGATTGTTTGAAGATATACGCACCATCGACGGGCAGTACGCCTTAGTACACACGGGGTCATCGTGGCCCCAAATGGACAATCGGGGTTAAGTGCCCTGCCCAAGTACACAACGCGGGAGTCCGAATCGATCGCTCAGACGGTCACTCATCCAAGAACTAACCGGGCTCGACGTCGCTTAACTTCGGCGATCTGACGAGAACCGGTTTCCCTATGTAAATTAGAACTACAAGGTATATTATATTATACGACAAAATAAATGGATTTATATAAATACTTTGTATATGGGTTATGTGCACACTGAGTTTGTACATAATCTTTTATCGCGACGACACTCACTTTTGGAGATGTATAGCTACGAGTCGCGATAGGACGACTAGTGGCTATACCTCCGAAAAAAAACGAGTCGAGTCGTGATAAAAGATTCTGTACAAGCACAATGAGCACATGACCATTTTATCTGCACTTCAGACAACAAAACCCATAACCATAAAATAGTCGACAACAAACACACATTCACACACAACTGATCAAAATAACGAGACTCCATTTTCAATTCTCTCAACAGGGCCGGCGGAACGATTTTCAAAGTGGAGGGGCTGGATCGGGCGATGGATGGTCGTCGGTATGAAAAATTTAAATTCCAGGATCCCCCCCAAAAAACATTTCCATGCATTTGAGTGGATATTTTGAGATTTTTCAGGAGATGTAATTGAAGTTTTCACACTTTGAGAGTCGTAAAAAAAACGTCGGTAAAGCATACAGGTGAGGTCTATTATCAGCTTTGGGCGTAACGACTAACGCTGATAAATACACCCGACCTGTATGCTTTACCAGACGTGTATAGCAATTATACTGTCTGGGGTTGGATTTGGTACTTGTATGTCTGTAAGATTACGACCTACTTCAGTTAACCACTTCAGTTAACCGATTAACCGATTTTGTTACAGACTGTATACATTTTAGCGTTTGCTGCCACTTACTGCAAAAAATGATCTGAAATCCATCGAAACTGAACCAGTACGAGAGAAACATAGCTGGCGAAAATATGGGGGGGGGGGGGGGGCTGGGCTCTGGATCCGCCCCTTGTTTCACCAGTCAGTGGTTGTGCTAAAATATAGGCATACACAAAAACATGGCCTGGCAAAAAAGTGGAGGAGCTGAAAGACACCCCCCCCCCCCGGTTCCGCCGCACCTCCTGAACCAGCGACACGTGAGGAAATTCCTTCAACGTGAAAGAAATTATACATGGTGATAGAAAAACCGCCTACCAATGATATTTCAAACCAAATTCATTTCAATTCATGAGGTCACCTGATTGATAGGTGTGTGGTTTGCGAAAACAACTGCGGAATAATATTTTTGTAGTGAACAAGAATCACTTTATACACATGGCGTCACTTCATTCATAATTTATAGAAGCGTCCAAACCAAAGTGAGATCGACGTTACGTTTCATAATTTTCTTCCTGTAACTTTCTATTTTAGCTATTCACCTTCATCATTTTCTTTTGGTGCCTTGCATGGTGGATTGTTTTAATACTGGATCGTGTAGTTTCTTACAAACAACTAGATGCATCGTTCATTGCAGCATTGCCATTGTTTGAAGAAAACTACTTGTGAATGCCTGTAACACTGAAATAGTTCGTCTATCGCGCGTGCGTTCGTTTCTCACGACGTTATGTGACTTGTATCACTACTGCAATAGTGATACAAGATCTTTTATCGCCGATTTTTTTATCGCTACTAATACTGCGGTTTGCGAATGTGTTTTTAGGTAAATGGTAGATAAATAAGTCTATTATATGACCACCAGAAATAACTCCTCATTTATACGGTACCTCTATTCTACCTTGCCTAAAACGAGAGTCCCTGTGTTTCCAAATAAACACCATGCTTCTTGTTCAAACTCTACGGCAATTAGTAGAATTCTTTTCGGAATTCGATGCTATTGAAGGTCGTTTATTTAACAATGTTGATGTATGGTGATGTTCTTTTACTCAAACCCATGTTCAGATATTCTTTCGTAGTCCAGTTACAGACAATCCAATCAATAACTATTTATTTGCCTTGAAGACACAAAAATATCAATGCAATCAAAATACTACGGCTGTGGTGAGCCTTCATTTCTGAATGTGACGTCATCAAACATTCGGTCAAATGAAGTCTCGATTAAGCAACATTTCTAGCGTTGATTCGAGGAAAATGAATCTTGTGATATTTTGTAGATTCAGTCGTCTGGAATATATCAGTTCGTCGGAAAAAGCGAACCGTAGGTTCCGACCAACTGAAATACTCCAGACGAGTGAAAGTAAACATAGGAGATGGGCAATTTAAGGGTTAGACTGGTTTCAGACCATAACAGTGTCGAATTCCTTACATAATTAGACTGGTGGGTTGGAGGCTTGGCTTCTTCCAAGCGAGACACATGCAACATGCATAGAATTTCGAGGCAATAATTCCACAAACGTGAAAAAGTTTTTTACAATGAGCGTTCGAGAGAAATATTCCAACTGAGGTCCATTTGAAAGTGCTTTAGTTAATAATATTAATGAAGCCAACGGTCTCAACAGTGTTTTCCTATATAAGGTCAGAGGTTTTGTTGTATTATCTTGTGGAAAAAACTTTTCAAAGATATTTTGTTGGAAGTAGAGGTGAATGGTGTAAAACAGGGAATCATTCGGGGCTGCTATACACTGTCTGGTCATCTACGAATTACTATTCGTCTGTTGTTTATATTGTGTATAGATTTTCAAAAAAGTCGTTGATGAGCGGCCTTCCCTGTACCTCTGACATTCATGTATTTCTCAAATATGATGACAATTATTGGAGTCACAGACAAAACTCCGTCCCGACTTCTATTAACCTTTTGCCTAACCCGAAAGACAAACGACACTTACAAACAACATTCTTGAATAACTAACTGTTTTCATTTTTGCGTCAAAAACAGTCCTTATGTCCGTCGTTGGAACGAGCTCAATGAGGGGTCATAAACTATATTTTTGAGAGAGAAAAATATTTTAGAAATGAAAATTGAATGGAAGTTTTTGAGAATAGCGCTAGCCGAGTTTGACTGTAGCGTTGGGTAAAGGGTTAACCCTTTACCCAACGTAACGGCCAAAACCGGCCAACGCTATTCTCAAAAATCTCCAATTAATTTTCATTATTATTTCATTTTCTGTCTCAAAAACATAGGTTAGGACCCCTCGTTGGAACGGGCTCGTCGAGCTCGTTCCAATGAGGGGTCATAACATATGTTTTTGAGACAACAAATGAAAAAAATTAGTTATTCGAAAGTTTTTTTGGCAAGTGTCGTCTGCTTTTCATGTTAGGTAAAGGGTTAAATACATATATGCGCGTGGATGATCATCAGAATAGATTCAGTGGTGTGAAATAATAAGCTCCACGTAAAACATTACGTCAACAAGATGCCTCGTCTCGATACTGAATTTGTTTACGTTCGATTGATCACGGAAGATGGATTCTGAGAAAACTCTCAGGAAAATGTTAAGTTTAACAAGAAAGAATCATTTTTCATCATGATTCCTTTTTGGTAATTGTATGAAAGGAGTTCCTTTAGATTCGTTCACACAGAAGTGCTTAGAAACTCTGTCGAAAGCAAATAAGACTGCCCTCATCACAGAGAAGCGTTGTGGACGTTTTAAGAACAGATTTGTCACGACAATAAACATACATGCGCAGTGCATATGGATATGGATAAATCAGGAGATTTTTATGTCTAAATGATCTAACGTTCTTATCGCGGAACCTTAATTCCAATAGAGAACGATTTTTAGTTGATAAACATAAAACAACCACAATAACGAACGAGACCCAGGGTTCGTACGTTGCGAAATCATACCTGCTCCGGATCTTCATCCGGGAAATTACGTTCATTTTCGATGCGAAGGAGTACAGCTGAAATGATTCTCTTCAACTTTATTCACAAAATTGCCCAGGCGCACACAGATACGTGGTATCATCCAATTGCTCATTTTGTTATCAATAGGTATTGCCGTGGATATGCATAAGGTTTTTTACATTGTTTGGCTTAATAGTTTTCGCTGCCTTTGCAGCCACCGTTTATGATTTATTGTGCTGTGGGAAGTGCTGATATCTTAAAGCGCCCGAAGTTGGCGATACAGGCTAATCAGAAGATGTAGATTAAACAGTTACAAAATGGTTGGTTCGTGTTCATACTTCACGTTGCTATGACGGAGCAAGCCAGTGCATGAATTAAAGCTCAGGCAATCCTATTCACATAGGAATGCAGATGATATTCCAGATTACGTGCTGGCTGTCACTGTTTCTCTTCTTGGTGAAAATGTCTGTCGCTTGGTACGTCGTCTCAGCTGAATTCGATCTGATTTTCAGTTTTGGAAATGCATCCGGAATTTCAAACATCACTGTTGGTTTAAGCCTCGGAGGTGTGCTCGTAGTAACTAGCACCAAGCATGGTTAATCTGTAGGCACCGTATCGATGCTCCCGCTCCTCTCGCATGATATATTAAGCAGAAGCGTGGAATGTCTATAGAGGGCCAGGACCGGGGAGAGGATATTCGGGCCCCAGAGTTAATTCTGTGATGGACCCCCTTTCGAAAGTGTCGGGAATACTGATGCAGATGATGAAGTTCTTGAAGTGAAGTATTCTAGAAGTGATAACACTGCCTGAAAACATAGCATATGACCCCTCACTGAGACGTGTTCGTTGAGCTCGCTCCATCGAGAGGTCACATACAGTACGTAGAGAGTTTATTATCACTAAATCACCCGCAGAGTGGAGATTCCACCCGAGGAATAATTGCAACTTCGTTGCAAAGCATAACCAGCACCAGCAAAGTTTCAGCCAATGGACCTCCGGGTTAAACTCGGAGGTCCATTGGCTGAAACATTGCTTGTGTTTATTGTCGATATGTTCAAAATTTGAAAGTTATAGCTTGGGTGATAACTCCACTCCGTGGATGATTCAGTTACAATCCACTCTCCACGTACTGTAAGCTATGTTTTTGACGCAAAATATGAAAATATATATATCCAATAATTTTATTTGCAAGTCTGCTTTTCGTGTTAAGTAAGGGGTTAACAGATTGAGCATCTCCACGGGGAACTCCCATTTCCTTCTTTATATGAGTGACAACTAGTATTCAAATGCGATGGGCAACTTATCTTGCTGATTCTCGCTGGGGAATCGGGGGGGGGGGGGGGCAGGCTTGACACAGGAGTAAAATCTTTGGAGGACCCAGTCTGAACCAAGAATCCTGGACTCCTGGGCCAACACAAGGCTCCCAAAATTTCGGGCCCCGGGGTTACTAATCTGGCCCCTACCCACTTCCCGACCCTACATAGGGCAGATAGAATTCAAGCCCGTAGTACAATCCGAAATAAAATCGGATTGGATGTTTCAGACGAATTTTAAATGGTCAGTTTATGATCACTTCGTGGGAGCGCGGTGGCTCAGTAGGTAGTGGTGCAGGCTGCAAGCCGAGAGGTCCTCGGCTCGAATCCCACCGGCGGCAACCGCGTTGTGTCCTTGGTCAAGACACTTCATCTCCATTGCCCGCGTGGGGGCACGGTGGCGTTGTGTACTAAGACGAACTGCACGTCGATGGTGCACTTGCCTTCAACCAATGCTAACCCTGCGCTTGTGTGGAGTTAGTATGTTGGGGAGCTGACAGTTGCTCGCCGTTGCTCGGTGGTTCTCTCCGGGTACTCCGGCTTCCTTCACCCGTAAAACTGTCGCGGTCATGATTAGCCATTGAGCATAAATATGTGACCTTAAACACCAACAAACAAATAAATAAATAAATATATGATCAGTTCGTAAATTCCACATTTGCGGATGAATTGCGGTCTCTCTGTACAAGTGGAGACACGTAAAGGGTTAAAAACAAACAAAAAACAATGAAGTGCCCATTACATCCACGGCAAAGCGTCTTCGTTTGCGCGCACGGATACATGACACAATTGTTGATTGCATAATTCGCTTGTGAAGTTATCGTTTATAATCAAACCCGGAAATCTCAGTAAATGACACTTTGGAAAGTAATAATACCACTACACCATCTTATGCAGCAAAAAAGCACAAACTGCATCAACTGCACGTCAGACATTAACTTGGTTTACAGGGACTACATATGTTAACAGAACCCTTCACAATAGATCAAAGCAATGAACGTTATGCACAATCCACACAAACCCAAAATCGTAAAAAAATATACGGGAAAGAGAAAAAGACGAAACATAAACCTGTATAGAAAATGGAAGAGAAAGATAAACTAATACAAAAAAATCAACCAGACAAACTAGAACCAAAAACACGTCAAAACCACAAAAAAGAACAAAATCGGAGTCCGGGTACGAAAAAAGAAAAAGAAAAAAAGAAAATAAATTCAGACAGAACACCGAAAATCATACAGAAGGCTGCTTACAAGGAATATGTCTGAAGCATTTGATAGGTCCACCTATACACCAAAAGTCAACAAATTTTCAAAACATAGTCAAACATCAACATACAATAAACAAACACACATATATACCGATTACAGCAATTACCTAATTACTGGTTAAGTGTTGTTTTCTAATCTCTGAGTCGGACCCTCGACGCCTTTATTTTAAGGTATCCATTTATTTATTTGGATTTACGGCACTTTCGGCAGCAGGGTCACCACGAGTCGGACAGTTTTACGGGTGGGGGAAGCCGGAGTGACTCCCCAACGTACTAACTCCACACAAGCAGGGTTAGCATTGGTTGAAGACAGGTGCACGATCAACGTGCAGTACGTCTTAGTTCACACGACGCTACCGTGCCCCCACGCGGGCAATCGGGACGAAGTGCTTGCCCAAGGACAGAACGCAGTTACCCGTAGCGGGAATCGAACCGTGGACCTTTCGGTTGGAAGTTCAATGCAGTAACCACTGAGCCACCGCGCTCCTTATTTTGACGTATCAGTGAGTAAGTTGGGGAACTGATTTTTACGAGTATTATATGTTATCAAACTTTTTTTTCTTTTAATAAAATGAGACTTTTGCATGCAAAAACGAATAAATCTTATTAAAATATACATATAAATACTTTATCTTACAAGAGCGTATTTTCCCCAATGCAAGTAAAAGTGTGTAGACAAAATACATATGTGTAGTGTGGGTAGCAACAGCACGTGCGATTATTTGATTCAGAAAGAAAACGTTTTCTACCTGAACTCAATTGACATCTAGTTATTACACACGTCGATGCTACCGTTTTTGATAACAGTAATTAAATGATAAGTAAATCACCAGCTCAATGAAATAAATTAGACTGCACCATTTTTGACTTGACATAATGTTACACGCTAAAAACTAAAGTGTTAAAAACCACACTTGAAGTGCTGTATTTAACACTTACTAAGTGCTGAACTAGCACTTTGTTCAAGTGTAGATATCCCCGAACTTGACAGGTGTTACAATAATACCACTTAACAAGTGTAATGTCGCGACACTTAAAAGGAAACAACGCAGACGACGCGGATCAGGCTCGAACTCTCGAGCCTGATCCGCGTCATCCGCGTTGCGTCCTTTTAATTATGTACCCACCGAGCGCAAATCAAATTATGGACGATTCTGGAAGAACCACCAATGCTAGACACATGGGAAGTGCCATCCATTCAAGTTTCAGATGTCTGACGATTGTAATGTCTAAGTGCTTAAAGCATTGCACTTTGAGAGTTAAAATCAAACCCTAAGAGTTAGAATGGGTTTAACACCTTGAAAGTGTCAGTTTTAAAACTTTTTAAAACTTTAGTTTTTAGTGTGTATTCATACATAGAAAAACCTTTCATTAGACACATAAATAAAACTCACAGCTGAAACACTACTATAAACTTTAGCGTTTAGTAAAAGTAAAACAACGAATGGGGATTAAGTCATACACAGCCAAGAACCCAATACCATGACATCATGATCTTCGTTCATAAAAAGTCAGTTCGCAGACGCTGAATAATTGTTGAAATATATGATAACAAGTCACGAGAAAGGAGGAATATTGTAAGATAAACTGGTCATTACCGTTAAGAGTGTTTCCAAGATGGTTATTAAAGCCTCGACCTCACCTCTGAATCATATATCGACTCGTCCTGGCAGACTCGTCGGTATATGTCCAGAGACGAGATTTCAGGAACCCACACGGTGGTAATAACCTTTATTTTTCGAGGTCAGTTGTGGTGAAAAACTTATAAGTTATTCTGTTTGTTGACAGGGGACATGGTCTCAGGTTCCATGCATGAAATTTATATTCCACCGAGGCGTCAGCCAAGGTTGAATATATGTTTCATGCAGGGAGCGTGAGACCACGTCCCCTGTCAACGAACAGAATAACGTATATGTCCCGTTCTTACGCAAGTAAAATTGAATTGGAAAAAAATATTTTATTTTAGGTGTTAACTTTTAGCATAACAGACTGGAGTGATTTCCCTTTATTCAATGTTTAGGTACGCAACGAAGGGGGTGAGATGCTCTCGATTTGTTTCAGTTTATGTTACAGAAAATTATTGAAAAGAGACCTTGTAATCTAATCGGTTTCATAAATAATTACCCATGTTTACCTAACTAATCTTTTTGTACGTAATAACGGTACTTTTGTGTGTATTTTACTTCAGTTAAATGTATTTGTCTCAGTTGATTTCAAGTGAAAAAGACATTGCGATGAACCGTTGCTCATGGCAACGAGACGCTTTCCTTGACAGTGGACATAGGAATCGCTGACAGTAGACATATGCGAGTGCCCGTTGACATAAAATAAAATCAATGAGGCATTGACCAATCACTGCAAGGTATTGCGGTTGGTATCGGGACATTAAAATATGGCGAGGTTCGGTTAAACTTAGTATACAGGTGGGAGTGCGGTGGCTCAATGGTAGACTGTTGAACTTCTATGCTGGAGGTCCCGAGTTCGATCCCCGTCCGGGACAACCCGCGTAGTGCCCTTGGGCAAGGCACTCTATCTCGGTTGCCTACTTGGGGGCACGATGACTCCGTGTACAAAGGCGTACTGCATGTCGATGGTGCACATGTCTTCAACCGCTGTAACCCTGCTTGAGCGGAGCTTGAACAGAGTTAGAATGTTGAGGAGCTGACAGTTGCTCGTCGATGCTCGGTGGTTCTCTCCGGGTACTCCGGCTTCCTCCACCCGTAAAACTGTCACGGTCACGATTAGCCATTGTGCATGAGTATGTGACCTTAAACACCAATAAATAAATAGTATACAGGTGACCACTACTCAGGTCAAGGGTATTATACTTTGAACAATTTCCCACGTCTAGTTTTCCAACGATCAAAGAATTGTAATGATGAAATATGCAGGGAAATCACGAATTATTCATTTTGTTTTCTAAATATCACGTGCGACACCACCATTCTTGTCCAAGATGGAAAAATGGTTTTCGAAGAAGCTGAATGTCAAGGTGCCAAATACATTGGACCACACTGAAATTTCCTTGTTTGGCAACTCACTTAGTAGGTAAGCTAAAACAATTAATTTCGTGCTTTAATCGGCCGATTGATGAGAAACAGAAATTTTGTATGGCTAAAAAGTTATGAAAGTGTACTTTTTGTGTTTTCATTATCTCATTTGAAATCAAAATCAGTACTTAATGTTCTTTACTTCGTGTTTCATCGTCATTCAACTTGAACGGCTTATTCATATTATGTTACCAGGACAGAGCCTTCACATTGTATTTATTTATCGCGGCGTTGTACTGTGAACCTAACCTTTGAGATGTTTGTCAATAAATTTTCTCACTGGAGCGTTAACGAGAGAGAGAGAGAGAGAGAGAGAGAGAGAAGGATATCGTGTTCAAGAGCATTCTCGTCCTTTTGTGATTTTCAGTTATTTTTCAGATGTCGTCTCAACAGTCTGTGAGAGAAAATTCTGAATCGTTGTTCAAAGGTGAAGAAACACTGTTTTGTTTCGCCAGAAGAGTGCACAGCCAAGCCCTGCCTTGCGGCATCCAAGGCTGACAATTGTCGTCATTAATAGAGATTCACAGGAAAAGTTATTCCCCTTAATTTCCCAAAGCTGTCAGTAAATATAACACTGAGAGTATGGGAATTTGATACAAAAACTGAAATTTCGAAATATAAGCGAATTTGTATTATCAATTTGCGCATCATTTCACAAACTGCAGCCTCCTGCAGAGTATTATAAAAATACAAAAGCTGGCTTTTTACAATCTCTCTACCAATCAGATTGAATGTTTGACTATTATTCTCTGTTGAAACCCATTTAACCCTTTGAGACTTTAATTACCCTGACGTTCAAACGTCAATTGGGATTCAGTTTCTTCAACTTTTTTCAAAATGCTACGCCAAATGTACAATACGTGGAGAGTGTATTATCACTAAATCACCCGGGGAGTGGAGATTCCACCCGAGCAAAAATTGCAAATTTGTTGCAAAGCATAACTAGCACCAGCAAAGTTTCAGCCAATGGACCTCCGGGTTAAACCCGGAGGTGCATTGGCTGAAACATTGCTTGTGTTTTTGTCGAAATGTACAAAATTTGAAAGTTATAGCCTGGGTGATAACTCCACTCCGCGGGTGATTTACTACAATCCACTCTCTACGTACTGTAGGAAAGTACAAATAAGATATTTTTCACATTACTGATTATCTGGTTAAGGGCTAGATTATTTTTGGTGGTCTGAATTTGTTATTCAAAACTTGTTTTGTTACAAATTATTGGAGAGTGCCCACAGGCACTATCCCATAATTTGTAATAAAACAAATGTATATAAACAAAATATTATTTGTGTTTGACTGAATATGAAATATAAGCAAGGAAAGTGTTGGCTTTTGCTCTGGTATCCTCATTTTTTGAAAGCCCTGATAGTGGCTTCTTGCAATCAACCAGTTAAAAAGTCTTGACAGTAGGACTATATTAGTATTTTAAGCTGCAATAATATTTGGCTCAACGGTTGTCACTATTCGGTATTTAATAGGAATTGAGGTTAAAACATTAAAAAATCGAAAAATAATAATAAAACAAATGGCCAGAAGGTGTTAACGCGCTGATTTATTTCGTTCGTCATAAAACGGTCAAAAGTAACAAAGGGTTAAAAATAAAAAAACACGGCATTTTCACCATGATTTGATGTTCTGTAACTTTTGTTTCTGTTCATTATACATGTATCAACAATGCTCGAAGAGTGACATATTGTACAGACAATGTCCTGTGTACCAATATAAACGTCTGGGAGGTGCGATTTGCTAATTTATTTTCGTGGAAGAATAAAAACAAGCAAAAACTGTAAAACACATTCTCCGAATAAAAAGCCGAAGTGGAAAGTTACTTTGTGCTGTTAGGTGTTATACAGGTAGATATACTTAATGGCAGATTATATGTAAAGTACTTGCTTCTAATTGGATTGCCATAAAAGCTTGTTTTTGTTACTTTTAATAAACGAATACAACTGACAGCTCCGACAGCTGTCTGTTAATTAGTTTATTAAAAGTAACAGAAGTGAACTAGGCTTTTTCTACTGATGGTGTAGATGTTTTCTCAACAATTATCTGCTTCCGAATTGGACCTTCCTTGCTCGTCTTATAATTTCAGGGGAGATAACTTCATCGAAAGTCTTTTGTCATCACGAGATAAATCAGAAATGGTTTGTGGGCGTACGGCTGAAATATACACGAGTATTTTCCTAACGGAGGCATTAGCCTTGAAACGTGTGTAGATTGGGTGGTTTCTGATTTTAAAGAAATACGCCGAACGAGGTCTAGATCCGGCTTGCATTCAAAAGTGAGAGACTACGAGCTCACCTTACATTTCTTAACACATGCTTTCAGTCCACGTAGCACCACGAAATGACGTCTCCAGCTGTACTATACGTAACAACTCTAAAATTGTCGGTTAATCCACCTCTAACAACCTTTCATGCATATAAACATAAACGTTCAACACATTTCTTTGCACTCGTAACGATCTGGGAATCAGGCACCAAATATCGTCTCTGTGGTCAGACTATTTCCCATCGCGCCGAATAATAGTGCGGAAGTAGCGTAACTCGTACGTTTCGACCCTCTCTTGTGGATCTCCTGTGATGGATCTCATGTGACGTCATAATCGCGTGACCCAATGGAGCCATTTTTGATTTTCATGGTTGCACGCGTGGGAGGCAATCTTGTGACGTCATTGCCACAGTGATACGTAGTGTAAGTGCACATGCGCAGCACGTGTTGGGGTGATACGTGCTTCCGTCGTCCATTTTGTATATTTGACTTCTCCATCTTGGTTTCTTTTGTAGCACGTGGTTTCTATAGTACCCAAAACCCTCTAATAGTAAAGAGGGTATGTTAGGAGGGTGTGTTTGATTAAATATTAGTAAATCTAATTACCACAAACCCGACAATCCTTACATACTTCTACTGTAGAGTAGAAGATCCACAAGATAGGGGTCGAAACGAGCGATATATACTACTTGCGAAATTTCATAGATATCATCATTTCCAGTTTTAGCGCGCTTCAGCCACCTCTGTTACTTTAGCAAAGTACAAGTCTTTAGAAAATGTTAGTCAAAGGAAGAGAATGTGTATACCCTGTTTCACGAGAGCTTCCAATGATTCGCCGGGTCAGTGGTGTCTTCTTAAAAATGTATAAATTCCAAGGGGGTGGGAGGGGGGGGGGGTCGTCAAAACTTTTTTAGGACACAAGGCAGGGGTGGGGATATGTCAGAGGCCCTGAAAACAAGTTTCCCCCATGCCTTGACTTTTTTCCCCTATGATTTTATCTTTCAAATAAGTGATACAAATTGATCAGCAAGGCTTGTGTAGTCTTTTTGCCATCACTCCATCTCTTCTGGGTTAACAGGGGCGGGGTGATTAGTAGTACAGGTTAGGGGTTAGCAGCACGGGGGTGCGAACAGACGACGTTTCCGTTCCCCATCACACCATCAGTGGCTTACGATTTGAAAAAAAAAGAGTTAAAGCAATTTAAACGAATTATCATTTATGTAATCTATCACAATTGTAATCTAACCAGATCTGACATTAAAAATGACTCTTCTCACCTTGGATAGTAGGCATCATACAGTGGCATAACGCTATTTCCCAATGCAACTTACTATTTCACAGACTCTCATTATGTTATTATGAATTTCAGTCATACACGTGTATGAGCAACATTCGGGGTTGTTATTGATCATTCAAGCCTTAGGCTTAGTGGGTAGCCTTCAAACCAATTCCCTTCAATTTGTGATATACAGTACGTGGAGAGTGTAATATCACTAAATCACCCGCAGAGTGGAGATTCCACCCAAGCAATAATTGCAAATTTGTTGAATAGCATAACCAGTACAAGCAAAGTTTCAGCCAATGGACCTCCGGGTTAAACCCGGAGGTCCATTGGCTGAAACATTGATTGTGTTTTTTGTCGATATGTACAAAATTTGAAAGTTATAGCTTGGGTGACAACTCCACTACGCGGGTGATTTAGTTACAATCCACTATCCACGTACTGCACTGTCACAAAAGGTTGTACTTTCAAATAATCAGGAGAGTATATCTTATTGATAGAGGGTTTATTGACAGTGGACATTCTCTATCAATAACCGGGAAGCTGATTCTCTGTCAACAAACTATTTATACAATTGTATAAACAGTTTGTTAACAGGGAATCAATTTAGTTAATATGAATTACCATAGTGTATAGCACATGTAAAGGGACATACTGGGTGTCTGGAGAGAAACCTAGCATATGAGGTCTGGAAACTTTGGGTACCAAATTCAAAATGGAAAAAAAACAAATTCCCAGAAGGGATGGGCGGTCTCCAGGGATCAGAATTTTTTTTTTCCGCCTTGTGTCCGAAAATGTTTGCCTACCCCCCCCCCCCCCCCCCCCCCACCCACCCCTCTGAGTAACAGGTAAAAATACAAACCTTGCATCAAAAGTTTGGCTTTTTCCAATATCATACAAACTCCACCGATGGCTGCATCAATATGAAACCACAAATTATACTCCTTAGCTATTTGTGCAATGGCGGTAAGCGGATCGATCGAGCCAGTACATGTTGTTCCGGCCGTTGCAGCGACCATGAATGGAGTGAAGCCATCCTAAAATCAAAACGAAAACGAAGACTACATGTGAAACACGTGCTGACAGGTTCCTTCTCGAGTATCAGATAATCATGTTAACAAGAAAATTATCTACGGAAAAAGATATTACCGCTACTAAAACTACTACCAACTACTACTCTTGCTATTACTACTAAATCTACTACCAACTACTACTAGTAAGTAGTAGTAGTAGTAGTAGTATTAATAGTAGTGGTAGTAGTAGTAGTAGTAGTAGTAGTAGTAGTAGTAGTTGTAGTAAATAAGTAGTAGTAGTGGTAGTAGTAGTAGTAGTAGCAAGTAGTAGTAGTAGTACTAGTAGTAGCAGTGACAGCAGTAGTAGTGATTGGTCTACTACTACTACTACTACTACTACTACTACTACTAC